>VXBB01009081.1:609724-671124 GCA_013399915.1 Illadopsis cleaveri | reverse complement strand
CCTCTCCGAGCAGGGACCCTTTTTCACTCTCCTTCATCTACTAGGTACTCTTGCTTTTCCCTTTCCAAGCCTTTTTCTAATCTGGACTTTAAAGTAGCAAGAAGCCTCTCCATATTTTTTGACACAAAAAAGGAAGTATTTCCTAAGAGAAAAAGAAATGTTTTTTGTTAACTCCCCTGCTGTCTGGGCAGAAAGCAGCAGAAAAGGGAATGGGGAAGAAGTCTCACACACCTGAGAGACTTTTTCCAATTAGGACATTTTTCAAAATTAATTTTTGGCATTTGCTGCCAGTGGCTCACCTGATATTCTTTCTCAATCTCCCTGGACCTTTTGTTTCTATTAGTCTTTCTGTAGCACTACTTCTTACCATAAAAATTCCTCATTTGTGAAAAGGCATCAATTCCAAAATTAACTTTATGAGAGAAAATGGTAGATCTTAGCTAACACCATCATCTATGGTACCATGGATGTAAACATTAGCAATTTAAAGCTTTCATGGTGATGTTTCTTCTATTTTTTTCTTCATTCCCCCAAGAGATTCCTCCTCTGCTGTATTTTAGGGTTTTTTTCTTCAAATTTCTTTTAAGAGCCCCTACATACTTGATTTTCCTGGATCATTGTTTCAACCCATGTGACTCTCACTATATTCTGTCTTCTGTGAATTTCAGCAGCTGACATCCTTCATTTTCTCTGGTTGAAAGGAAAATTAAATATACACCATTTAATCAGCCTACATATGCTCCAGTTTTCCTTTGTCCTAACTGTTGGGGTGTAACAGCTCGGGTTTTATTTGCTGTTAACAGGCTTGTAATTGTTTTTGATAAAATAATGCAGTGTTTGTTCAGCTCTGCAAAACAGAAACACATAAAAATACAAGTTTTGTGTACAGCCATTATGTAGGATAAAGAAGGGTTCAGCAGCTAAGTGCTCCTAGTGACTACCAGATTAAATCAGTCTATTTATTGAAGTTCTAAAAGGAGAATATGAATTTTAAAGTACTCCATCAAAGTGTACCAAGTTGTTAGAATGCCATTTGCTATTATTTATCCGAGCTACTGCACCTCAGTCTTTGTTTAACACTCCTGGACTTCCATGCTCACAACACTGTCAATCCCAAGGAGCCAAAAAAGCCATGAGTCACCTCCCTTTTACAGAAAACAGCTACTTAAAATGAAGGAGATGCATGATCACTGTTACTGCTGCCATTGAAAGAGCCTGGATGATTACTCTGGGCTCAATCTTTAGCTGCTGGACAGCTAAAATGATAGGAAATGAACTTAATTTTATGGATAAGAGAACTGAAGTGCTCAAATGTTTAATGACCTCGGAACAGGAACTTGGAGACACAATTTGCAGCTCAGAAAGATGCACATACCTTTACAGTTCTGCTTCTATTTACTGAAAACACTGAACAGGAAAGCCAGACATGAACACGAAACATGAAAAAGTCAGGTAATAAATAGTTTGAAGGGACCACAGCTGCTGGTTTTTGGGGGTTTTTTTTAAGCAATTTTACTGCAATGATTTGCTGTTCAGATTTTGCATAAAGACACTTAGGGACCCATTCCAAAATTCTATTTGTGGTTGCTTTTGACATCATACAGAACTGCTGCTTTTTCTATGTAAGTGATAGCAAATATATATTAAATAGCAGAAATTTAGCCTCTCAAAAGAAATTCAAAGGTCTCTGCGGTGTGAGAAACAGCATTAAAATTAAGCAGTGGAATTCCTCGTTAGCTAGTCTACAACCCAAGCACAAGAATAGAAAACTTTTCATTCATTAAACCATATAGCCCTAAAAATACCTGGCCTAGCACCAAATTATCCAAGGTGCAGTTTTCAGGCTTTCTTCCCCAGCGCAGCAATTATGCCTCCATTGTACTCTAATCTCTTATTTTTAGCAATGAATGTATCCACACAAAAAAAGCTGATTAACTTCTCATCAGCATCTGGCACAGCACGGGCTATTCTTTTACAGGTAACCAAGAGCTGCCCTCACTTTTTTTTTTGCCAGCAAAAATGCTCCAGTGAGCAATTCAGGAATATTTATCCCGGACACAAGATTGTTCTCCTGTTAACACGCTGACGTACATTGAGATCAAACTGTAAGAAGAAATTGCAGCTCCTGAATGGTTTTGTGTGGAGCCTGCATGCTGCCTCCCTTCCCTTTGGCAGGATGCCTTTGCGGATGAGTGCTGATTTTTAAATACTAAAAAGTCTATCCTGCTATTGCTAAACACATTCCTGAGGCAAAGGAGAAACGGGGAAAAAAAAATGAGGATTAAAGCAAAATATCTAAAATCTCCCTTTTGTTAGGGAATAGAAACATTCTATGCCCTGAAAGCCTATGGAAATCACTTTGTGTTATTATTTTGTTCTCCTGTTGGCTGGGGGATTTTTCCCCCCTGAAAATGTCAGCAATGATAACCCTCATCACTATTTCAGGAAGCAATGCAGAAATCACAAGTGTTTCCTACTCAAAGTCTGCAGAGCATCTCACAAATTCAGGCTCTGATCAATAACCCCTGAGAAATCCCCACCAAAATGATCACCTTTTCAATCCATGGGAACCTCAAGTGCCCCAAACTAAGATGTTGCCTTGGCTTTCAACTCACAAACTCCTTGCTATCTGAAAAGCTGCTTTGCTGCCACTACAAAAACCTCAAACTCAAGAAAACAACAAATCCCAAACAAACAAATAATAAAACCCAGAAGCAGCCTCTGTTTCCAGACTTGCAAAAGTGCTGTTTCTGTACAACCTGCTGCCATTAATACAGCCCTGTCACCTGCCACCCTTCAGGGATTCACTCCAAAACACCCCAGTCCTGGCAGCCCTGTCCTGGATGAGGGTGCCTCTACCATGGGATAACCCATGGCTGGTAGGAACTTCCCGGATAAGGAAAAAAATAGACAATATCATTCTTTTTTTTTTTTCCCAATGAAATATCTGGAAGTTTTTGATATGAGCAAAAACCTAATTTAAATTTGCAATATCCACTTTGGAAGTTGGTATTAATTCAGAATTACTTTAATGGCTTTGTTTATTTTTAAACGTCATGCAATACTCTTAGTGCACAATCACATCCTAATCCATGGTTGCATTAATGACATTTTAAATGACAAGGACATCCGTGATCAAAGAATCTCATCTTGCTTGAATCACAGTAGCTCCTGATACAGCCTGACACTGATCTAGACCAAAAGAGGCTTCAGTGTTGAAAACAAAATCAAATTCACTATTAGCCTGCAGTTATTTTCCTTTCTTGTTAATAATTTCAGTCCTTTCCTATTAAACCACACTGGATACATCAGGCAGATCCTCAGCCAGAGGCATCTGTAAAGTATTCAGGTCTAATCCATGTCCAATCCATTCAGGATTCCTAGAGATAAACCTGCAATGCCCTACACACTGGCTCTGTCCCTGAATGATCATTTCACTTCCTCCTGGGATGCAAAAGAACATTTCTGCTCCCTCAAATATCCCCTTAATAACCCATTTTTACGAAATGACTTTAAATTGTACGTGGTAGATCTCTGTGACCATCCTGACACCGCTGCTGATTCTGACTGGAATTATTTAATTTTTCCTTTTTCCAAGTTTCACAAACCCACTTCATCCCAACTTTATAACTTAATTCAGATTTTGGCAATCACATGCTCATTAAATGGCACGTGCTGTACGATGCAGTCAAACACACTGGCATTTTAACTGGCTGGGGAAATTGCCTCCTGAGGATTTTTACAGCCCAGGCTTTGTCCCTGGATTTAGCAGTAGCATGATGTTCCCATACATGAAGGGTTTCACACTTATTGCTTCACCAGATTTCTAAGCTGTTTATTCATTCTGCTGGGTTTACTAATTGTGAGCCCAGCGAGCTCAGCCCGGGCTGTAAAATCCCAGCTAATTAAAGCTACCAGAGAAAAGGTGTGGGGAGATAATTTCTCAGTGTCTTGATCCTCAGGTATGACAAGCAGCAGCACCGGGGCTGCTCCCTTGCAATTACAGGAGCTGCCTGCACTAAATTAATTAATTTAAATTCTAAACATGGTCTAACAAGGTATATTGTCAATAGCACAAACACACAGGGAACGACCCCTACTTATGATGCTTCCCAGCAGGTAAAAAAGCCCCTTGATAATTAAGATGTTTCGGTACAAACTAACAGAGGTAGAAGGCCAGATGTAAAAGACACCCCCCACTGGGCCAACACCATTTTGCTCTCACATTTCTACAGCAAATTCCCTCCAAAGCTCAACGTTAAGCAGCTCCAGCGATAAAATGACACCTGGATTACATACAAACACTTGCTCATACCAGGTAGCACAAACGTTTATTTTCACTGCACCCAGTGCTGTTTCACTACTAAAACAAGCACGTGGAGAGACACCTCTTCCATCTAGCCCTCCCTGGAAACTGCAGAGGCTTGAATGGACTTTAAGAAATTTTCCATGAAACTGAAGATGATATTTCCCTTTTCTGTGAAGACCTGGGCCTTGTGGGGAGATTGGAGAAGGAAAGGTCTACTCTGTCTACAAAAAGGCACAGTAAGGAAGTTACCTGACTTTATATTTGGTTTTGAAGAGTCAAAGAACAAGGGAATAATAACTGGGATATTGCATGGAAACCCATCACAAAAATCCAGTGTGGGGCTTCACCTCAGCACAGTTTCCCAAAAGTAAAAGTTTGGCATTTTGCCCAAACTCATCATCCAAATCCTCTCTTGGCCAGTGGAACACGGCAGGCACTTCCAGAGGGAGACGGCTGCTGCTAGAGCTGTACCAAGAGACACGACCTGGCTGGGTGTCCAGGTTTTAGGTAAGTAAAATGGCAATTAATACAGAGGAAAAATAATCAGAGATGATCGTGCAACACCTGACTAATCCCTGGTCTTGGATCACTTTATAGCTCACCTTTTTCCAGCAGTTTGGCTGCCAGTTCATTGTGGAGATGTTCCAGCCTGCTCCCACACAGGAGCACTGAAAACATCTGGAACTACCCAAAAAACATTCTTCATGCCTTTAGACTCCACATCTAAAGCTGAGGTGATAAAGGCACAAAAAGCCACCAACCTTCTGCGTGTCTCACATTCACTTTTGAGTTCCCTGAAGCTTCCCACACTTTTGGATTGGAGCAGGAATTTTCCTGGCATGGCACTGCCAAGGCCCTGGGCACTCCTGTGCCCACAGCCATCACATCCTAAAGGTCAAGAGTTAAGACCCCAGTGGCTTTTTAAGGGATTGTTCTCTTTTAGTAGGACAATATCCTTAGGGAGGTGCTTCCCCAAAATCAACAGTATCCATTAAATAATAAAAGCATTCTGTCTGAGACACAAGCTCACAGAAGGCAATAAAACTGTCCACTGGTCACGAATCAGGTACTTTAAACCAATATAAACAGCAATAAAAACATTAGAACGTTACTTCTGTAAACTTTGCTGCTAAAGCAGCGTGACACTTGTGCCTCAGCACACACACAGAGGAGGGAAACTCTTTTTTAATAGACAAATCAAATGCCAGGATAGAGAGAGCCTCGGAGCTGGGCTGCAGGGATTGGGCTCTGTATCAGAGAGCTGCAAGCAGCTTCTCATGAGGGTGGTTGAAAGAAACCCTCCCAAACTTGTTCCTATAAATGAAAGGTTTCATTTGTGAAGCAGAAGCATTAGCAGGGAGTGGACTTTCCACTGTGGGCCTGATCCTGCTGTCAGAACTCTCTCCAGGCTGTTGCTTCTCCAGCCATTCACCAGTCTCCCAAAGCCATGGATGTGGTGACACAGTGAGCACAGCCCTCTGGAAGACCTCCTCAATAAGGGCTTTTTTCACAGCGACTGATTTCCCACACAGAGAGAATAAGCTTTGTTTGTTTTTGCAGTGGTTCATGATCTGTTCGACTCCCTTTCCTCCCAGGGAAAAAAATTCCAATTCAGATGCAGTTGCCCCCGTGGTTACAAAACAAACTGTCAGCTCCCCAAGAACTGACAGCTGAGTGCAAGGACAAAAGGTTAAAAATAAAAGGTAATAATAATAATAATAATAGAAAAATACATTACTGCTTTCTGCAGACAGAAGAACCTTCTCTCAAGCAGTATATTGGTACTGACATTTAATAGCATCTTTGCAATATTATGCAACTCACAGACAGCAAAGAAGTAAGGGCTCACTGGTGGAAGTGCTCTGCATGCAAAACTAGTGAAAGGGTGCTTGACAGGGAAAACAGTGCCTAGTTAAAGCATTAGTGCTTTGGAAGATCCTCACTCACTGAGAGGTGTGACTTGTAATAGCAAAAAAAGAACTGGCCTTGAAAATTGGCAGATCTTTAAACCCCTGAATTCTTTCCAAGATGTGTACTACGCTTTTATTTGGGAGAAGAAAAAAAAAAAGGATTTCAACTCGAATTTATGACTGAGAACATAAACTTCTTTGGACTGAAGAAGAGGAATCAAACAGATCTTAAAGAGATATTGTCTGACTTAAACTGAGGCAGTAGCAACCATCAATACCAGTATTTGGTGTCAGTGGAAGCAATTTTAAGCACAGAGGCTGTAGCAGCTCCTACAAGCTGCAAAGAGTGGTAATGTCAGTCCAAACTATTACAAAATAAACACACTGGCTTAGCAGCTATCAAAACGTTTGAGATCTGTAAGAAATCATGAGATGTTGGCAGCATGAAAAAAATAAGTGGAATTTATTTATTTTCAGGGAAAAAACTTTGAGAAATCCAAAACACGTGTGGCACAGCAGAGAAGTATAAGCAGGAAAAAGCAAACAGCTCTGACAAGTTCATCCTTGAGCCTTTGTAAATAAAACCCAGGAAAGGGTAGCAAGAAGCCTACAAATATCTGAAATGAAATTCAAACCCATCCAGAGCCATGAAAAAGCTATGTCAGAAAGGTGAATTACCTGAACTAGCCTCTCTCTCAGATCTCACTGCCATTACCTTTTTAATTACAGAGAAAGGTTAATAAAATGTAGCAGAAATACATTTAGGACACTTCAAAGACAAGACTCTGTTAAATTCCAGTTCCATCCTGCAGCAAGTGCCTAAGAGAATTAATAACCTGTAACTTAAGAGTCTTTCTTTTTAGCAATAAATACAGAGAGATACTGCAAAGAAACTCTGCCCCAGGGACAACAAATCTATGCTGCAGCAATTCAAGTCAACAACGGCAACAAAACTTTCACAGTTTTCCAAAATCCTGTTGGTCCTTTCAGACCAAGATCCTGGAGTCATACAGGCAAACCAAGTTACAGCATTTTTTCCCTGCTGCACACATAGCCCTCATACACTGCCAGCTGCACACGATAAGCACAAGAGTGACATTGCATCACCAAAGGAATTCAGAGGAAATTCAATAAACTCCAACTTAATAAATTGAATATCCTGAGCACCTACTTCCCCTAAGCCTGACAAAGCCTTAATGTGTGCAACTGATTATAAATGCCTATAAAAGTACACAGCTTGGAATCTCAGATGCTTTGCAGACTCCTGTTTACCTCCCAAACTCGAGTGTGTCTTTAGCAGTTGATTTCATTCCTACAGCTCGACACAAAGCGTGTACTGACCTGCAGCTGCCAGATCAGATTTTCCTTATTCTTGGTGGCACAATCCACAATAATTCACCCTGATAATCCAGCCAGGGTAAGTGATATCCTTTCTTCCTGAAAGCCCAAGGCAGAGCAGGGGGAATCCAGTCATTGATCTGACAAGTAATTTGTGGCTTTGCTTGACAGAGATTAATTAAGATCAGAAGAGAAATGGGAGCAGGGACGATAAGCAACAGAGGTCCCTGAGGGGGCTGATAAACCAGAGGGATGTTCCACAACTAACAGGCACATCAACAAACCACTGAATCTGCAAGTCCCTCAAAGCAGGACTGTGCTGAGGCTGCAGCTCCAGCCCTGGGTCCTCAGCTGTGGGATGGATGCTGAAAACAAGGACACAAAGATGGAGACCTGAGTCCCACTGATCTGGCTACAGAAACGCTTTTGCTGTTTGAGTCCAACCAGGAATTGCTCAAGGAGCAAACATCCAATCTGTCAAGCATCCTTCAAAACTGAAGTTTCACTTGGAACAGGATGACATAGGTGAGTATTTAAAAGCATAACAGTGTGGCTTTCTACACAAACTGTTATCACTTCAAGCTGGCAAGCAGGCTCTGGAGGGTGCTGTGCATCTACCAGGGTGCATTCTGATGAAAATGCTTTGCTTTCATCTTGTAAAACATATCTGCAGGGCTTGAAGGCACACCCAGAGCTGTTCAGAGGAATTAAAATTACAGCGTAACTATAAACAGTTGGTGCTGAATGCAGACATGGCAACAGCACCTTCCACGCTTTTCCTAGGAAAGGGAAGGGACAGCTAAAGAAAGCTGGAACCCAAGCTGCAACTTGGAGCAAAGTTCTCAGTGAAAGTGATAATTACAGAAATGAATTTTAATACAACCAGATTAGAATTATTTACCTGGGTTCATCACTGTAAGTCAGCGAAGTCTTCTGAATGTCAGCTCCAAATTAAGCCAATATAAATATTTGATGGAAGTTCACAAGTATGTATAAACAACAATATACTAATGACACTGAATCGTTTTGTAACAATGAAAATGAGATTTTACTCCTAATAAACCTTCTGCATACGCAAATTATTTTAAATTATTTGTTCTACCTCCATTTGTTCTGGAATACGAGATTATATTCATGAGGTGTAATTGTGATGCATAGCGATGTGTAAAGTATTTTTCAGTATTTAGTCGTATGAAAAGCATAAATATCAAGCAATCCTGAAGTTTACGGACAAGTGAAACCCCGCTGAGGACTGGAAATAAAGCTCAGGAGGAACTGCTCTGCAGCCATGCATGAAGATTTCAGTAGGAGAATATTCACCCCCTGCATTCACTTGAACACCACGGAGCAATTAGCACATTCTAAACGAGCTGAGGACAGAGGCAAGACCTTCTCCAGCAGGAGCAGGAGTAAAACGTGAGCCTAATTTGTGTCAGGTGCTAAACTAAACCCAGAGCACTGACTGCCAGCTGTGCAACCTCGGTGCCCGCAGAGCCCAGAGATCAGGACCTGAAAGTCTGGCTTAATGAAATACTCAGGCTCAGACATTCAGGGAACAAGAGGAGGTAGCTACTGCGTCCAGAAGAACAGAGTGGGAACAGCTCCAAGGCAGGGAATTGCACCATTTCATCAGTCAGGCAGCCACAGTAACATCTGACAGTATTTTACTTTGATGAAGGAAACTGTGGCTGAAGCCAAAGGCAGATGAAATGCAACACCAAAGCAGTGTTTTCTCTTTTTCCAAGACAGATCTGCCTGACTGAGTTTCCTGTTGTACATTTTCTCCGAGCAGCAGCGGTGTCCAGCTCTGCTCTGGAGACGTCTGGGTACTTGGATACAGGCTTCACATCCGTGTGTCTCACTCTGGATATGGTGCTGCAGTTTAATCCTACACAAAAACCATCTCTTGCTCTGTGTACTTGTAGTCAGTGCTATAAATTGGCTGCCTCGATACTTAATTAATCCTCTCAGTGAAACACCTTCATCCTATGTAACATTTGCATTTCCATAAGTGAATGAAAGTGGGATATCAATTAACAGACAGAAAAAGAGCATCTTGGAGAAGAACAAACCACACCTCATGCAAGACCCAACCACAGGAATGAATCCTTGCTTTGTAACCACGTTTTTATCAGATACTCTTATTTGCCACACTTTGCTATTGTTCTTGTAAATCGAGGTGGGTTCCTGCACTAAAATTCACCTGACAGACCAGGTAAAGGCTTCATATACAGAAGTTTCTTCCTAATTTATAAAAGAATAATAAACATTTTCTAAAAGGGCTTTTGGTGACTTTACAGAAGTCTGTATCTGCCCACAGGTGCCCACTGGGACTCCTGCAAGGACCTCCTCTCTTCAGTACCAAAACAACTTTACAGATCTACTCTCCAAGCTATAAATTCAGCAAAAGCTGGAATAAAGTTTCCAGGGTCACATCTCCCCCATATGTTCGGCTCAGTCCCTTTATGTGTCTGCATTTAATTTTGGTACTGGGACTTCTGACATTTTGGAAAACTTCAGGCTCTGATCATCTGATTCAGATGCAACCCCAGACTCGTAGACACCTACGCTGTGGGGGTGGCTGGATTCTCAACTTTGCTTCAACTTTCTCTCCTATTTTAGCATTACATAACACGTCTATTTCAGTCTGTGCCATCAAACATTAAAATTAAGAAAAGCCATGCTTCGTAGCTGAATATAAAGTGAGTTCTTGATGCTCATGTTCCCAGCAGGGACATTTAACCATATCCAGTCACTGCACCTTTGTAGATGGGGTGTAGCAGTCTGGCATTCACAATCATTTTTCAGAATAAAAATTACAGGTGCACATTATTAATACTTCAATGTACAGACTGCAGAAAATGCAAACTGTGCCATTACTATGATTTGCCTAATACCTCCATAGGATTTTTTAAACTTAAGGTTTATATCTATTCTTTTATTCCCAGATAACAATCTGTGAGTTTTATGATAGTAAAATACAAGGAAAAAAAAAAAAAAAAGCCTAATGCTAAAATTTACATGCTTAATAAAACAGTAACTAGAAATTATATAAAAAAGCAGCCCTTTCATATTTTACTCACAGCGTGGCTTTGGTAAGGAAAGCTTACCAGCTGCTTATTTGGAAAATCTATTGCAACAATGTCAGTTTTGAAAGAAAAGACATAATTTTACAGCAGAGTTGTAAGCAGGGAAAAGCAGACAGTCCCCATCAGCAAGACAAAATGAAGTGCTCTCTCCTCTGGCTCTGAACAGAGACAAATGTTATTTGTTTTAATGAAGAATGGCTCATACAAATGTTCTTTGGATCTGTTTCGGAGGATTTTTTTTGGAAAAACTTTTGTCAGATAATGTTTTAAAGTATTCCCAAATGTTTTATATTATGCAGCCGACCCAATTCATTGTCTACTATGTAATGAAAACGTCCAGATTCATCTGTGAAGCAGAAAGTACTTGGAAAGTTAATGGTGTTTGATAAATGACACCTTCTTCCCCAGCCCTCCTTAACCTGATGCAGTGATCACACATCTGTCTCCCTTCCCAGTGGAATATTCATTTCTGCTGCCTCCCAGCCCTGAGAGCTCTCACCTGCCTGCTGATATTAAGCAACAGCCTGACAGCAGAGGGAAGAAACGAAAATGAATTTATGCAATTTAAGAGTAACTGGAAATATTCCTAGAGAGGGACAGATTAGCACAAGAATGACTGCTGGTCATTAAAGGCTGTCCAAAACACTCTGCAGTGTAGGTCCCTCGTATTTAATCTATTTCTACTCTGGGAAAAGTGCTCTGCTTGCAGAGCTGTCTCTATTTTTATACTTTCTGAAGAGAGGGAGTCAATGGGTTTCATGCTGCTTTAACACACCCTGGAGAATTTTGTCCAATATTATGTAGTAAAGTGGTTACAGCAAAAAAGAAAACCAGTGGCACACATTTTCTGAGATGCAGGCAGGACTCTGCCTAACATTGAGCAGCAATGGCTGGTACTGAACACAGAATCACCCACATCACTGCAGGGAAAATGCAGAACAATATCCAAACTTACACACAGGTGAACTCATTCGATTGGCAAGTCAAGAGCTACAATCTTGGGAGACAAGATGTGCTTTCAGATGCTGTGCCTCTCTGCCAGTACAAACATTTCTATCTGCTCCTGAAAATCATCCCAGGATCAAGCTGCAAAGAGCTTCAAGAGTTTGGGGAACTCATTCCTCTGCCAGCGAAATGGTGCTGAGAATTGTGTATGGCAAACCCCAGAGAGACATTTTATCAAGGAATTCAGACCAGGAACAATAGGCTTACTGATGTCCCCAGCCCTCAGCTTAGCCTAGCTGTCCTGTGGGGGTTCCCCTAAAGCTTGGCCACGAGGAGAACAATGCTGCATTCAGCAGGGTGGAGTTTATCCTCTCCTGGGAGGAAAGATTGGGGTTAAATAAGACCTCAGCTTCTTCAGATGTTGCCTCCAGAGAAGCAACTCATTCCTACTCCCAGCTCTGTGTGCAGTCCTGCCTGGCAATACACACCCGATGCAAAGGCTGGGCCCAAGCAGGAGCTGCAGCCCCTCCCTGGGGCTGTGGGGCACAGGGTGCTGAATGCTCCACTCCTGTGGCCTCAGAGCCACAGCCTCATTCCCTTGTGCACTCACTCCTCATTTCAGGCTTCCTAAAGGCCCCTGGCTTTCCAGCTGTGAGTTACAGCTACAGAGCCCCTGTTGGCTGAGAATCCCCAGTTGTAAATTCAGGCACAGCCTCTCCTTCGTGGCCCTGCAGGTAAAAACCCCCTCAGATACATCCCAGAGGTCTCCCTAGTCTCCACAGTGGAACTTTCAGCACAGCCCAACAGGATTTATCCTGACCACTGACTTCATAAACCCTTGAGGGATACTCAAGGCAGGGAATTGCCTTCCCTGGAGCTGGGCTGCTCCAGAGCTGCTCAGAAATTCCTCCTCCTCCACAGGGGAAGGCACCAACGTCCCTCCCCAAACCAAGGCACACATCACTGCAGCCCAGATGTTCTTCTGGCATTTCAGCACATCACCAAGGCTGGCAGAAAACTCTTGCCACAAACACAGGGATTTTCCTCACTGCCCTCCTTGTTTGACAAATTTTTGTTCAAATTTTGTCTCATTGTCATAAAGCATACCATATTCATTTAAAAACACATCGGTCAACCATCCAGCACACTTGGAAATGCATATTCAACAGGAGACAGGAAACTCAGTTTTCTTAAAATCCTGGGATTACTTTCCTCGTGGAAAGAAATTTAATGTTTTCTGAACATTATAATTAATTATTATTATTAATTAAGTACTCAATTGTTACAAAACCAGCAAATATCAAAACAGATAATTTATATAAAGTGAAGTATATACAGAATGCCAAATAATATTCTCCTCTTTCAAAGATTAGGCCTGTAAAACCAGTGGAACAAAGGATGCACAGCAACCAAAGAAGCCATACAATAAGATTAAACTCCAAAACCTTTATGAACACTCTTTCCTGGACAAAATGAACTAATAATTTCTCCAATTCCCTTCAAAGGCATTACTTAAGTGCAAAGCTATGCAAGTACCTAAAAATATTTACGGGCATGGAAGTCTTCCTGTAAATTGAAAATAAATTAATCAGCTCAGCCAGTGTTTCACCGGGGCCCCTGTTGAAGGCAGAATATGTGACACAGTCCGAATAAAAGATGAGGTCGTTCCATAATCTCCATGGATGCATTTCTTGATGAGGTTATGAATAATATCACTTCTCATTATATCTCATGGCTTTTTGAAGTCGTTCTGCATCTCAGTATGTGCAAGACGAGTATCGCTCCATCTGGAAATACATTCCTTAAAGGAAGCAATTTTGCTCATGTAGAAAGTCTAATCCTACAAAGTCCCCAGGAAAAGATTCTGCCAACTTCAAAGCAGACCGCGCTTCTTGCAAAATATGTTAATAATTATCCATCCCTTCAGCACATTAGAAATATTCATTTCATCAAGGTCAGGCAGTGAGATCCACTTGAGGGACTGTGACTGCTTGCTCATTTTAAAGCCTGATTTCTATATATTGCCCCATAAGTCTCTGGGAAGTGTGAACATGAAGAACATGCTAAAACTACCCGGTTGTTAAGTAGGAAAACTACACTGAACCCATTAATTTAAAAGTCTATTTTATTTTGTTAGACTAATTTAAGGAGTTCTGTCTCATTTTTTACATTAGAATACACTTTTCACTTAGTAGCTGAAGTTAATTTGAAGCTTATGCACATAGAAAGATTCATTACCAACAACACAAAAAGAAGAACTAAATACAAAACCAAGCAATTATGTTTTTAAATTGATGTTACCTCATCTAGGGTCAAAGATATCAACGTCTCTTCATCACACTTGACATCCTTAGGCAGCACATTCAGCCCTGCTCAGACGCTTCAAACGTACAACTACAAAACACAAAATCCTGGGCAGCACTTTAGGGTTTAATATTTCTAAATCATAAAGTTTAATCCCCAACACTGCCTCAATCTTGCCATGGGTTCTGGTCTGGGAGGTGGTTAATGAAACTAAGTTGTTAGTGGAAGATTTTTCATAAAAGTAAAAGTTGGAGCAGAGTTGTTTTTATTACAATAACAACAGTCCTCCAGGGGCAAGGAGGGTTTCCAGTGAGATTTTTGCAGCTTTTCTAGCAGGAAACTTTCAAACATGAGACATCCATGCCTAAATAGAAAGAGAAGTAGATAGAATCAACAGACTCCTTAATTGTCTTTCCCATGGCTCACTGCAGAAAAAAGCCCACACCTTTATTCTGCAGATACTAATTTCAGAACATGATATTTTTAGGAAGGTAAAAAAAAAATAGAGAGAAAAAAAAGCCATATGACTGACATATATTAATTAAACCCTGCTGTGATGTTTATTAGTTTGGGAATAATTATTTAATCAAGAAATAGCTGCCAAGCTTTTGATTTGATGCTGATGAATAGATATGTTCAAAGAGATATTTGAAGCCAACCAAAGTAGGAAAAAGTCCAGAATAATTCATAGAAATCTGAAAGCAGTGGCTCAGCACAAGAACACTGACCTTGCATTTATTCATGTTCTAAGTCTGAGACCTTTGGCTTCTTTTCTGAATAAACACCACTGTGATCTGCAAATGTTTATTGGCATGACTGAGCCAAACATGAAAACAACCCACGGCACAACCTGAAGGAAACAGGACAAACAACCTGGCAGCTCGAGCACAACTTGTGCTACATGTCCTTCCACTGCTTCCACAGAAACACACCTAGGGAAAAAAAGAATCATGGGGTGAAAGAACAAGGAAATCAGAAAGACAACAAGGAGAAGAAGGAGGAAGAGCCCAAATACAAAGCTTGTATGATTTCTCTAGAGGCAAGGAAACGCCATGGTGGATAAAAAACAGTTGAAACTCACATATATATGTGCATATATAGGTACACACATAAATACAATAAATGTGGCTTAGAATTATCTTTTTAGATATTTGTTAGGCATTGTCTTGTTAGACAATTGCTCTGACACCTTTCTAAGGGATTTGGATCAGGGAATTGGATGGACATGAAAGATCTTTCCATTATGACCAATTTTTTCTCTTCCTGAAAGCCATATACTAAACTGTGGAAGGGGCTGTCAGTTCAGCAATTCATTTATGCTTCTCTAAAAATGCTACAACCTTCAGGGGATTGATCTTACGCCAGGAATGTCTGATAAAGGAGCACTGATTCCCTCCAGAGTGGCAGGACGTACTGAGGAAGAAACTGCACCCAAGCATGAAAACAGGGCTTTCACAGGTATCTTGTGCTGCTGCTTTAACAGACTTGCCTTTCTCCCACTGAGGTAACAATCTGCTAATTTTAAGAGAGTGGGAGATTTTTGTGAGCCTGAACGTCAACAAAGGTTTTGTCTGTCAGAGTGAGGAGGCGTAATGGGAACCGAGGGAGGAGGAAGGTACCGTGTTGTAGAAAAGGTGCCCAAGCTCTCCTGAGCACAATTTTCTCCTTCCCAAGCAAATCTGAACTCAAATTTACCATGTGTGGGGAACCCTCTTGAGAATACACCATTGGTGCCATCATTTCAGACCCACTCCATTTGTCAGCTAAGGCTGGGGATTTTAGTCTTGGCCTACTTTGCTGAGGTTCAGTTCCAGCTCTTTCTGTGACCATCTTTGGCAGCAAAGCCAGAGCTTTGCAAGATGGAGTCTGTACTTACTAACAAGGTGCAGTAATTTTAGCAGTGCTGTTTCTTGAGGCAGCAAAGAAAGAAACTGCAGGTTTCTTTCCTGTTGAGCTGTTTAAAAGGATTCACACTGGCAGGGCAAGGGGTAGAACATACACAGTCCATCTCCTCCCACCTCTCCTGTGTGCCTGGATATCACAGCCAGCCTTAGTTTTGCCCTTCCCACACTTTTGAGGAATCAATTTTTGAATATCAAGAGATTTCCTCTCAGTTTCCTGTGTTTAATTTACCCAAGTAAATGAGCTAATGAAATACCTAATTTACTGATTATTAGAGTAAATCATGAACAAAGGCAATCTAGAATAAATACCTGCAATTAAAGGAGCAATCTTTACACGGCTAACTAATACATGGTGATTGATACAGGATCAAAGCCTGGTGAAGATGGGAAAGTTTCTGGTTTTCACACGTTTAATTTCTTCCAAAGTATAGGACAGTTTGTTTTGAGTGGCTCAGTATCAAAGCAGCCTGGTCTCTACTGAGATTTACTTCGAGCTGAAAACCCATTTCCAACAGACAAGATTTCAAGGAGTGTCTAGACAAGTCTTCACCCAGGTGTTATTTGTTAGAAATACAGAAATATCTTTACACTGGGCAAAAAATAACCCACTGTGCAGTGTACAATGACCAAACAACTGTGCACAAGACTTTAAGGAGACAATAAAAAAACCTCTGCAACACCTTAGAGGAATGCCAGAAAATTCTGATCTATGATTAACAAACTCCTGGTTCCATATATTTAACATTTTTAAGGACACCCCTCTCAGCAAGGATGGCATGCACAAAGACTCAGATCTAGTCCCTTCTATCACAAAGTATTGTCACAAGCACACACAGTCTGTTCTTTCCCCCACCCCACAGAAAAAGGACCTGAGGCTAAACTGGGTTAGTGTGTCACTGTGACAGCAGTTTCTCTGCTGAAGACACACCGTACACAGAAAAGGGACCAAGAGAACAACAGAAAAATGACTTTTTGCTTTGCCGGGGCACAAGCTTGGAAGAAGATCAAGTGGGTTGCTAATCTATTGCCTTTTGCATTTTGTGTTGTTTGATGCCTCATTTCAGGTGCTCAGCATTCTCCCTGGGCTGGAGGGCATCATCACCACCACACTGAGGAGGCTACAGGCAGACAGGTGCAGAGTTACTGTCCATCCCCTCAGATCATTTCTCCTTGCACCCTGCTTTCCCAATCCTCTCCAACTCTTCTCTTCAGACCAGGACCATGGTATGTCAGACAGACATAATTAAGAGGGCATCCAGGTGTATGACTAGTTTGGGTTTGCATTTCAACAGCTTTTCAGGGCCATCCAAATCTCTCTAACTCTCCATGTGCTCTTTAAACAGCTGTGGAGTCAGGGGTGCACCCAGAGCAGGAGATGACAGCTCTCCAGGCATGTAACAGCGCTGCAGCCCTTTTGACAGAAATCCTTCTGGCCCCACAAATAACAAATACTAATACACTTTTCAGCTGTAATCTCACAATTGATTATCTGCCTGCAGTGACATGATGGCATACACAGAGAAGCATTAAAAAGTCTAAAGGAATACAAGGAAACACATCTTGGACGCTTTTAATGGCTTAACATCTCAGGGAGAGGAAGAAGGAAGCATGCTGTGAACACAGCAGCATTTGGCTTAAAAACACAATGCATGATTTATTCATTTTGATGAAGGTTCTTCTAGCAAGTGTTATGTCCATCTAATTTAAGAGACTAGGACATATTTAATGGCAAGCAATCTTGCTGAATATGCAAGCTGAGCTCCCCACCACCCAAGTGAACCACACTTCTGTGTATAGAGGTTTTTTTATGGAAATGTCTGAGCCTTACTGGACTGAAACCTGTGCAAGCAGCTGTGGAACAGATCCAGCAGAATCTGCCTTCTGAAGAGAGGTGAAAGCTTAGCCTTGTGCCAGTGCTGCTGTAGATGGGTTTTCTGTTTCCTTAAGGGCTGAGCCAAATTAAGTCTCACTAAAACCCAGTTATCCTTCAAAGCCTGCATCAGCTCTCACATTATACACAGCACTGCAGGCAAATGATCTGAGCACTGCTTTGACTCCTCCCCAAGAAAATGTGCAGCAACATACTAAACAATGATCTGCATTTTGGGGCTATCACTAAAAGGATTGTGGAAACCACCTGTGGGCAACAGAACTGAAATAAGACAAAGAGATAGAACCATGAATATGAATCAGGCGTGGACATTATCCCTAATAAGCCTTGAGTTGTGTTTGCCTGCCTACATGTGGACACAACAATCATTTTTCCATTATCACTGGAAGGACACTTCCCTCCCCTGAAACATCGAGTTGTATCCTTTATTTTTCTCTATTTGCAGACAGACACAAAAGCCTCATGAGCATCTCATACAATAGAAAGGTTTTATATTCATGAGGGTGAAGCCCCATGCTGAACCACACATCACACAAGTGTCAGTTTAATTGGGATGTTCCAAACGTGGTGCTCTTAAAGCAGAGTGGACATGACCAGTTTTTGTATCTGCTACCTGCAGCAGGCAGGATCAGAATAGAAATAAGAGTCTGAAAATCCTCTTGGCTTTACTTCACATGTGAAAACAGCTCTTAGAGAGACTTAAAACTGAACACTATTTTATGGCAACAAAAGATGCTTTCTCTTTGCCATGCCCAAAAAGCCTAAAATGTAAAATTCCATTCTTCCTAATACATTTCAAATAGTCAGTACAGGTATAAATTTCAGGAAGAGCTGAGTCTTGGGAAATAGGAGAAATGAAATTCTAATGTTGTACCAACATACTGCAGTAATCAATGGTGATGAATCTTTCCTATCAATGTTACTCTCACCCCCAAACTCTCTCCAGTTTAAACAAGGAAGAGTGATGCCAGTTGGAAAGAATTCTGCATTATTTATGCAGTAATGCAGTAGGTAACTGAGGAATTAGAGTTTAGATGCCCTTTTGCCAAGCTAAAACGTGCTCAGGAGCTACACAGTCTTTCTTGCAAGGTTTGCCTGTATAGAAGTGCTGTACTGCTTGACCCAAAAAACTGCTATGAAGCTCCCAAAGGGAAACCAAAAAAGCCCTGAGGGAACACACCAAGGAATGAGGGAAAAGGAAGAAAACTCCTGCTTTGTTCCTTTCCAGAAAAAGAAAGACTTTTCCTCATGTCTCCTCCAGGTATTTGGAAGGCTACAGTCAGGACCAGGTAAGGATGAAGCAGCACCATTTCCCTGAGGCACAATTCTCTCTAAATATCCATTTGTTCTTATTAATACCTGAACTCCAGTGGCCTTTCCTAGAACTAGCTAAAATCCAGTGAAGGTGCCTACATCCACTGTGCAGAGTGAACCAGGATGTGCCTGAGTGTGCGCTGAGAGCTCCAGAATGAAGCCAAAAATCCACTTTTGCACAGGTTATCCCAGGCCTTGCCCCTCCCAGTCCAGTGTTTCCATGCATGAGCAGGAGTTGAGCGAGGGCCAAGGCACAAAATCAGAACTTGAGTTAATCCCGGCAGCTCCGGCCTTGGGAAACACAGAGGAATCAGCCAACATTCTCCTTGTAAAAGGGAACTTGGCTGAGTCCTGCTTCATGTTTATATTGCTGAGGGACTTGGCTCCAGTTTCCCAATTGATGTGCAGACCCATAAAAAGCTTTATCTCACTTTCCAAAAACGCTGTTTTAACCTTAGAACGAGCAGGACTCTGACGTGAGCAAAGGGTACAGGCTCGGGTGCCTTGGCGTTCCAAGACACGTTGCAGACTTTCAGGAGAAATTGCAGGCAAAAATCTTCTCATGTATTTTGCAAAAGTGGCCTTTGTCCAGTCTCCAGTAACTACAAGCCCACAGCTGAGATCAGCCCCACCATGGCTGTGGAGATGGACAAACACCACAAGCTTTGGAGCAGGACCCGGGAGCCTCCTGGCTAAATCCAGACTCTCCAAATATTCCCAGCCTCAAAAAATTTCCAGATGGCAACAGTGGGCAGAGAGCTCAAGGCTTGACTTTTGTTAAAACCTGACAAAATCCCTGTCCTTTCCAACAGTGGACAGGGAAGGAAGGATCTGTTATAATTAGTGTCTCCATGAAGAGAATTTATTCAAGTTACAAAAGCTGCAGCATTTTCGAAAGTGGCTTTCTCTTCTTCCTTAGCTCCTCATTCATGTTTACTGTTTATTTCACACAGATTTTGGCTTAGCTGATAAAGTCCTAATGTGTTTCTCTGACAGTGGCTGGTCAAATAAAACAGCAATGAGTGGCCTGTGAGTAAAATCCCAGTCCTGCTTATGCCAACAAAATGCTGCTGTTGTCATCAGTGAAGCTTCACTTCTGATTCCCTGCACAATTTCTGATTAAAAAAAGTGAAATGGAACAGAGGCATGGTCATGCCTGAAAATATAAGAGTAACAAGAGTGAAGAGTAAAAAGGCAAGAAAAAGAAAAGAAAAAAGGAAGAAAAAAGGAAGAGAAAAAGGAAGAAAAAAGTAGAGGGAAAAGGGAGGAAAAAAGGAGAGGAAAAGGAGAGGAAAAGGAGAAGAAAAGGAGAGGAAAAGAAAAGGAAAAGAAAAGAAAAAGAAGAGGAAAACAAGAGGAAAACAAGAGGAAAAGAAGAGGAAAAGCAGAGGAAAAGAAGAGGAAAAGAAGAGGAAAAGAAGAGGAAAAAAGAAGAGGGGAAAAAAGAGAAAATGAGAATAAAAGGACCACAGTAATTGCTATATCCCATTCAGCAGATTTCTCTTCCAGACCAGTATGTAAATGTCAGTGAGCTACATCCTTTAGTCACCAGCATATTTTGTAACTTCATCATCAGAAAGAGTCAAGGTTTAAAAAAATATTATCATGGGAGATGGAGACTGAGTATGAACTTTCAATGACAAATGCAAGAAGCTGATCTCAGAAGAACATTTTGAGCTAGTTAAAATCAGTAAATCTCCATAAACATCAGGGAAAGCACTGTAATGAGACCAGAGGCTCAACCCCAGCTTTCCATGCAGTACCAAAAGCAGGGGAGATGGAAGCAAAGATAAATTCCATTTAAACATGGGCTCACATTTAATTATACAGCTACTACAGTTCTATCTGATCTCAATCAGAGTGAGGAAAGGGCAGTTTCTGTCCCAGCATCAGCTACAAATTACAGAAATGAACAAGAATTAGTTGCCTGAAGTATTTATAACTAGGGACACTTGGTGAGGATTTCCAGAGCACATCACACTGCAAGTAAGGCAGATTGATCTTCCACTGCAGAACTAGCACCACTTTTTATCCCTAAATGAGAATCTCACTACAACAAACTCCCTAGAGTAAATATCTGGGCTTATTTGAAATTATTTTCATAGAACTTCAGCAAAACAATTTACTCAGACTGTTGCTGCTTTAGTAAAAGCAATTGACTTTTCATCCTGATTTTATTGGTGCTGCTGGGAGAAATGAAACCAACTTTTCATGGTAATTTCAAATAGGGAAGCTCAGCCCCTAAATTTTCTTCTCCCTTGTTAAAATATTCTTTCCTTTACAGAAAAGCAATAAAATGGCCTTGTTGTTAGTATAATACTAGGTATTAAGAGATTTCTCTGATCACCCTTTGTATCCTGGCAATACAATCTGATCGATTGAGTGCTGCAGATACACTCCAAGGGCAGCCCCTGAAGCCCAGAAGTACCCACAGAATTTTGGTTAATATATCACACAAGCTGACAGAACAATTTCAGAAGCTTCAGAGTGTTATGCCAACATTTTGTCCTCAGTTCTGCTTTTTTCTTCAGCCTCTGTAAGAAAAGCTGGCAGGTGTGGATGGTGGGTTTGTAGCTCTCAATTGCTGCTGTTTCAGAGCAAGTGGGGTGTCTTTATGTGTAACTCAGGCAACATCCTTCCCTCTGATTAAAAAAAAGCAGCAAGGAAGCAAAGCAACTGGAAATACGATATTCCTCCCCAAATCAGAGTGCCCCAGAAGGAGTCAGGCTGTCCCTGGCAGGGAGCTCTCCATCCCTGGGAACACACCATGGGCATTTCCTTCCCACAGGATCTCCTCATCTGCTCAAATGCTCTGTGCTGGCAGCCCCCAATTAACAACTCCCTGAAGCCAAATCCATCTTAGGGAGGCTGGTTAAACAACTTAAAGGAACTTTGCAAACTCCTGCCCATTTTAAATCAATGGAAAGGTGCATGGCCTCTGCTCTTGGAAACCCAGACTTTTGTGCTCTCTGTTACCACTATTTTCCCTTTAATCTCTGTGGAATTTGTTTGCACCAATCATGAGCAAACAGCAATAAATTCTCCATTTTTTTTTTTAAGTTAAGTGATGTAAAACTAAAAATTACAGGGCTAAAACTAAATAATGCTTAATTTGATTTTTTTTCAACAACATTTTCTGATAGCAGCCCTAATCCAGCTGTACTTACTTCTGCACACCATTTCTCTAATTCCAAGGAGGAGATGTAAATCTCCTTTATTTAGCTGGGATGACATTATCTCAACTAAATTTATGAAGAGAAAGAAGGAATTTTCCTTGCCCAAAAATACAGAGAGCAGTGAAGGGAAAATTAGAACTCATGGGGGCAAAATGCCTCGAAAGCTGTGCAGGGGTTAGTTAAATATAAAAACATGCTTAGAAACCAGCTCTCGGCCAAGCAGGCACCTAGCAACAAAATGCTGCACGTGATGTGGTTTTAAATAGGAGAGAAAGTGGTGCTGGTACGTGAAACAAGAATTCCTCTTTGAAATATCTCTTGCTACTGGTCTACCAAATGCCACAAGGCTGAAGATGCTCCCATGACATCAAACTGAATTACCAAATTCTCTGTTTCTTGCTCTGTTTTGGCAGCGGCCGTACCTTCTCCACAGTCACAGACAGGTTTTCCTTTTCTTCACAGATTTTGTCCAGAAAAATATTTAAATGATCTGATGTTATGAATCTGTGATGCTCAGGTGGCTGTGACACTTCCAGCCATGAAGGGATGAAGATGGCACTCAAGACAAGTGATGTGTTTTGGGGTGTGTGGAGAAAAATCTCTGGAGGTTCAGGAAAGAAAATCTCCAAAATGTGTCCCTGGGACAACTTCACATCAGTGACTGCATTTTGGCAGAGGCTCAGTTGTCCTTCTCCTTATTTTTCAACTTGATATCCTGAAAAAAGCTGCATGCAATTTATCACTGTAGTGATGGGCACTTTATAGTCCTGCATCTTGAATAGGTGTAGCACTATTTTCAGGCTGACAGTGTAATGTACAGCTCTATATATGTGTAACAGCTGGAATTAAGAGCTTAAATCTACTTTGTGAGATGTATGGCCATTAAAACGCAGGCAATGATGGAAATAAAATAAGGAAAAGAGCAAAGGAAAAGGCTACTATGCACGTGTTAGCACTAAACATCAATTCACTTACAGTTGTTCCCCTAAAAAAAAAAAAAAGAAAAAGAAAAAAGAACTTGCCATGTGTAAAAGTCTGTGCCATGAAATCCCAACAGATCCAATAAGTAATGTAAGAAATCCTTATGATATACAAGATGGAGTTAAGCTCTCAGGGTATATAAACCATCACAATTTAACAAATATAAAATGAAAATAAATCCTTCAAGTTGTGTAAAAATACAGCAGTGCCGGTCATACTGAAAATGGAACATAAAAATGGAAAAAAAAAAGAAAAAGCACCAACCCACCAAGTAAGACACGGGTCCAAACCAACATCTTGCAATTTCAGCTATTGCAAAAGTGGTGTCTAAATACCACCTTTGGAGCCCTTTTGCACCTTCCTGTTTTAAATCATATTTTATCAATTCCTCATAGGACTTGGGGAATGTTTTCCCTTGTATAACTGTTAAAAGTCTGGGTTTAGCACAGAGGGATTATCTGATGCCATCAGTTCCAGTGTCAGAGAACTGGAGAAGTCCCTCAGCAGGTGCTGGGCAAGCTCCCCTGCAAAGGCTGTGTTTGAGCAGAATGGGTGGAAAAGCAGCCCAGGTCTTACATAAAACTGCAGAGAAGTCACTAAATTTACAGACACCTAACCTTGAAAATCCGGCCATCAAGAAAAAAAGGTTTCAAGCCATAACAATCATTACAACAATTAATTTAGTGTGTGCACATGCACTGAGGCTGCTTGACTTTTAACACATAGACAGAGACAGAGATGTTCACTCGTGGTTCCCCCTCACACCACTGACATTCTGCCTGTGGGACGTTATATTTCTCCTGGATAATGTTATTACATATTTTATTGACGTCAATAACCTTGTTTTTCGAGGACAGTAATAACTTCT
The DNA here is from genome assembly GCA_013399915.1 of Illadopsis cleaveri. Taxonomy (NCBI): domain Eukaryota; kingdom Metazoa; phylum Chordata; class Aves; order Passeriformes; family Timaliidae; genus Illadopsis; species Illadopsis cleaveri. Next base: position 647,095 of record VXBB01009081.1, on the reverse strand, counting down.
GGCTATTTTTACTTACGAGCAGGAATTTGCAAATATTAATTGAGGTCCATGATCCTTCATGGTAATAGTTACCAGAATGTTCAGGAGGGAACATCACAACTTCTCCTGTAAATAGTGCCAGGCCAAGAACAAACATAAATTTAAGTTAGCCTTTCAGTTGCTCTCACTGTAGTTTTTTTATTCCATGAGCTAGTAAAAGAGGAAACTATAATAAAACACTTCTATTTTACCCTTTTCCACATCATCAACCTTATTTCAGCTGCAAGAGAATAACAAGTGTTTTGGGAAATGTGCAGGAAAGCAAAAAGTATTAAATGATATTTTCTCAGCTTTCAAAATGCAATGTTTGAATGCAGCAAATGGGGTAAGGAAAGGGAACATTCTTATTCCCTCCTCTCTGTCCCTATGCACCTCAGCTCTGCTTTCTTAGCCTGACAGTGACAAAAGTGGACAGAGGGGGGACAAAAGTATAACAAAGGCATAAACCCCTGTAACAGACCTGCTGCACCAAGGGACAGTGTGTGATGATGCTGTTCTCCCATTTCCAGGTATTCGTGAACAAAGTAATCATAATAACAATAAAAAAATTATGTGCATTGCCGTGGGCCACTTCAAAACATCTCAGACTTTTCCAAAGTACCTTGTTCCACTCTGACTTAGCTTTCCCACTTCATTTCTCTCTTTTCCTGTTGCCTATTTGTTCTACAGATCCCTTCTCACCAGACTACATGCAGCCCACACAATCTGTTCTGTTCTTGGGCACCTCCCAGTGACCTTCCTTTTCCCTCTGGTTTCTTTTCTTTTTTTGCCATTCTTCAAGGAATGGAATCTGTCAGAGAATCAGGAATCCACAGAAACCTGTGGCAGCAAAGGAAGCTGAGGCTACACCAAGTCCATCACCTTTGCTGGCGGGAGAAGCTGAAGAGAAACAAAGTCACTCCTTCAGGTTCTACAGAATCATTCAAGGCCTTTATAATCAGCCTGAAGAGCCATTTATTGGAACACCTGGAACACAAGTGACCAAAAACTTTTTCATGAGGACACAAACAAGGACAGCAAAACCCCACTGGTATCATAAACAAAGAGCTCTTTTGTACAGTGATAACTGGAGTTTTTCTCCTCAATATAGTCCTTTGTTGACTTTACTGTTCATCCAATGAGCTTAATGTATTTATAATTCAATCTTTGACTGCTTGGCTATGAATAAAGGATTAGGCCTGATAGGAAAGGTCATGCTCACCTTGAGAGCTATCAAGTGACAAGACATTTTAGCAATGGAGTGAACAATTTAAATACATCTTGGGAAATAGATCCTAATGATGGAGCCAAACATACAATCAAATTATACTTTGTTCTAATAAAAAGTTTATCCTGTCTCTTCCAACTCCGTTAGTGCTTTTATTTTTATGCATTCTCTGTCAACTTGACAACCCAGTTTTACCAATTACAGCTTTTTTACCAAGCAGTTTCCACCACAAAATCTGCAACCCCCAAAATACAAATCTTCAGAAATGCACATTAAGAACACTTGCCTTATTATTAAACTAAAGCATCTTTAATAATCTTTACACAAACATCATCATACGTGTATTTCTAGCTCTTCTGTAAAGTAACTCCCCCACTAGCCAAAATTTGCACAAATGCAAATGAAGACAAAACATTTAGAAATAGGAGTTTCTAAGCACTTTTTTGACAGGGAAATGTGTCTCAAACACATCTCAGTGCTGCTCCCAGTCAGAGAAGCAGGCCTTGTACTTACAGATGGATTGTTTCATGATGCATTTCTGCACCTAACAGGGAAAGAATTCCAAAAGTAATGAGAGGTCACGTTTGGTAAATTCTGAAAACAAAGGGAAATTACAAAATTTCACAGCTTCTCTCCCATATAAAATCACTATTTTTTTTCCTCCAGAGTACTGTCTGGCAGCTGTTGACAAAACCTGACTTTTTCATGGTCTGCATAAGCTTGGCTGACAAAATTCCCAATAGATAACACCCATCTACTACACAGCACTGACAGATGACAATGCCCTCCAAGTTAGGATCACTGCTCCAATAATCTTCTGTGCTCTTCACAGCACCAACAAAACCCATTTATCTATTAATGAGCTTCCAGTGAGGATTAACACGTATCCCAGTGAAGCTGGAAGACAGAAGATGTCTTTTTCCTTATCATTTCCCACATAAACCCAAACAACAGATCACAACACTTAGTGCTGATCACAGCAACGTGGTACTTAAAAAGTTTAACCTCAGAAATTGCAGCCCCACAAATCACAAGCAGCTGAAGGACAGCCAAAACAAAATTCTGAAATGAAACCATTCTGGCCTGTCTCATCAAATGACTGGAAATGTAACAGGGATGGCATCCGATAAAAGACATTTAAGGAAGCTCTGCCAGAGTGTCCCAGGGCTGTGTTTGGCAGCAGCTCCTTTGTACCTGCCTCTGAGAGGCTGCAGAAGCTTTGGGTCCATCCCCACAGCCACTGCAGGCTTTCCAGCACTGCTGGATCAACAGCCAGCCTTGGCACAGTCGGCAGTGATGTCTCCTGAAACCAGGGCAGCTCTGCTGACCTCTTCATTCTTTGAAGGAAAGAGATGTAACAATCCCTTCTATGAGACAAAGCAGGAAAAAAGCAATAAAACAACAGAACTCCTGTGACAAGTGCTGTTGGGAGGGCCACAGCCTTTCGGTTCCTGCCAGGGATTTTCTCCAAGGCATTCTATTTTTGTCTTTTCTTCTTCCTGAACAAACAGGTCTGGGAAAGGATCTCACAGGCTGCCCTGAGGTGCTGGACATGGCAAGGTGGGAGAAAGGAACTGCAGCAAGCTGTGTGCTTGTGTGCAGAGCAAGGCAGCAAAGAGCAGATCCAAGTGGACTCTGATCTAAACCAAAAGCAACAACTTTTACAATCCTCTGGGATTCAGGAACATCACCTTGGCATGACCTAGTGAAAAGCTGCCCACATTCAGCTGCACCACAGTAGCTCTGGTTTCTAAACTCTGGGAAGTAAAACCAAATTTGAACTGGTTTTGTACATTACTTAATCTATCAAGAACATTGACACATTATAACGACAGCATTGACCAAGCTCGTAATTTCTAAGACATTACTGAAGACTTGATACCAAAACCTATTTAGTTTACATATAAAATTAATTTCATGGACCTCTATAGAACTAGTCAGGTAAGCTGAACTGCACTGCTTTGTGGTGTTTATGATCAGGAAATGAGTGATCATTTTCCTCCATCCTGGTAGATTTACTTGGAACCTGAATTATAGAAGCAATTTTCAATAATGCACTGGGTGTATGAACAAGCCTTTTCCATAATAACACCACTGATTTAAGAGAGATGATACTTCACAGAGCACAATCACATTTGAAGAGTTCCTATTATAGTAACTCCTCTATAACTGGAGCATTAAGTAAGTTCTACTGTGTTATTAAGAAGTCTTGAAAATACTCTTTGAAGTTACTTAAAGTTACATTATGGCCCTGTCACTTCTTCTGGAAGAAATAAGACCTGGGAATTGGGGAGAGGCACAGAATCACAAGGCTGGCATGACAGCCCCACTGCAGGCAGCAGTGCCACTGTAAGAACCACCAAACCCCCTTAATGCACAACACCCTGACCGGAGGCAAAGCATTTCTTGCAACACAGCAAGCCTGGCTTGTCTCCTTCCAGGGCTTCTCAAACCTCTTCTGATTACACAGCAGGAGACCCAGCCCTTTTTACACATTTTTGCAGTATGTTTTGCTGCCTTGGGATAAATCTGCCAGTGAAGCAAATGAGTGAGGCCAGGGGGAGAGGCCCTTCCCTATAACTGACTGATCTTTTCTCAAGAACTGTCTTTGATATTGCTTTTGATATTTCTGAGGAGAGACTGATGGCATTTTTTGTCTCAAATCTCATCTGCTGAAATGTCACGCTGCACATCAGGGTTCAGGCAGCAAGATGAAGATGACTGACCCAAACATCTCCATTAAATACAGATCAGCCAGAGAAACTTGACTTCTGCCCTTCCAATTGAGGTCCTTTAGGAATCCCATTAAGTATCATTGACAGAAGTGCCGATAAGCAAGTGGCTGAACTGACTAAACAAAATCTCTGGATTTTGCTCACTTACATCCATGAATTTACCTCACATGGAGTTAAAAAACCCCACAAACCCAAACTGATGTGGGAATGCTGTCATAGATTATCCCAAATGGTATATTAGGATATTAGGAAAAAGTTTTTCACAGAAAGAGTGGTAAAGTACTGGAATGGTTTGCCCGGGGAGGTGGTGGAGTCACCATCCCTGGATGTGTTCAAAAAAAGACTGGATGTGGCACTTGGTGCCGTAATCTAGTTGAGGTGTTGGAGCATGGGTTGGACTCGATGATCTTGAAGGTCTCTTCCAACCTAGAAATTCTGTGATTCTGTGAAATGTAAGAAAAATTCAATTGTTGATAAGTGTGCAGCACTGGAATGAAGATCATAACCAAGAGAAGCAGGAGGGTTATTTTCCACTGCAGAGCAATGGGAGGTGGGCAGATCCCAGCTTGCCAAGGGACTTTTCCAAATGGCACAAAGTACTTGCAATTTGTGTTCCTACTGACTGTGCTCCCCCATACTTTACACACCAGAATCTCTCCTCAGCTTCTTGGCTCATTTTAAAGCCCCGAGAGTGAAAGTGTGATTTAAACAGAATTGTGTAATTCTTCCCAAAGGAACTTTTCAGTTGCAGTCTCTCTACATATCACTTAAAAGACTATGAATCTCTTGTTTGAAACCCTGTGGTCCCATTAAGAGATGAGAAAGCTGAAAGCCCAAAACCAATCAACGTCTGTAGAACCTTGGTAATTTAGGAAATTCAGTTTCATATTCTCAGTGTCCCTATCTGGAATGGGAATTAGGATTACTTTTCTGCTTCACCTGATAATGCCAATAAATTTAAGTCTCTAGTCTCATTGCATAAATGAATCAATAACGTTATTTCAAACTTGAAGACACACCCCAGTAAGTTTTAAAATCAAATTCTTTTGTATATCTGGCTTCCTGACAGTGGTAATGCATCACATGCCCCTCTGCTAGGAGCAGTGAAAATTCAAGGGACATTTTTGTCCCAGGATAGCCCAGACAAGGTGCTGGCTACAACATTGTATACTCTGGATAAATGTTCACAACTTCAGCGTTGACAGATTTCTTTATGTTTAAGCACACAATTTACAGCTTTGCTAACCTGAATCACGTCCATTTTCCACCACATACAGCAGTTAGGCAACACAAATGGCAACAACGTTTACATCCTTTACACCTTACATCTGCCAGATGAAGGTCAGCAGGACTGGCTCACTTTGCAATTACAGCTGAAAAGCTCCAATACTTTAAATAAAGCTTTATCCCAAATCGTGGCTTTGCCAACTCCAAAACAAACTGCACAAGGAGAGGTGATGGTGCCTCGTGGTTTTGATGTAGATGAGCATTAAGTTTAGTTTCCAGACGGGGCAGAAACGATTTAACACATTTATTGGTTGCTTAGAAGCAGGGAAATCTAAAGTACCGTTCGAAAGTGAAAACATCACTACCCGATGTCACAAACTATTCAAGTATAATGAAAAGTTGTGGCAACTGAAATTATAACTAATGGAAAGTGCCCACCCTGCCTGTTCTTACACTGTCAAATCAGCAAAATACACAAATACTTAGAGGGATGTGTGGGATATACAGCACATAGCAGACCACGGAAAGGAAAGCAGTGTGAGCAGGTTCACAGGAAACAAAGCAGATGGTGGCACCTTCTCAGCTCTCTGAAAGAGCTAATGCAGCACCAGCATTTTGTGAATCCAGCTGGAAAATGGGCAATTACTCCTGGTTTTGCATCCTGGAGGTTTTCTGCAGAACTCCCCTTCCCAATCCTAGCAGTGCCAAAGTAATTAGTTCTTCCCAGCTCCCCGCATGTTAATGGCTCCGTTGATGACGGGGTCTCAGATAAATGGCACCGTGGACAAAGAAACCACCAGATGTTAATTCGAGCTACAAAGCTCTGTTCCAGGACAGTGACTCACCTGCTCTCTCCCTCATCAATTTTATTCTGAAGTTTGAATCAGAGAAACAAAAATGGGGAAAAGGAAGCGCTGGATCCAGTTTTTTCTCATCAACACCCATAGCCAAAGAAATCTGTACTTTATTTAGTCTCAACAGCTTGACCCGGAGTCTCTATTCTCAGACCAGTTAACTCAAAAGGTATCTATTTTGTCCACTGGACTTCAGAAAAAACCCCAAGCACAGAAATCCATCTGGATGGAAAACAGGGTTTTTCCAGAAGTGGGGTTTTTTGCCTTAATAGAAGAAGAAACTCAGAAGGAATCATTTCATGATATTATCTGAGAGCATCCTGATAACCTCTAACATCACTGAAACTGTGGCTCCAGAAGGATTTTTTTTACCAAGGTATAATTTCATAACAAATTATGTTTAAACAGTTTGATTAATTTTATCAGACCAAAACTCTATGCTCAGACCAGAGAGTGATGAAAAAATCTCTCTAATAAACTGAGACTGCAAAGAAAAAGTAGTTCACCTCTCTATATGAAAATTTAATATGTATTCTTATATTTTTCCTCCAGCCAAGAAGGAAAAATAATCAGACCTGACTAACTCCCCACAGAAAAACAATTCTGGTATTTGATTACCTTTTAAGAGGCAATTCTAACCCAGTTTTCTAAAGTTCACCTAGAGCAAATTGCTGCCAAGAAATGCATGGCCAGTTATTGAGAGTTATTGCCTTGAAACATTTCCCTAAACCAACACAGCTCATGACAGACCTGCAGTGAGTGATCTCTTCTGAACACTGTGCCTCCTGTTTGCTTTTCCATCCTTCAGGCTCAAACCCATGCTTAGGAATTGGGAATGTGGTCTAGAGTGATAGGTAAAGTTCACAGAGAAATCTGGCATCTTCATGGAAAGTTTCTTTAGGGATATGGGAGTGAGGATCTTGATGAAGTGTTTCAGCAAGGGATATGCTGAGAAAAAGGAAGGGAAAAGAGGCAGAGACAAATTTTAATATTCTGACAGGAATGCAGCAATGTGCCACCACACTGATTACATCCAGCTTTTCCCTGGATTTACACTGTTACAGGACAGGTGAGAATGTAGTGGTGAAGTTAAAGATGCCACTCGCCTATGCAGTAATTATATTGAATAAAAGAAAGCTACTCCACTTGAGTGCCAAATCTGTTAGAAAACACTGTGTATGTTACCTATTTATACCTAATTGTCAACGTTCCTAAAATTAGCTTTCCTATAACACCCAGCTGAGGTTTCTAAAAGCCAGTCCTGTCATAATTCCATATTTGAATGTGGAAAAAAAAATCCACAAAACTTGCTTGCTGAAATGCTTTATCCAAAAGTTATTTAATGAAAAGGTCTTATCCTTTTTTTCCCCCCCAACCCTCTCATAGACAGTTTTTACTGAATTTTCTGCATTTAATTAAAAAAAAATCCCCAAATAACCTGTGATTTGTTCAGTGCTTGTTTTCAAAGCACATAAAAATGTTTTGTAAATGTTTCTTAAGAAGCCAAACAATGGATGCTGATAAAAAAACAACCTCACAAACACCCCCAACAAAGTATGTATTGAAACATTGGTGTGCTTGGAGGGGTGAAGGCTGCACTGGGCTGTAACTGAGAGGAGATTTCTCTGCCTGCAGGGGAAGGATCCCACTCTGGCAGGGGAAGGACGGGATGCTGCCATTGGCAGTGCAGGGATGCAGAGCTGGCAGCTCTGGCTGTGTGGGATTTGAGACACACACAGCATGACAAGATTTACAGGCTGAGAGTGGGAAGGAGACACAGGGAGGGGGCAGCTCATGGGTGAACATGTGGGAGGAAATGGAGAGACAGCAAGGAGGCTCTCCCAAGGTAACTCCTGAGGGTCCCTGACCTGATTCTGAAATCCACAGGAGGTGAAAGCTTTCCTGCCAGGTATCAGCCCCAAGCCCCAGCCTGGACATTTCTGAAGGGACTAAAACCAGCAAAAATATAAAAACCTGCACAAAACAATTCCACCTACAAAAATCTCCCTGGTTGACATCAGTGAAGAATTTGGTGCAAAGACAACATGCTGCAGCAAATAAAGACTGTGGAGATGGTGGGAGTTGGAAATGACAACCTCATGGAGTCCTCAGCCCCCATAACTGCCCCGAGCTTGAAACCCCTGAATAATCCCCAGCCCACTCGTGCCATGCCCAGGAAATAACATGGCTTTGAGCTCGCCTGTCTTGGGTAAAACAAAAGCTTTTGTCACTCACGACAGAAACCTGAATGCTAAAATTTCCCGCAGAACTACTGAGTGTGCCTTTGAAACAAAGTGCTTATTACCAGGGACTTGTCGTCCCAACAGCAACTGTAACCTTGACATCTGCTTATTTTCTTTCAGAAAACCACCTTGCTCAGTTATTATATACTGAAAGCTTGATGGTTGCCAGCAGCTGGAAGGGTGCAAACCACCAAGCAAGTGCCACAAAGTGGTAATATTGAAGCTGCAGGATGTAAGGCTGCTGAAAGAACAAATAAATACTATTGGAACAGAGAGCTTTAAGAAGGAAAGAAATCTGGATTTCCCAAAGAAAAATACAAAGCAAGCCTTGCACAACTTCATTCTACAGAAAATTTCTATGAAATACATCCCTTTGCTTTTCACATTGCTTGGCTGTCACCTTGTGAAGGCTGGAAAGGGAATGGATGCCAGAAGGAGAGAGTGGGGAGGTCTGGCTGGGCAAAGCTGAATTGAACTTCTCTCCTCCTCACAAACAACCCCTGACAGCTGGTGGCAAGCAGGAGAAGGGTTCTGCTGTGCACAGCCTCAGTGAAATACTCTGCAGAGCTGCAGGATGTTGAAGGTATCTCCAAACCTGGGAGGGTTTTTCCAAAACTCTCTCTGTGCCATGTGTGCTCATGAACTGATCCACAGTTATTAAAAGCAGAACCCATTTGCATCACCACCTCTCCCTCCCAGTCTCACATACCTGAAGGGACAATATCCAGTTCTCCTGGCTTTTTCTTCACATAAGGAGGTGCTAGAATAGGTGCAGAGGTGGTGAGAGAAGTGGTGGCTGCTTCACAATCCCAGGAGGTTCACGGGGAACAAGGACAAAGTAAGTTAGTCAGTGACTTTTGGCTGAATTCTCCAAGGAAGGGGAACACACTGGCTCTTCATGTCCCAAAGGACACTAAAACCCTGGCTGTGTGCAGCCTGGAAACCTGCTGGCTGTGGGAACTAAAAAAAAGGCACTTCCTTCCCTATGGATTTAATAGCACCATATATGCCAAGCTGGGGAAACTTCAAGGTCACTGGACAATATTTAAGATGCTGATACTTAGTCATGCAATAATAATGTCAATTGCAATTAAGTGCATTTGAACTGAGGGCCCTAAATGCCTTGCAGAACATACCTTTTCAACAGTGGGGATAAAAACATATTTCAGGGCTCATTCCAGAAGTGTCTGGTACAGAATGATGTGCATAGTTTTTCATAATTAAGTTAATTCAGACATTTGTAAAGGTACTTGTAAATAAAGCACCACTGGGAGCAATCTTGGTGATTACACTGGGATCAGACACAAAATGCATGATGATATAAAAACATCATGATCAGTAAGAAACAAAGGCCTTCCACAGGTACCATTTCCATAGGTGGTGTGCTCTGAACATCCCTGTATTGCAAAGATGGTCAAGCCTCTAACTCTGAGCATGGAGAGACTCTGCAGTGGGAAGAGCAAGGATTCCAGAAGGCAAAGGGAAAAATCCCAGTGGGAAGTCACCTGATGGTGCCTAGGTCTTCTCAGTATGGGAATTTTTCTGCCAACAAACACTGCAAGGTGAACTCAGCTCTCCTTCCTCCCCCCCATTAATAAAAGCCAGTTCTTGAGCTTTGAGCTACTGTTTCTCTCCTGCAGCACCTGGAGAAATTCTCTTCCTGCAGCCCCTGCCCCAAATTCAGCTTCAGCAGCCGAGTCCTTCTCACAGTTACTCTCACAGCCCTGCTCAAAAGCCTTTTGCCTCTCCTCCAACATCCTTTCCAAAATTCTGTCGGGTCAGTTGGCAAATACAAAGGCAAGCTCTTGCCCAGCTGCCAAACACCCCTACAGAGCTTTCTCTTCCCTCTTCCTTCCCTTACTTGAAATGCTCTCAGTAAAACCTTCTCGGTGCCTCTCTGCCAGTGCAACTTGGTAATAAATACTTTTACTCTGAGCCTCTGAACCTCTGCCCCAGCTCACAACTTTGGCCTTGTCTATGCCTATAAATAGCTTTTATTTTCATTTCTTTCTCCCTCTCTCCTCTTGCCTGAACCTCTTATTTCCTGCTTTCTCTGTGCATCACTTCAAGAGCAGCAAAGATTTGTTGTTCACACATTGAGGAACATTGCTTCTGTCAAAAGTGTTATTTATAAGGATTGGAAGGCTTGTTCCTGATGAGAATTTCTGGCAAGGTTTTGGTGTTGCCATTCTTCTTTTCAAACAGATCTTTGGAAATTAGCTTTAAAAGCCTATGAAAGCAAAACAGTTGAACAGAAATTTGTTTTAAATCCCCAAACTCTTTGGAAGTATTTTTGTGATGTGTGTGTCAAGTCCTGTGAACCCTCCAAGCAGCTAAATAACCAATGAGCAATGAAGGCAGTTTTTAGCTGTTGGGGTGGGATAATTCATCCCTACATTTTAGGGACATGGCCCAGGTTGCCTCTAGGTCATGAGTATTCTTTGACACATGGAGAATTTAGCCTTCCAGAATTAGGCACTCTGAATCACACCTTTCAGGATGCATCACCTATTTAAGGACAGTGTGTGAATACCTGGGGGTTCTGGAAACTGAGCTCCTAAAGTCTCTTCCACTGGAGATGGCAAAAACAAGAGTTCCCGTGCCTCAAGCCCCAGTCTCCAGTTAGGACAGTTGTTTTGAGGCTGCCTTAACTATTTCAACAATAAAAATATCTACCTTTTTTTTCTTTCTTTCTTTTTTATAAGTTCTTTTTTCAAGGTAGATATAAAGCAAGCTTTAAATCTTGTAAGATACTTGTGTCCTGTTTACCCAGCTGGAACAATAGAAATCCAAGTGAAAACAGAGGTTGTGCTGACAGGCAATAAACTTGGAACTCATTCTATTCCACTGTCAGGAACTGGGAAAACAGGCAGCAGGAAGATTTGAACACCCACAAAGCACCAAGAAGAATCTGGCATTTAACTCAAAAACACAGGGAAAGGTCCACCTCTGTTCCAAACAGTGTGGAGGGATTTAACCAGGCAGGGGGATAAGCAGCTCCCCAGCCCACAGATGTGCCTGTTCTCCATCACCAGCAGGATGGAGAGAGGGCAACAATTCCCCCTTTCCCTTCATTACCCAGCTGGAAAGGTATGGCAGTGCAAAGGGAATAACCAGGTCAGGATATGACACTTCAATTAAGGGGGTGTGAGTCCCTCAAAGCAGCAGTTCCTCCCCACTGAGAATTCCTAAAACCCCACCTGGAGCCAAATCCTGCCCCATCCATGGTGGGTTCACTCATTAAGCTTTTAAGGAGCTTGGAAATAAAACCCACATTCCTCTGCTAGCTGTAAATCCTTTGTCATCTGGCAAATCAGGTTTATTTTCCTACCACTTTTACTCATAAAAGTACTACTGTTCTGCTTAAATTTACACTGTGTTTTTATTGTGGAGACTGTGGAAGTTCAGAGTTCTCAGCAATGTTGCCATAACTCAAATTAAGTTGTGAGGGTTTCCAGAGAAATTCCTTGTCAGGATATTATTGCCACTGTTAAAACCTAGAGAAAAGGAAATTACTTGTTAGGTTTTGGGGAAAAAAAGAGCTGTGGAGCTTTAACATGACATTTCATTAATATTCCTTGTAGCATATGCATTACAAGCTCATTAACAAATTAGCAAGCAAAGTAATTATTTTGGGTTTTTTTTTTTTTGTTTGTTTGTTTGTTTGTTTGTTTTCCAAAGAGTATAATTTAATAGGCACATCATTCTTTGCATTTCTAGATTGTCTTTCTAGTTTGCAAATAAGACATCAAAAGTGGGAATGAAAGCATTCTACTAAGAAGCACTTTGAAAATAACAGTCTACCAAATCAATTCTGTGACTAATCAAAAGAACAAACTTTATTAGTTTTCTCTATGTGCCTACTAAGGATGACATTTTCTTTATTCCTGAGGACTAAAGTACTACTCTCCAAAAAGTGCTTGTAAACCCAAGATATCAATAGTAATCAGGTAGAATAAACATCAAATAACTTTGCAAGAGAACTTTGCCTCATGCTCCAAACTCTGACTGCACTGGAATAAGGGGGGGAAAAAAAAAGTGAGAGAAATCAAGAGTTTTATGATTAAAGTCAGTGAAATTCTTCCATTTGCCTTATACCAGTTGACCAAAAAGGACTTCAGGTGACAGGTCCATGTTGATAAAGCTCTCAAGAACAGTCAGCCATGGACTAAGGAGGGCTTGTTTTAATAAGAGCTGACCATGGTCAAATGGAAACAATTTCTAGTCCCTTCACCATCTGCACTACAGGTCTGCTATCAAGCAAATTCCAGAAATAAATGAGAAATAGGAAAAACTTCCAGTGCTTGCAAAATTTCAAGAAATTTAAAAGACCTTTATCCAGTTTAAGAAAACAATATTTCAAAACCTAGAGCTGGACAATCAAAATAGTAAAACCCCATTAGTATTTATATCATTTTAGGTAACTTTTTCTCTGTGTTTTCTATGACTCAGTGATAGGAAAAAAAAATCCAATTACTTTATTAGACAAAAAAAGAATGTTCTGTTTGAAACAGAAGGAGCACTAGACGGTATTTCCCTTCTCCAGAACTGTGAATGACAAAATAAAAGAGCCAGTCTCTGGAAGATTTGTTTTCTTTCTTCCTGGTGTTTGTGTGACTCAGCCAGCACTAACAGCAGTCTCCAAAATGTCTGCAAATGGTGGCTTGAGAGCAGCACAGCCAAATCCCTGCTTAGAGTGAGCACTTTTCAAAGGGGATGCTGTTCCTCTAAAAAAAGTCAGGCTTCCATAAACAAATTTATGAAAATCACTGTCCATGTGAAAGGCTGCCCATTGCTTTCAAGTGGTTCAGTTCCTCTTGTCCCTCTGCCTACCACAGAGAGGCTTAACTAAGGACGAGCAGCATCTTTAATTTATCACCTGAAAACTCCTCGTAGTTCCTGCTCCACGCTCTGCCAATCAATCAACAGGTCTGTGCCACAGGGCCAGGGCTGAGAGAAATCACGACCCTGCAGGAAACAATATTGATGGTGCTGCACACAGAGGAGCAGCGGGCGATGATGCCACTCGGACAGGAGGAAAATAGCACCGTGTGATGGAAGCCCAGGAAGAATTTTAAGCAGGTTGAATGAAATATCTGAAACCAGAGGAGGCCACAAAGTTGATGTGAAGGCTGCAGCACCTTTCCTAGACAAGGAATTGGGGTTGTGCAGTCTGGAGAAGAGGAGGCTCCAGGGAGATCCTAAAGCCTCTTTCAGTGCCTAAAGGGGCTCCAAGAGAGCTGGAGAGGGACTTTCTACAAGGGCATGGAGTGACAGGACAAGACAAATGGCTTTAACTGTCAGAGAGGAGTTTTAGATTGACTATTAGGGAAAAAAAAATTGCTCTGAGGGTGGGGAAGCCCTGGCACAGGCTGCCCAGAGAAGCTGTGGCTGCCCCATCCCTGGAATTGCTCAAAACTAGGCTGGATGCTGCTTGGAGCAATCTGGGGTAGTGGGAGGTGTCCCTGTCCATGGCAGGAGGTTGGAACAAGATGAGCTTTGAGGTCCCTCCCAACCCAAAGCACTCATTGATTCTATGATTATGTGAAAATTTAATATAATGATAGCCATGATAGATATGAGGGATGCAAGGTCTGCAGGGAAAATAATATTGTTTATTAGAATAATTGATGCAGTTGGAAAGGATATAAATTTCTAATAGAGCACGTTTTACTTCGTGCCATCTATGTATTCCTTTCAAAATGTGTCTAGATGATTACAGCTTTCCAGCAAGGCAGAAATTGCCTCATTATCTGTAAAATATTCAAGTGATGGTATACAAAGCATTGTCAAATGTGGGAAATCATGAGAGCGGGAGGTGAAGGAAAAAGAGAATATTCCAGAACTCAGCTAAAAGATTTTCAATCTTCCTTTGCAGAGTCAGACAGATAACTTCTACTTTTTCAAAGCAATCACAAATGGCTATAAAAAAAGATAGGACAAGACCATGGCTAAACCTCTGTGTGCATCAGGAGGTCAAATCCTGTTGAATCCCAGCATGGAGTTGGAAAAACAACCAGAAAACTTGCTTTACAACCAGCCTGTAGTTCCTGGAACACTTTGTGTGAACACAGGGAGACCTGAAACTCCTTCTCCTGGCACAGGGACCAGGCACAACCACCGTGCTTGCTTTTTTCCTTTTCCCACAACCCTCAGTATCACATCCTTGTAATTGATAACATGTTGTGAGAATGGCTCTGAGCACCAGCCTTCTCCCCAGAAGAATAAAATATTAGAAAGATCCAAATTCAGCTCAACTTCTTTGTTTATTTGGCTCTAAAATATAGAACAATCCACATATGTTCATTTTAATAATTCATCAACTCTCCTTCCTAGTTCCCAGGAGTTATTCTCTCCTTCATATGATCTCCCAAATTCATAAGAAATGAGCTTAATTTCCTTCTGCACTAAAAGTGCAGATTCCCTCTCAATTACCTGTATATCTGTCGGAAGTTGGATTATTTAAAGCTCTCAAATGATTCAGCCACCAGAACTTAATTCATTTAATGATTACGTACAAAACTGAACCTTTGAGCCATTTCAGTCAACTAGCTCTTTAATTGTTCTTCAGCAGCCTTCCAGTAATAACTGGAAGTATTTTCTTAAACTGTGGAAAAGCTGAACTGAGATGTGTAGTCAGGAGCTGAGACTTTTCAAATTTTTCTCCACAAATACTTCATTACTGTTGACACATATGTGTTTATAACTTTATCCTAAGAATTATTTCTAGACTGCCAGGATTTGGGGAGAGCTCCACGCTGAAAGTATTCACCAGTTCATATTAAATTGAAAACCATGAGGGCCAGACCTTCAAGCCAGGATAACTCAGCCCAGCTCCAGTGATTCCAGGGCTGCTCATCTAACTGGCAAACAAAGCTCATGCTGAATACCTGCTAATTCTGTCTCCTCAGGAACACTGGGTCATTTCTTTTTCCACAAGCTTCAAATGCTCCAACACTTCAGCACAAAGGGATTAGAAAAGCAGAATTACTTCTCACGTAACTCACTTGACCATGCTGACAACTCTCACCAATTACAAGCACATAACCCCTGCCCACGGCTGACGAGAAGAAATGACAAACTCTCCTGGTTAGATGGGTGAAATATTTTCAGTAACAAAAACTGCCTGGAAATGGATGGCATTTTTAGTAAGGAAGCACACACACAACCCTGTAAGTAAAGCTTTCTTATATCTTCTGCTATCAGTAGCTCTAGATTTCAAAAAATAAATTATTCATCTTCCCCAGCTCCTTGACAGCCTTTGCATTAATTTTAAGAATAAAAGTAAATTGCTTTGTGTGGAAGAAGCCCAAAGTACAGACTTACTGAGCTCTGTTAGTAGAAATAAAAAGGTGAAAGAGTCTAAAATTCAGATGATGAATCTAGAGGGTGGCAAAGAAACCATCATCAAGATGTTTCACCCAACCTTCTTGTTGTTTACACAACCCCAAAAGATGTCCTACAAGAGACAACCCCGTTTTCCTTACTTAAGATCTTCAAGTTAGAAATGTGGGTGCAAGAAATTACTGCCAAAGCCAACCCAGACCATTGCATTTGATAGCAAAATCTGCATTCTCTATAAACAGTGGGAAATCGGCCTAACCAAGACTACTTTAATCTTTAAGGGTTGTAGTTGTGACCATGTATTACAGAGGTCGTGGAAACATCTCAAAGGAGTCACTTTGCCGAGACACAGGGGTTTTAGAAAGGATTAATAAAAGATTATTTGAAGGACCAGGCAGTTTTTAATAAGGCAGAAAGATAAAGCAGCATGAAGAGCAACACAACTGTGCATGACTGTTGATCTGCTACACATGAGAGTCGAGTTAAATCCTTATGTTCCTATTGTGCACACCCCAGCTGGAAACTGCTACTGTCTTTCAAGCCTGTCAGCTGTAAATTTATTTATTTAAATAAAAGTTCTATGTTGAAGGACCATTCTAAAGAACAGATACATGTAAAGTTCAAAACACAGCAGAATCAGCAAGTGCAAAGCAGGAGTGCATGGTGAGCGAGATGAAAAAAATACCCACAACCAGTAAAACCTCTTGGAAGACCTACAGCAAAGCAGTTTCACAAAATTCAGTGGCACCATCACAATTTGAAATGAGCAAATAAAACTCCAAATTAGCTATCTGAAGTTTTCAGATAAAATACTGATGGTCTCCAAACCACCATGGGAAGGTTTATCACTTTCCTTACAAAAATTATTATCTCCTTCCCAATTTTAATCTTTTTATACGCATGCAATTTTTAATCTTAAAAGAGAGTGCCGGATCATTTTCTGAATTTTTTAAATTATTTATCATTCTTTCATCTCAATTATTATCTCGTAACGTTATTAAACAGAGGAGAACTTCTATTTGCCCCTGTGCTGTAACCCTGTATTCTGGCAAAATGTGAACTGCATCTGTTTGACACTATTTTGATATTTAAGGGGAATCAGAACTGCAAATTTAATATTTAAATCATGTGATAAAAGCAGAAGAAACCCATGCAATTATATGAGTTCTTGCTTTCTCTACTTTCTCATCCTCTTCTACAAATCTATTTTGTTTGGTGTAATTGAAAAACAGGAGGCCAGGTGTGAGGTTCAATCTTTAACTGGTCTTAGTGAGTTAAAAGAAAATTGTCTCAAAAGAAAATAAAGGCAGGAGGCAAAATGACAATCAGGACCATGTGTCTTATGGCATTAGCAGAGCAAATGTGCATTCTCGATCCTTTTCTACAAAATACAATTATTATTTTTAGCCTGGCTCAGGAGTGGCACTTTGTTTATGAAATAAAATGTCTGTGTGGTGGTGCTGGCTCTGTAATCCCATTCCGCCTCGAAGGACTGTCACCTTTCTCTTGATGGATTTTATTTTTTAATCTCTACAAATAGGACCTTTACAATGCTGACCAAGTACTTCCCCCTCAAAATGACAGCTTAAGCAAAACTTTGTATTCCAGTTCATCTCTATAGATACCTGCCCACTCTTTATCCAGGAACTATATCCAGCAGGAAACTGGAAAACCTGGAGAGCTTCAGCAGGGCCACAAGCAACATTCTGCACATTTATGACCATCTTTAAAGATGATACACAACAGTATAATGAACCCTCACAGCCAAGACAAAGCCAAGCAAACTGAGAACATTTAAATAACTCTTTCCCTGATACAAATGTAAGACAGCCAAAAGCCCACTAAGACATGAGTTACTTGGTGGCTGATTGCCTGTTTTATCAAAAAGCCTTTTCCTCCACTGATGCTCTGATGTGTTTTGATGCCTTAAGTTTTAGCTTTTATATTTTTCAGACTCTGTGCTGCCTAGGGGTGCAGTCCTGGCCCTCATATTAAGTGTTAGTAAACTCTCTTCACAGAGAGGGTAGACAAAACAAATCCTTTTCCCGCTGGAGACCAAGGACAACAGTTATAAGTTTTCAGGCCCAAAAGCATAAACAAGGGTGGACTGAAGAGAGGAAACAAGAAGGATGGAACTATATATATATTATAATCTGAAGCTGTTGGACAATTAACCCCAATATGCAAATGGATCAAAACTTATTAAAAGTGTGAGACCTTGTGGCCGTTCATCCATTTTGTGACCATTTTGGGTCCATCTTGGGTGTAGCCCGGTCAGGCTCTTGTGCTGCCCAAGGTGTACCCTAAAGGCCTTTTAACAAATATCTACTTTATTCTCTAGCTCTGTCCAGCCTCTGTTCCAGGTCAGCCTTCTCAAGGCATCAGTGTCATAGAGAAGGACATGTTAATATCACCTGCTGCACAGTCCCATGGAAATGTCTGGAGTTTGGCTGGACATTTGCAGGGGACACAGGGCAACAGCCTTGCCAAGAGCACACCCTATTGCAGCTTGAATAGGATAAAATAGATCTAAAACAAGCTATCTACATATGTGCTAATTTCATCTCATAAATCTAACTCATCAGCAAGGAAACTTCCTGGGAAAAGAGAGCATCCTGTTTGCCAGCTTAAAAACTTCCAGGCATTTAATTTTCTTTCAAATAACACATTGGTCATTTTAGCCACAGTTTCGGACAGTTTGATCCTGATCCCACACTCCTACAGATAAGGATAATAAAGGTGCTATTTCTACATAACTCTCCTCAAGCCTGGTGCTTTCCCTGCCCTGTACAAGGAGACGTATCCCACCAGTTCCTTAAGGATGCCAGAGAAGTCTCTCAACCAGCAGACAGGATTTGTTTAAAGGTACACTTATAAAAAATAAAAAGACTCAGCCTCTAGGCAATTTCTGGTTTGTTCACTCATTTATTTTGCACAGGAGAGCACGAAAGCACAGTTTCCAACAGAAAACATAAAATCATAGTTAGCACACTAAATCCCTAAAGAAGAGCAGACTGATTTTTCTCCCTGAAACAGGCAAGAAAAAAAGATCTCTGTCACACAAAGCAACCAAAGAAGAGCTACGCAGATAAAGCACTTCAAAAAGAAAATTAATTCTTTTATAATTTGGAGGACAATTACTTAGAGATTTGACCTTCACAAGCATCCAGTTCCTCAAGGACAGGAGCACTACTCCCATAAATCAGCTACCACTACTCCCTGCTTTGGCATCACCCCACTCCCACGTTCCCATTCTCACTGATGTACAGCTTGATTAAGATTATACCCTTCGAGCAGCCAAATATGAGGAAAATTCCAAGTTTGCTACCTAAAAACTGCAGGCTAGAATCCCTCAGATGTAAATGACAGTACAACCCCTGAAATCACAGGGAAATCATTAACTTCATCCCACAGAGGACCTGTCTTTGCTTCTTCACAGTTCAACTGATTTTAGTTTTTAAATCCAAATTTTGAGAGTAACCCAAAATTTTCATCATGTACAATATTAACAGTTTTCCCTGGATTTAGCTGCTGCAATAGCCAGCTCTTGCATCTTACAGATGCGGCCAAACCACGAGGGACCAGCCCAAAATCTCTCCAGTCAGAGGAGGAGCCTATTTTGCCAATTACAGGAATCTACTCCAGGTACTGATTCTCTCCATCATTTGCATAAAGCTTCCCCCAGAAAGCAGGGAAACGTTCTTTAAGCCTCAAAAATGTTTCACACTTTTTCGATGAGATTTCAGTGAGATTCAGTTATGAAGAGCTAAAATAATCATAATTTTACTTCTTAAGAGAATGTCAGCAACATGGCTAAACAAGTAACATAACACTGACACTACTACTTTTCCAAGTTGTTTTGCCACCTACATAACCTCTAACTTTTGTGTTTGGTAACAAAATACGTGGATGATAAAGAATTAAGAATTAATTACTTGCCAAGTCAACTTCCACCACAATTCCAGTGGAATTCAGCACACAAAACCCTCAGGTTCTTCTGAAAATTTTAGGCTAGAATCTTTAGACAAATCACCTCCATACTCAAAACCTGACACTCCACAGGGTCATCCTTTGTGGGTCAGCTACCAAGATATGGAAGAGGAAAGAATTTGTTTTACACTTCTGGGGAACAAGACAAAATCAAACCCACTCTGAGCAGCTGTTTACACACCTGCATCTGTGCTTGCTTCCATCAAACTAAGAATGATTCCCATAATCCAGACACACAAGGATAAGTGCATCCAATTGCATTTTATAAATCAGTTCAGCTATATGAACTCTAGCTTTAATAACACATTCTTCTCCCATCTTTGGGAAAACATGGCACCTGGGAAAGGTGGGGATCACTGTTAGGGATCTGGAGGGAGTTATGTAATTGCAGTGGAAGACAATATGAAAACACAGGGTAAAAGAGAAGAACAAAATACTACAAATCTTCAATTTTCCCAACATAAAGTACAAATATCACATGCAGACAAGAGCAATATAATTATTATTACACAGTTTAAATTCATTCATTATTTGCTCACCTTGCATCGCCTAAAAAATCAGCAAGATTCTGTGGAGCAGTAGAGGTATAATTACCAAGATCAATTCAATGCCCTGTGCCATTAACACCTTATTATAATGAGGCCACAATATGAAAGCATCTCACAGACAGAGCTGTGTTTTGCAATTCATGGTGCAATTAGGTCTAGGTCTAATTCAATGAATCCAGTTCTAAGTGGGATGGAAATTCTGCATGTCTTTGTCCTCAAGGGATAAAGGTCAGTCATGCAAGTCAAAATTAACTTCAGTGAGAAATTAACAGGAGAAAGGCTTGCCAAGCACTGCCACAGACTGCCCAGGGAAGTGGCAGAGCCACCCTCCTTGGAGGTATTTAACTGATGTGGCACTTGGGGACATGGTTTAGTGGTGGCCTTAGCAGTGCTGGGGGACCAGTTGGACTGCATGATCTCAGAGGTCTTGTCAAGTCTAAAGGATTCTGTGACTCTGAGAACATGTAAAGGCTTTTCCAGCAAGAAACTACAGTTAAAAAACCCCCACAGATACACAAATCCTGAAATCCTGATCATTAATGATTTAGTGAAAGTATTCCTTGACGTTTCCTTTTCCCTCACCCTTTTCTTTCTTAATTTTCTCTGTGTGGCACAGATTTGAACTGACAATGCACATGTCTGAAGCTGCAAACCACAATTTTCTGCATTAGAGTTTAATATTAGAAACATGTATTCCTGTTTTATTCTAATATTCCTGTATTCTAATATTCAGAGATCCATACCTTCAAATCAGCATATGGATGAACTTTTCCTAAGAGCTAAAGCATCAGCCCTGTGAATATTTAAGCACAGTCTTTGATTCCTGCAGGAGTAGTTAGAATGTTCATTTTGAGTGTATTTCAGCAATGTATTGGACCACTTTCTTTATTTCATTATAGACAGCCCCAGCTCAGAGCAGCAGAGGGACTTTGTCCACAGGCTTATTCCCAAAACATCCAAGTGATACTTCTAAGTACAGACTTGCTATTATCAGTCATTACCACCCCAGATCTCATAGCACAACACAAACTGCTGAAAACAGCAAATGCATGACGCTGCCCTGTTTTTGTATTTTGTCTTGCACAGCACAACACAAAACAAATGCATTTTGTAGATGAATCAAACCCTGAGAAAGAACTTCTGAGACAATGAAATTAAGCATTAAAATGTTTTGTTTGAATTCGTATGAAATGCATTCAGTGATACCAGGATGAGGCACAATGTATGATATGGCTTCTCCATCTTAGATGCAAAAAAACCACTCTCTTTAGTATTGCTTGTCCTGCAAAGACCACAAGAACTAAAGGTCCTCTGATTAAACAGAGTCTTTTTGCTTTGTAACTTGCTCTTCTCAGGCACCTGAAGCTTGAATATAAGCTGATCCATAAAATGAATTTCCACCTCAGTTACCCCTTCTGGCTAAAAAACACTTTACTGAAGATACAAAGTCTCTTAAACTCAGAAAAAAAAAAAAATGCAGCTGCAAATGGACACTTTAAGCAGGGAATTGAATTTTATAAAGCCTGAACACTTTACAGCTTACCAGGTAGGAATGTTGTTTTCAGGAAATATCATAATGATATTCTTAAGCAGCTTTGGTGACTCAGTGGCAAGTCTCCGTATTGCCGTGTGGGAAGCTGCAATTTGAATTCGTCTTCCCCCTGGGTTGCCACTTTGGGATTCTTGTGCCAAAATAAAGCCGCGGGTTGTGCAGGGGAGGAATTTTTTGTGTGGTCCCAAGATGCCACACTTGCTGGGGGAGGCTGTGTGGGCACAGGGCTTGCCTGGAGGGGACTGTGCTCAACACCTGCCTGGCAGAATGGGGAGGATTTAAGGGCCTTCAGGAAGGGCTCAGTGCAAGGAAAAAAGGCAGAGTTTTGGTTCAAAGTCACTTTTCCCCTTTTCTTCTAAATACAGTGGGTTTACCAACTACCAATGGGGGCATAAAGAGTTTGACCAGCCCATCCTCTCTTAAACTGATGATATTTTATTCTCCAGTGAATGCTTTTATTGAATGTCCTGCTGAGTTGAGGTATTTAGCATCTCCAAAGGTGCCAGAGATCAAGGATCAGCACCTGAAACATCTTTCCTACCCACACTCAGCTTCCTCCTGAGTCTCGCAGCCCCTCTCCTGCTCCTTCCATCTCCTGGAAACCTCACCAGGCAGAGCTCAGTGTTTTATTGTTTGTTTAAGACATCAGGAGCTGAATGCTGTTGTGCTGTTTGCAAAGCTGACAGACACCAACCTGGGACATACACACAGGACCAAGGTTAAATCACCCATCTCTCCACTTCAAGATGTGGACTGAGGGTACTGATCTTAAAGGAGAGATGAACAAAAAGGAAACTGAATAAAGGGGGGATGAGAAAGGAGTAATTTCTCTCCTCATACAAGACAAGCAGAGCAAGAAGCACTGAATGTGAACTATAAGATACGTGCTGCAGCCCATGAGAAGCTTTGGAGCTGTCCTAGGTAGAATCCAGCCCTTGCTGAAGGCATTCAGACAGGTGCCTGATGCAAGCTCTCTCCCAGAATTCACGCTTTGGGCTCCCAGTTTATTGGGAAGGTGAAGCTGAAATGAATCAAGTGGCTCAGCTGACAGCAGGCATTACAAAATGCTGAGTGTTGCAGTGTTACAGGAGCCTCTGAGGACATGGGCACCAACACCCTCCAGCAGACAGCACTGCACTTCTGGAGACCATGCACATGCTAAAGCAGAGCCTGCCCTAAGTGGATAAAACCAGATTTGCTCAGTAGCTTGGGGATTGAGCCACAAAAGCATAATCCACAAATATCAGTCTAGAAAGTAAGGCTAATTCAGGCTTACCATAGCATGCACTACCACCTCTAAACCAGCTTTTTTTAAAAACTGTCTTTAATTTGCAGCTTATGCTGCAATTTCTAAGCCGTTCCATACAGACCAACAAAACAGCCAAGAAATTCACTGGAAGCATTTCATATTTATCAGGAAGTCCTTTCAGGCTGTAGACAAATCACTGCTCTTGCTACTCAGAGTCTCCTCCTTGTCCTATCCCTACTTCTAGTGGCATATTACAGGCAGATCTGTGCTAGAAGGTTCTTCTCCAGAGAGCAGTCAAAAGGGGTGATCCTGTGGATAAGCAAGTGGGGCTGAACAGAGAAGGGCCCACATCCCTGACTTCAGCCCAGCCTATGGATGAGACAGCAAAAGTTTTGCATCTATTTTAAAGGAGAGCAGAAGTTCCTCCTTCTGCTTTGCAGTCAGAAAAAACTCCAAAAATTAGTTCTTTGAGGGCATTTCTCCTATAGGCACCTCAAGAATAACAACAAAAACAAACAAAGAGGCTTGAAAAGTCAAACAAAATACCAAGTACATTCTGCATTCTACCATATGGGAAGCAAACCTGATTAACAGTTTGGTTCAGTTAAGACAAGCCAGTGTGGGAGCACTTTCAGTATTCCATTTGGTTCCCAAACCACAGTTTTATTTGCTCATATTCTCATGTTCTTAGCTCCTGGGGATACTAAATTAATAAAAGCCCTATCCTGTTTTGCCAAAACTAGGGTTTAGTTTTTATGTAGTTGATTTGATGAGGGTTTTGGTAGAGCAAAACAGAAGAAGGGTGAACACATCCAGTTTTAGCAAATAAAAAAAGAGGTGATAAGAAAAAGGAAGAACAGCTTATTTTTACTTTTCTTCTTTAATCAGAAGCTTCATTTTATCTGTACAAGCTGAGATTAAAACAAAGCTCTAGTGATTACTTCAGTATCACCACTGACCTGTGAAAATCCCATCCTGGACAGGAGAATTTTACTTACTAATGGGAGTATTAACTTCCACACATTACTTTAGGCAGCTGAGGAGCTGCACAAAATAGACAAACAGAACAACTCAGAGGGTCACCAGCCTTAGGAGAAGACAAAATAACCATCAGCCACCATATGCCAGGGCCAGCTGGGCAGCTGCAAACTGCAGGCCTTCTACAGGAAGAAAGGGGTGAAGCTGCTGGCCAGCTGAGAGACCTTTAGTCACAGAAAATACAAAATCAGCTGATAAAAGAGGCGAGTGCTGCCTGTGCCCACTGTTGAATCCACAAGAGCCGTCTGGATAAACACTTTGCCTTATCTCAGGAGCACGGCTGGCACCACACAATTCACACCTTTATTCCCCACTCTGGAGAACAGACAAACACTTAGGAAAGAGGGAGCAGAGTGGAAAATGGGCAGCTGAGGAAAGAGGGAGAGACAACACAGAAGGGTGCAGAGAATATTCTCTGATTCCTCCTAGACCTTGTCACCTCCAGACAGGGCCTCTGATGAAATCTCCTAAAACACCAACAAGGCTACAGCAGTGCCAGCGTGGAGGCACATCCAGAGGAAGATAAGGAAGGAATAAAACCCAGCACCTCCCCTGAAACCTTCATTTACCTTTGCAGAGAGCACCACATAACCTAGAGAGAGAGCAGCCAGCTCTGTAACTGCGAGCCTCCAGCAATGAGGATGACAAACCAGGTAATAGGGCAGGCCTTTAAGGCTTCAGCTGTGAAATTTAAACTAGTAGTTCAAACCAAATGGGAAAAGGATGGAAGCAAACCAGTAGAATACTGGGAATAAGGGAGCTGGGGCTGCAGAATGGGCACTGCACTTAGAGTGGGCACTGCAAGGCTGAAGGGTCAGCATTTTAAATCAGATACTATGGAATAAGCAATGAATTTCTGCACTTCCTTTTAACAGCTGTATTGTGTTCTTAGCCCGTGTAATTATTAAATGTGAGATCAGGAGGACTGAAATGCATGAAACATTTACACAGGCACACATACAACCATCTGTGAACTGTCCCATCTCAGACCTTCCAAACCAAATCTTCACAGAGCATTTTAAAAATTCACAAAATGCAGATTCCCTTCATCACATGAAATGCCTCAGGGGAGAAAACAAAACAAGAAAAACAGCTGGAGGTAAGGATTTTCAAAGTATGGAATGTGCCAAAATTGGAGAAATGTCTTAATCTCCAGTGGTGGAAATGCACTAAGTGAAACACTTCAATATTAAAACAACTAATTTTTTTAGGACAGAACAAGTTCCCCAGTAGTTTATTAATGCAAAATTATGTGCTTTGAAATGGGAAGTGATTAAAAAGATACCAAATAAAATCAAAACATTGAAAAGCTTTTTTGATGGCAAGATCAAATTAAGAGTAATTTTTATTCCACTTGGAGGGAAAACTGTATTAACATCCATTAAAATCTATAGTAAACTGATTACTGATGATTGCGGTGGTTTAAATATGCACTTTGCCAACTTTGGGAAAGTACAAGTCAAAAAATTAATCCAAAATACCCTCGGAGAGCCTGGCTATGGCACCTGAGTGATGGATGGATAAAGATTTTCACACCTACAGCCTGCTCAGGAGCAGCCACAATGGAGGAGTTGTTGGTCACTCATCCATAGGGACCAGGACATCCTAAAGCAACCCAGCTGTGGAACAGCAGAGAGGAAACCCACATGTCTGTATCATTGCAGCAACCAAGAACTCAAAGAAGTTCTTTAAATAAAAGGAAAAGTGTGTCTGGCAGACAGGCAGCACAGAGCACCCCTTGCAGGTGGGAGCATTTCTGGCTGCAGAAGACCAAGAAGGTTGTGGTGCTCTACCAGAGGTAGCAAATCTCTCCATTGGAGTGTGACTGCACTTGTGGTATGTTAAACATCAGGGGTAGAAAACCATGGAGATTTGTAAATAGAATACAAACCCTGCTGATATCCTTTATTGATTGAACAGTGTCTCAGTAAGGAGAGAAATGGCTTCAAAAGGCATCTCAGAGTGCACAGGAGATGGGCTGTGGCAGATTACACACTCCTTATTGCAGAAGCCTCGCACTGACCCATATTTGTAATCAAAATTAAATCCTCCTGTGAAGGCTATGAGAGCTTCACTTACCAGAATTCCACTAACCTACAGGATAAACCCTTCAGTCTGGAAAAATTCATTTGACCTCACTGTTACTCCTGCGTGCAGAACTAACACGGAGCGAGTTCCCAAGGCATCCTGTAAGGCAAAAACGTCTTTTTCCACCCAGCTGTAGATGGATTTCCCATAAAAAGCCACCTTGTGCACTTTCATTGTATTCAAGCAGTTGCTTCACAGTGTTCAAATGCAGGTTACAGATCAGTGCAGCTCAATGCCACATGACAGAAAATTTCACCGTCACAATTAATACTTAATCAATTTGTGGTGCCTTGTTCTCCAGCAGGCACTTAAAAAATGCAGGGAACAGGTAGAGCCTTCAACTGCTGGGAGAATAATTACCACCCTGACTGGGTCCTCAACACAATGCCACTCTGCTGTGGTGTTCTGACAAATACAGACACTCACAGATCCAGTGACATTTTCTTTTCTTTTATTAAATACTCTGTGTGGGCAAGAAAAGAAAGGAGGTTGCAGTATAATTTTTGACACCGTGTAATATCAATACTAAAATACAAATGAAAGACTTTTAAAAGAAAGTTGCAGTGTTTCTTCCAGTAAGTTCCCCTTTTGTGGTATCAGTAAGTCTCATTTTTAATATTCACAAGGCAAATGAATGGTTTTCTTTCCTGAAAGGGAAAACTGAAATCACTGTCAACAAAATGATCAAGAAACAAAGATGATGCATATGAAAATTAAGATGTTAAATAGTTAAAGACTAAATTTCAAAACTCCCCACTACAATGAGAAGGGAAAGTCTGAGACATGATATGTAGAAGAGATGGTAGGTAAAAAACTCCAAGTCTAGAATTCTACAGCTTGGAAGTGAAATGGATGTTAGGAAAGTGGTCAAGAACATCACAGAACAGCACAGAGAACACACGTGGGTGACAATTATCCCCACAAAAACCAGAGGAAACAACTGAAACAATCCTATATAGTGCAGCAAGCAGTTTTTATTTCAAGTCCTGCTGCTGCAGTGAGCTGGGCTGAATCAGCTTAACATGGATCAAGGAGAGGTTTGCAGCTGCATTCTGCATTACCACAGCTGCCAACTGTGGGGCAAATTCCTCACCCTACATCCCTGCTTGACTCCTCACTTGGATGGGAGAAGGATCATCACTAGGAAATTAAGGACTGAACCCTGGAATCAGTCACTGCACTCTGAGAATGTTTCCACATTTACTGCAGCAAGGCCACTCAGGATTTAAATAGGTCTATTTTTTCTTCATTTATTTACTATTTACAACTTATTTATTTATTTGCAGTGCCAAGAGAAGGTGCAGATGCCCAGTTACATAATCTCACCTGCAGGACAGTTCTGTCTGTGCAACACTTCACAAGATGCAAACTTGGCATTTTAGCTTCAGGAACAACTTTCAGTTTTACATTAGATAACACCACTTTAAACTGATTTGACACCAGAGCCCTAAGAGCAGGCACAGCACTGATATGGGGTGTTCCCATCTGAATTTGATGTAAAAACTGAGTTCCACACATTGATGACACTGTTAGGTAGTTATTTACTACTATACATAATTAGTGGTGAGCTGGGGACAAGTGTTAATCTGATAATCAATGGGTTAAGAAAATGGTGATATCACCAATAAACAAGAGCCTCATTAAAGAAATTTTGTTCTAGTATTTCAACTGCTGCTAATCTTTAGAATCCATTTACAATCATTTCTTGGGAACTTGTCCTCAGCAACTTTTAGGCTAAGAATGTGATCATTTGTACTGCCCCTCAAATAAAAAAACACTGAGGAAAATTGTCTGTGTCATATGTATTGGGCAATTCATTTGAATGCACAAGGTCTTTTCAACAGACTGCAAAACTACCCATTTCTCTGCTTTGTGAGGCCCTGCACACACTGAACTCATGAATTAACAAGCCTAGTTAGCCAATTTCTGAAAGCACACCTGAAAGAAAAGAACAGACATAGCAGTAGATTTATTGGTAAAGTAATGCCTAAATGTTGATTTGTTCAGCATCAATTAGAGAAAACCATATGTTCTCCATGGGAGACAAAAAAATAAAATGGAACCAAACCCATTCTCATTTAAATGCCTGGAATTTACTCTGTTCTTAGAATGATATTGCCAAAGAACTAAGAGGCTGCTGCAACAAAAGCATTCAGCAGAGCAGAGGAAGAGATGCTGAATGCCGGAGCTGCAGCGCCCTTTGCAAACCCTGTCCTGGGAAAATGACATCATGTCCTGACTGCCCTGTCAGACATCCTCATTTGCTGGCCAATTCACACCAAATGGCTTAGACACTGTCATTTTCCATTCAGAAGCTGCTGCTCCTTTGCTGGATGGCTGCGTGCTGCCCATTAATGCTCCCCAGCTGCCTCCCAGCTCCGTGCTGGCATGCTAATGATGCCCAGCAAAATAACACCAAGATGGGACTGTCACATCCAACTCAGGCACTGAGTCCATAACAACCTGATTTCCAACCCACCTGCCTCACCACAAAGCTCACATTGAGGCTGTTGATGCTCTCTAGTGTTGCACTTGGGAACAGGACCCAGACCTTATGGACTGTTCTGTTTTCTTTGCTGCAGTCAGATCATCTCACCAGAAGCTGTCTATCCTTCAACAAAGGAAAGCCTAGAAGTAGCTTTCCACTTGCATTAGTGCTGGAAATAAATTAAATAACCTGTTGCAGAAAACCCAGGCAGATGCAAATTCTGGCCAGTGTAAGAAGGGAGGAAAAGGAGAGGACAAACAATCTTTCCTATGGGGTCTCTCCTCATTTCAGAGTAGAGACTGTTCATATAATAGTTTATACCTTGCCCTTACCTCATACAAAAAAGTGAACACTTAAGAGTCATTCTGGTTTGATAATTTTACTTTTTTCTCCACATTTAATCTGTGTGGAGCTCATGGAGTCCTCTGGGCTACATCCCTGCTATGGTACAGGTGCCAGAGCCAGAAAAGAAGGCTGCCCATGCTGCAGTTCTTTGCAATAGGGTTCTTCTGGTTCGAATTTCTAATAATTTCTAGTAAATCATAGGCTGTGTAGCTCATTGGTGAATGATTTGTATTAGCTACTGTTTGAACCACTGGTATAAAAAGAAGAAATCACCCTTGGAAGCTTTCAAGACAAACAGATTCCCACACATGCACACTAAATCTGAAGAGTAACTGAGTCAATACAAGCAGGCTCTAAGAAAAGGTTTGCACTGCCAGCTCACCAGTGCTGGGATAGCTGGGTGGGTCTCTCTTAGGAGGAACTACAGTTATCAAGTATGTCTGAAGGAGCTGGAACAAGCCGTGACAAAAAGTAACACAACAGTCATTGTCACTGATCACGCTCAGGAGTACTGACAACTTCCTCTCTTCTTTCAGCAGCACAATTCCCACTGTTGCCTCTACAGAACTAATGCTGAGAAATCCTTTAAGTCACCCTTATGGAAAATCCAGCACTGAGGTGCTTCATTTGTTTGGGTTTTTTGTGTGTTTTTTTTTTTTGNGGGGAGAAACCCCCAACCAAACAGAACAAAAACATCCAATCCCCTAAAGCAACCAAAAACTTCACAGAAAAGCCCCAAATCAAACTGTAATGAAACAAATGCACCTTCTCCCACTTCAGAAAGTCTTTTATCTTCCTGGGGTAATTGAATCACAATTTAGATGCCTTGGAAGGAAGCAGCAAGCCTGGCAGCTCTAATGCATTATGCAGGAGGCCAGACTTCACCTAATGCAGTAACAGCATCCTGAACAGTATCAAATCTCCCCAAATCCATCTCTCCACTATCTCACTCTACAGCTTTAGTACTTGAAATAGGCCTCTCTATTTATAGTTTTAAAGACATGACTGTGTAATCCAGACATTAAAAGAAACACATGATCTCTTCATATTTATATGAAGAGAAAACAAATTAACACAGAGCCAGGGCATTCCTGGGAACCCCACTGCAGAGTCTCTGGAGTATAAAACTTCATGCATTTTAAGGTCCTAAAGGAAGGTCAGCCTCAGGGGTCTGTATTACTTTAAACAATAAAAATGAACTTTTCCCACTCCTTACAGCCTCCTCAAACAAAGTTTAAGAAAGGAAATAGCAGCACTACCTAAATGTTTTGTCCTTTAAAGAAAAGAGGAAAAATAGTTCTTTTCTAAAAAAATAAGCACTGCAGTTTGGTGTGGGGTTAATTTGGACATGTATGAGGAAGGAGAAACCACAGCATACACATTAACAGGAAGATGATCTTCCAGCTATAGTCCATTCCTTGACACTAGAGGCTTATAAAATAGAATTATAGATTGTATTTTTATCCATTAATTTCTATGAAGAGATATTACAATACAAAATTATCCCACCTGCCAACATTTCAAAATGGAGAATATGCTTACAGTCAGAAAAAGAAGTTGGCTTCAGAGAGGATTTTAGAAAAGGGCAGGGGAGAACTACATTTATCCTGCCAAAATGTGGAAGGGCTACTTCCCAAACAGGAAGATTTGGCAGGTATGAAGCATTTACGCATCTCATAGCATAATACAGAATGTTTTTCTTAAAATATTTTAAGAAGAAATAAAATGCATATTTCAAAGACACTTTCATGAACGTGTGTTATAGTCCAGATTACACAACACTGCTTCTATTAAAAACAAAGTCTAGTTTAAAAGAAAAAACAAAACAAAACAAAACAAAAAAACCCAACCATATTCATAGTGTTTGGAAATGAGAAATAGATGACTAGGAGTATTTTCTTCATTAAGTACCAAATTGCTTCTCAGAGACGGATATTTTAAGATATTTAAGTGGCCAATTGTCAGCTGGTGTAAATTATCATGGTTGCAGGGAGCTCTGTTTTTACCAGCTGAAGATTTGCCCCTAAGCATCTGCCAGTGAAGCCAGCCAGGGAACCACAGACATATATATGGAAAGGCATTGATTCTAAAGAATGACAAGATAATTACAATGTGTTGGGCAATTGCAGGGACGGGGGGGATAGGAAAAGGACAAGGAAAGTCACAGTAAGTAACGAAACGAGCAGGAAAGCAGACAGCAATCCTGATGGCTGTGTAGGCTTAGCATTAGTGCACCAAAAGCTGTGTCACAACCCTGTGCTGCAGATCCTGGATATAAACTGTGCTTAAGCGTCTGGGCTGAGTCAGCACTGCTGTAGCAGTCAGGGACAGCTGGTGACTGCTGAAACCAAAAGAGTGGATGTTCTGAAGAGCAGGATAAAGCACTTACAAGATTTTAAGACAGCAATTTTCATGTGCATCTTGGCTGAACAAGTCTAGTGAGTGTATCCAAAACCTCCTCCCTGATGCCAGGAGCGTGTCCCTGTGCTGTGCTTGACTGGCTCCTCCCCGTGTGGCACCAGGCCTTGGGCAACCTGGCTGAGGGCTGGGCATCAGCCCATCCCTGCTAACACCTGGAGCATCCTCACAAAGACCTGGACTTGCTTGCTGGGGCTGGCCATCCCCAGCATGGTTTGGGTTTCTGTTTATTCTCCCCACAGCCTTTGTTGGTGTAAGGCAACACAACCCCTGCACTTGATATGGAGTTAAGAGACTGCAACAGGGCAGCTTCCAGGGCACCACAAGCACTGGAAAGCTTCAAATTTAAACAAAACACCTTCCCCAGAATTCCATGTAATGCTTCAGTACTTTCAGAAGACAAGAGGAGAGGAAAAAATGTTTCCCAGAGAGTCTCACATCAGCAGTATCTTTTTGAGTGCTGAAAGCTCACCTTCCCCTGCACTGACAGCAGTCACCGTGCTGTTGTTTCATTTGCAGGAAAACAAGAGACTGGAGCTGATGCATTTTTGCAGAAGTGAACCACATTAACCCAGCTCGGCAATGCTGCCTCTTAAAACTCTAAGTTTTTGTTGCTCAGAGTATGTCACTTGTCAGATACAAAAGCCATTAGATTGAGTAGCCCAGATGCTGGTAAAGAATAATTTCCAATTACATGACATAATCATTAATTAGCATTTATCCAGAGATGCTTGGATTCATGGGTGTTAAATGACATGATACTGAATGTTCAGGAGCGCTTAGTCACATCCCTGGGACATCACGGATATGCCACTGCTAAGCACCTTTACATGAAGTCTGGATGCCTTTCTAAACGGCCACTTACTCTCAAAAAACAGTGACAGACGTAAAATACGTGGATTTGGACTTCAATTCAGAGCAGATAATTCTGTCAAGGAAACATGATGAAAAAGATGAAAACCAGCAGAAGCAGATTATTAAATTTATGCTGTGCTGGATTCACTGCCACCACTTTTAACAACAGGCTTTATCCTTCATGTAACCAAATTTATGCTAATCTCCTCAAGAGTTCCACAAATCCAAACCAGAGAAACTCATCATTTTCAGCATTTCAAAACTCACTTCACAATACTCTGCTTTTTATTTTTATTTTAACCTCCCCACAAAAGCTTATTTCAGCCTTGCCCAGTAAATACTGTAGGGTATTTACTCTGGACGTCAAAGCGCTGGCGGTACTTCCATTTCATTATAAAAGGCCAAGATAACAAATACAGATTTATTATTAAATGTCCCACCTTTCACACTATGCAAATTTGCCCAGCCTGCAGCCTACTTTTGGCAGTCCTCTTTCCCAAGGGCCCTTTAGGAAGAGGCTATCAGCCAGATTAATTATTTTAACAATAGCAGCCTTTTCCTACTGCCATTTTTTCTGTCACCATTATATGACAAAAAGCAGAGGGGAGGCAGAATGAATTTATCCAGCTTGTAATATATCTCAGTCCAAAGCTTCCCAGAAGCGCTGGATTCAGTGTGCAAGAACAAAGCCGCCAGCGTTGCGTGACAAGTTACAGGGGACAAGAGAACAGCATCGCGTGTCCCTGCCTCTGGAAAAGGCTGCAGGGTCCATCTGGCTGGAAAGCCTGACCACCATAAGAAGAGAGGGAGGGACAGCTGTTAAAACCCAGACCTAAAATAACCTGCTCTGCCTCTTGTGATTCCTTAGGACATGTTGGCTTTCCAGTGGAAAATGCGCCTTGTGAATGCTTTGAGGCTTGACGACTTAGGCACAGTTCGTTTGCCAGTCCTGCTCTCCTGATGGGATCATAATTGCAGTGGCACGTGACCTCTGAGCAGCTTGTGGCACAGGGACACACAGTGACCTTCCCAGATGTCTCAGGTGGAGCCCTGGCACTCCAGGAGTGCCCAGTGTCCTGCCCAGCAGTGCTGCTCCAGGTCCTCCCAGCGCAGGACAGCCTGGTTCCTCCCAGAAACCAGCCCAGCACTGCTGCTGCTCAGCCTCAGCCTGGGAAAAGGAATGCTCAGGGACACCTACCACCTGCTAGAGAAACTGCATGTGTTTATGGGGAAGAAAAACTTATGTACGTTACTTTTAAAAGTGTAAAAATTTGGGATTTTTTTCACTTTGAGATAACACCTGAAGGCAGCAGCTCATAGTGGGTAGGATAACACAACTCCTCCTTATTTTACACATTTTATATTATGTTTCTTTTATAAATTTACGTATTTTATGTTTTACAACTCAGAGCCACAGATCTGCATGGAAGGAGAGGGAATCATTCCTCTGCAAACCTGAGTTGCTGAGGGTGTCAGGACCTGCCCTTCCACTGGGGTGAGCAGAGCCTTGTGGCTTTGTATTCCAAATTTACTCTTTTTGGAGATCTTGGTCCCAGAGTTGCAAAACAAGTCAGGCACAGGGGATTAGGTCATGTGAATGGGCTGCACTGTATGTTTGATTTAACAGAAAACATAAAGCAGTTGGCACTTTTGCAGCCTGCTCTGCAATGTTTACAAAATGATAATAACCGCAAAGAAACGCCAACAGGAACTTAGCACAAGTTAAACAAATCACCCTCAAAGTGGCACTCTGACACAATGGTGTCAAAACACATTTCCTTTCCCACTGGAACAATCCTATTATTTCATGCTGGCAAATGGAGGGGAGAAAAGTGGTTTTAAACCCATGGGAAAATGGCACATTTACAGGGACATGAGCAAGGCTGGTGAGCTCAAAGAACTACTCGGGGGGAAGCTGGGCTTCCTCAGGGAAGAACTTCTGAAGGCAAGGGGTGTGACAGAGAAAAGGCCTCGAGCATTATCCCATGTCAGCATAAATCCATGACAAGACAATGCCATCGTCATTACTCCAACAGGCGCCAAATCATAACCCTCCCATAAAACGAAAAAAATCTATGATCCACCCCTCCTCCATACCAGCAGAGAAGTAAGTGAGACACAGGAAAAGAAAAGGTTTTCCCAGTACTCCAAGACTGGCCAGTGTAAGGCTCCACAGCAATGAACACAGCTTTGTGCAGACTGACACAAATCCTCCCAGGCCAATGGGAACGTCTGATTAGGAGAGGTCCAGGCTAAACTCTGGCAGTCAGAGAGCTCACCCATCCAATGGCACAACCTGCATTTCCAGCTCAATATTTCACTACCACATGCCTTCAGAAGACTCAGTTCTTATGGAGCGAAAGACAAACATTTCAAGGAAAAACAGATGTCAAAAATCAAGGGTCACTTCCTCTGCCAGTTCACTTCTACAGGAACCACTTCCATCTCTCCCCTTATTTCTGCCTATGGTGTGAAGGGCTCAGATGCCAGTTGGACAAAACATCACATCCATAAACTTCAGTGCAAGTCAGGGTTGGGATGGAGAAGTGGGCAGCTCAACCTATAATCCTTTCATAGAGTAACTTGGGAATCAAAGGAATTTAAGAAGTCTCAGAATAGGATTTTAGGGCAAAGCTGGTGAAACCAGGGGATCCAGGACCTACAGACCTGGTAAATGCCTCCCAACTGGACCTTCCCTTGAAGCACAGGTCAAGCACAATAAATTCTGAGGCAGCTTTAAATGAAAAGTCCAGTGACTACAAGTTGAATGTATCTAACACTACCAGCAAAAAGATACAGGCTCTGTCAGTGAGATTAAGATCACTTATTACACAAGTCCAGCACAGGATGCTACAACTTAAATCAGGAGGGGAAAAGCTTAAGATAGCCCTGGCTTCCTGTACATTAACAGCAGTGAAGATGCCAGGAGCAGATCTGCTGAAAACCTGACTGATGCATGCCAGAGGTGAGGAGTGGATCCGCTGCACCCATGAACAGGAGTCCCTTAGGATGCTCCTGAGGCACAACTCTAAATTGAATTTCATCCCATTTGTGCATGGCAAACCTGCTCTGCCAGAGTGAAACAGGTGAGCTCCAAAAGCACACTCCTGCAGCACCAGAGTGCACAAATCCTCTGCTGGCATGACAGGAGCTGGCCAAGTATCCTGTGCAGCACGGGCTGCTGGCTGCAGAAGGAATGGAGTCAGACACAATGGGAGCACGCTGGAGAACAAGGGAATGAACAGTGAACCAAGGTGCTGATACAAAGCCAAGCTTTATTCAACACTGAGCTGTCCCCTCAGCTAACAGCAGTGACACCTGGAGTCACAACAAGTTCCCCTACCCAGACACAAAAGAAATGTGTGCTGATGTTTAAGGGTGACTGGGGTAGCAGGAACCAAGGTGTGGAAACAGAGCCACGCTGGGTTACGTGTATGGACAAACAAATGCAGGAGTGCACAGGCAAAGCAAAAGGCCCACCTGAACAAGCACCAGCAAGAGTTAAGCACTCAGCTGCATTTAGTTGCTCTTAATAAAAAGAGCTGAATACAGAAAAGACAAATGCAAATCAGGCAGCTCATGCAGGAACACATAATTTTATGTAACATGTCAAAAACATGACAAAATTACCTATTTCTGTTTTCTTTATGTTCCAAGACTACTTCCTTCCCTAGTCTCAAATGAAATCATAATGATGTTTTGCCTCGGAGTGCAGGACCAGGAGGGAGAAGAGTCTCCCTTGAGCTGTCCTTTCCTGGCTTCTTGTGTGTTGGGCAATGCAGAGAACAGGGCAGCTTCAACACACAGTTCTGCTGTAGAGCATAAGGTAACTCCTAAAAGCCTAAAGGGGTTCGGGCACCTGTCTGTAATGTTAAAAGGAAAAAAAAAACCAAACATTTTTTTTTTAAATCCCAAACCATTAGCATGCCATAGTTCTGGATATTTATGAAACTTGTATTTTATTAACGTACATAAAAGACTGGTGAAACGGCACTAGAGCATTCCTAAAATGATACAGCACAAACAACTATCTAAATTGTTGGTTGTATTGAAGACTTTCTCTCAAATCTCCATGGCCAGAGATCAAGTAGTCACGCCACTGGAAGATTAGTCAAAACTATGTAAATGCACAAATACCCCGAAATTAAGAAGGAAAATAGTAGATGGTTGATTTACATGTCTGAAACAGAGCAACGTGAGTCCACTGTATTAGAACAGTTATAGCAAAACTTCAAGCCAATTACTAAGACAAAACTCCAGTAATAAATCTGTACTGTGTGACCATCGAAGGTCAAGGTGTGCTGGAATTGTTTTATCGCTTCCTCTTTGAGTTCACCAGAGGAAACCTGAAGCAATTACATGTGGGGATGATGAAGGGGTGGGAGGGGAGGATGAGAGTCAATTGCACCATCACTTCTGAACATTTCTAAAGAGAAATCTGGGAGGTGGAAACCCCAGTGTGGACATTTCTGGCATCCCAGCCAAGGCCTGGCTTACCTGGGAACACCACACAGGAGGATCTGACATCTATTCACTGCTAATTATGACAGTGTCCCTCATCAACAATATTGATTTTCCTCTTCTGTCTGCTCAGACTCTAGAATACCTGTTTTTATTGAATGTTCCCAAGTGCTGAATGGGCTGTTCCCAAGTGCTGTTCCTGGAGCTGAATGGGCTGATCCCCTCAGAAAGCTGTGTGGCAGCTTACTTGTCTCTAGAGGCACCTCAGCTCGGTAATTAGGCTGCCACCTTTCACTTCTTTCTGGTTCCAAACAATGCTTCTGCAGGCTTGTTCTGAAGCAAACCAGCCATTTAACCGCACACAAAGAGACTGCTGCCTTCCCAAAGAAAAAGAAGTCAGATTTGTGAATTTCCTCGGAGAAAAAAAAGGTATAATTACCAACCATTAGTAGCACGTCCTCCCCTCACAAAAGGCTGAACACTAACATTCCTTAAAGGGTTTTCCTGAGCCTTTTTTGCTTGGCAAAAATATCCCAAAAGGGCGGAAGAAAGAAACCCCTCCACAACATAAGCAGCATGGAGTCTTTTTTGCCAGATAATGCGTTTCTTATTTTGGCAATAATGAAAAGGCACGTTGGGCGCTTTCTAAAGCAGTTTGTTCCAGATTGCTGGCTCCCCCTGTACAAAAAA
>VXBB01009081.1:552269-609686 GCA_013399915.1 Illadopsis cleaveri | reverse complement strand
AAAAAAAAGAGAGAGAGAGAGACCCTTTCCACACCCCATCTAAACAGTAGCACGCAATGCCGGCGGCACAATATCCCATTGTAGTGCTCTGAATGCCGGCCTGGCAGAGCAGCTGGTGGGAAGGAGGGAGCACAAGCGTCCCTTTGCCCTCCCCGTGCTGCCAGTGCCAGCTCGGGGCAGGATGAGTGAGGGCCGCTGCCGATGTGTTGATCCCAGGAAATGAGGGAAGGGGCCACGCAAAGATAAATGCATGGAAAGATGCCATGCTCCGGCCCTGCCTCCTCTGAGCTGCTGGAGGAGCTGGGGAGAGGAGGTTTGAGATGGACCACACAGGCATTTCAGCAGCACTGCCTTGTCTGCTGGCAGGGCTCTGCTGCCTAAAAGTGACAAATCTCTTTTCTTGCAATCCTAGAGTATAAAACAGGATCCCTATTTCAGCTGTCCCTGCTTTTTTTCTATCTCACCTTCCTGTCCTCTGCCCCCCTGCATTTATCAGATGAGTACAGGGATGGGTTTAAAGGGCTCCCACAACCCACACTGAGCACTTGGATGCCACCCTGAAAGCTCATGAAAAGACTGAAGCCACCTTGCAGAAACAGCTGTACAGGAAAGGAGGGACACATCCATCCAATTCCTGTGTTCAATGAATCACCAAGGATGCAATTAAAATGCAACCTCTGTGCTCAGGTAAAGCAGAGGAACTGACAAACAGCGCTTGGGTTTCTAAATGCCTCAGCCACTTCCAAAGTTTCCCACCTAGGACAGCATGCCTAGCTAAGCCCCGTGATGTGGAAGGCAGAATCCCATCACCTAGAGAGTGTCCTGGCAGAACTGTGGGGTGAAGGCAAGGAAAAACCCATTCCTGCATGGATGGCAGCTGCTGTTCCCCCAGCTCCTCCTTGCTGACCCTGCCCATGGAGCCCCAGATGTTCTCTCCCCATCCCGTCTTTGCTTCCCATGACTCTCCTGGCAGCCCTTTTTCCACAAGCCAGCAATGGCAAGGCTCTCAGCCTGTTGCTTCCTGCAGGACTTGGTTGGCAGTTCTGTTTTGTTTATGGCTCCTCTCAGTTTAGCCACATAATTATGTCCATTTGCAGCACAGAAATTAATTCCAAGAATAAAGTGACTCACATTCATTAAGGCTGTTTGTACAGAATCTGACGACGTTTTTGCTCCATCCAGAAAGGACTCTGTGTCCATGTTTGTGGCAAGGATGGATGGACCCATGACAGTGACAAGTTTGTAAAGTGAGATGTGTCCACCTGCACCTCATCACCAGGAGCATACAGAAGAGAAAACATTAAACAGGTTTGTTTTGGTTTTTTACCTGCCTTAAAAGCACATTCCATTTTCTCTTCAACTCTGTTTTAGAAATTACTAGGAGATTTTACTCCAAAAAAGCTGAATAAATGACAATTTATTGCTATAATCTTGTATTAAATGGCACAATTTTGATTATTTAAGCTGAATCCAGGGTAACATAGTTCACAAGTTCATAGTTCATAAGCTTTAAAGTTTTAAAATAAGTACACCACAACCACACTTCTGGACAGGCAAAGAGCTGATTACATGGAACCCAAGCAAGAAGGTGACACAAAGAAACAAACTAAATTCTCCATGACCTTTAGCTGCAGTCACACAATCCAGCAGCACATTCCCCTGAACCACAGCCTTTTGCCACTATGCCAATTAATGAGAAATTTTAGGCACTTGGAAGCCCCAATGTAGACACAGTGTGAAAACTTTTTTTTTTTAAAAATAATAAAGTGGTAAGCTTATAACTTAGCATCTCTTTGAAATATTTGCCCATTAAAAGCTACAAAGCTGACCCTGAGGTACCTCAGGGAAAATGTAATATTGTTCTTCAATAATTAGGTCAGACTCTGGTATTTTGACTTCTGTGTATTACTGCTGAGAAATATGAGCAAAAGTCAGTATAACCTGAGGCTTTCATGATAGGGTCGGAACCTCTGTACTGTAAAATATTCCAGCTGACCCCAAGGGGATTTAAGTTATAACTGGATATTCCTTCTTTCACACAAATTGTCTTCCCTCCCACTGGCAGCAATGTATAATATTTCCATCAGCAAAAAAACATTTCCCAATTTTAAAAAAAAGTCCTTCTCATTCACAATCAGCAAGTGTCATCTCTGAGATTTATCTTGTCCTCTAGCAAACACAACTGTTTCTGTACTGAAGTGGCAAATAAAATCTGTGTTTGGAGCTGAGTTTAGTTAGAAAAGTGTTTGGTTTTTTTTTTTCTAAAAGAAATATCTCATCTTCAAAATCACCCAAGTAACACTAAAACTGTGTCCTGCTGACTGTCAATAACAACTAAATCTTTAGGAGGTGACATAATGACAAAATTGTTGCAAGCAGAAAGAAGCAGAAAGATTTCACATAGTGAATGTGGCTATTTGCAATTTTTCGAGACACATTTACTTTTTGCAGCTTTTCAAAAAAGCAACAGAGAGTGCACAGCACTAAGCCCAGAATATTTTCCAAAAACTCAAAAGCTTTAATGGGAATGTGCACATGGCTTTTGCTCCGTGAAATGAGATGAAAACCAGTTGTGCTGACCCAGCCTCTGGAGCTGGTTATATTCCCACTAATAGGTACTGCCAGTCTGAAAGAGAACTGACAGCTTTCTTTTCCCAAAACTTTTGGGACCACCAAAGTTCATGTGCTCAGGATAAGCGTGTCTTACAAGGCTACATGGAAAAATGTGGTTCTCTGCTCATTTCTCCATGTGCCAGAGCAGGAGATAGATAGCAATTGTACTGTGAAGACTATAACCACCTCACTTTATTCATTCCTCCCCAAAGGACTAACATTGTTTGGTTTTCCAAAAGCTTGATTTATTACTTCCAGCAACCCGGATGGGAATTAACTGGGAGTAAATGCAAGAGCTGTCCAAACAGAAGCTTGCACAAGAGCTACTGCCTGGAAAGCAAAGCTGAACCAAGAGCTGGAAAAGGTCACATCTTTTTATTTCTGCAGGCAATTAACCATCAGAGAGACTTATTCAGGGATTCGATCCATGCTTCAAGCACAAGTACCAAATAACTTCCTCAGTTTAATACTGATAGACAATTTTGCTATTGAGTTAACTCAGCTTGAAACTCATTTTCAAACACCTAATCCACCCCAACTGTGAATTGGGCTGGATTTTCACAGCCCCTCCTGGGATGAACAGCAGAGCTCCCACCACCAAGGTGCTCACAAAGGGTGAACACCTCGTGGTGCCAACATGGAGAACCAGAACTGCTGAGTTCCAGAGCACTCTGGAAAAACTCTGGGGCAGCAGAGCAGACTTTACAGGTGAGTGGATGGATCTCCTGGGGTATAAAGCTCAATAAGGTATTTTAGAGGGCAGAAATTGTCAATAGCTTCTCCTTTTACACTACGTTTCTGTTTACAAAATTACTGGGAAATACAACTCTTTAAAAATTTTATTTTAAAATGTCATCACAAAACCAATGGTGAAATTCTTTCCTGTGAGAGAGGTGAAGCCCTAACACAGGTTGCCCACAGAAGCTGTGGCTGCCCCATTGCTGGAAGTGTCCACGGCCAGCTTGGATGGAGCTTGGAGCAACCTGGGATAGTAGGAGATGTCTCTGCCCATGGAGGGGGGTACATTGGACCAGGTGGTCTTTAAGGTCCCTTCAAACTCAAACAATTTTGTGATTCAGTGTATGATGAAATGACACTACCAAAACAAAAAAAAAGAGCTAAAAAAGGCACAGGCTTGGTCCTCATGACACCAGCTCCACCCACCTCTTGTAGCCAGAAAACTTCCTGTATTGCATGGAGACAACTTACTACTGGGAAGCATGTCAAATAAAAAATGATACCGTGAATAAAGGCAACTTAAATATACATTTATTGAAAAAAAGGCCTCAATTTCACCGTTTTCAGAAAACATCCTATTTGAAATAACACCATAAGCTTCACAGAAATGATGTGAAGACAGAACACAGCTCTTGGTTCTCTCCCCAGCAGTGAAGCAGAGGAAAAATCATTTAGTGTTCAACTCCAATAGAAAGCACCACTGCTTTTAAGTTTTGAAAGAAAGCCAACCGGTTCACTTAGTATTTTCTAGTAATGAGCATTTCCCCAAGACAACCATGCCAGCCTTTTGTTTAGTACAGAATTATTGCCTGTATGCCTTGAAAATGGAGCCTGTCATGCAGATGTTTTTTATAAACAGTAGCTCACACCCATTTAATAAATGAAAGCATCTCAGACATAATCATAACCCTGCACAGAGCAATCAGACACAGGAACGTGGCCATTTTACAAAGCACTGAATCAAATTTGCAGGCATCCAGCTTCTCCCCCTTCCCTTCCCTCCAGGGGCAGCATCTTGACACTGCCAGAACACGGACGGAGCAAAACGGAGTCAGCTCAGAAATGGGCACCAACATTTAAATCCACACACCAGCGTTTCACTCAGATACCAAACACCTCCCCACAGCACAGCAGTTTCAGAGCTAAAGAATACACAGCACAGCCTCAGCTGGCTCCAAAGCTGTGGTGTTTCACACCTGATCCTAACCCAGGAAAGGTGATTTGATCACAAAGGTACACGGAGACTTATGACGTAGATGGATGACTTGAATACAGTTCTGCTTCTTTATGCAGATAAATTATTCCCTAAATTCAATAAACAGAAATACAGATGCATTCTTTTATCATTGCTGTTTTATATTTAATCATCTACTTTCAAGGACCCCTTCAAGATGCTTAAACTAAGAGAGCTTGGGCCTAGTAAGATCTTAGCTATGTGAGGCTAAGTGGTTTTGACAAGCTCTATTATAATTACTTTAAAATGTTTTGTTCTAATGCTTGTGTTTGCTGAAGTCTTTGATGGGAGATTAAATTACCTTCACCCGAAATTCCTATAATAAATTAAAGAAAACAGAAATGTAGTGTCAATTTGTGTCCAAATCTGCTTACAAAAAAGAATTAGCTCAGGCCTTTGCCCAGCCAAGCACTTAATCATGTGCATAATTTTTATTACGTCAGTATTCCCACTGATGTCAATGACCAATTGAAGCTACAATCACAAGTTCTATACATGCCTGAGTGCTTTCCTGGAGCTGGGCCTGAGAGAATTCTCAACACATGGCAGTGTGACTTAGGACAGCTGGTCCAGGGAAAGTCTCTTGGGACCGATATCAGGAGAAAGCTCAGCACACAGCCTGATGCTCCCTTACAGAGAGAACTAAGTTCTGCATGATAAAACTTGGTACCATAAAAAAACCAGCACCAGGCAGCCCTGAGTCAATGATGTACCATCCAAACTCCAGGCAATTAACTGATGATTACAGCAGTGCCACTTAATCAAATAAAACCATGACAGATACAAAAAATTGTGAGGTTTACTGCATTTCAATAAAACCAAATGTTACCTTTTCACGTGTTATGTAGTCCAGGGGAACACACGGGTATCTCCAAATCCCAAAGGAACTACTTAGGGAAGAGCTAATTTGGGTAAAAGGCTTTCAGGTCATTGGGCTCTTGCCTGCAGACAAAAAGTGACTGCTGCTGACTGTCTTGAAGCCTCTGTGTGCAAGTCGTGAAAAGCACCAGTGAGATGCATCCTCAGCTGGGAGACAAAGAAACCAGAACAACTCGGGAGACTTGTCTGGGAAAGCCTTCACACCAACAAAGCTCTGGGTTTCTACAGCAGAGACCAGGCTGAGCTTCTGCAAAGGCAAGACGTTCTCTCTGTGCTGTGGAGTTGAAAGCAGGCTCAGGCAGCCAGAGAAAGGGATTTAATTATCGCTTCGTCACCCACATCCTGTCCACAGCCAGCGCTGCCTACTTTGATGGCTGCTGCAACTTGTTCTCCCCTAGAACACGGCAGGGAAGATAAGGGGTGTTTGGGTTCTTCTGGCTGCAGAGGATATTGTTTTTCTTCTTGTTTTAT
Source organism: Illadopsis cleaveri (assembly GCA_013399915.1). NCBI lineage: Eukaryota > Metazoa > Chordata > Aves > Passeriformes > Timaliidae > Illadopsis > Illadopsis cleaveri. The sequence goes on along the minus strand of VXBB01009081.1, from coordinate 603,751 downwards.
AAACTCTGCTCTGTCACAGCTCTTGGCCATTACTCAGATGAGTGAAAAACAAATATGTCCTGCTTTCTGCATAAACCAGTGATTACAATTGTAATAATTTGTATTGTACCTCACCAAATTCCTTTTAAATTGCCATGTACAGCATGTACGTGTCCATTAACACGACACACAAATATATACTTACACATATGTATGTGTAAGATTGGGCTTGTAGCCTCCAGATTTTTCTCAGAATGACTGCTCTCTGACATTCTTTTTAAACAATGAATTTCAATATTTAGTCATTACTACTAATACAAAGAAAAACCCTACAATTTTAAATTCAGAGACACGTTTAAACTCATCCTAGTACAACTAATTTTTCATGCTGATCAGCACCTAAATTTATACCTACATGGTAAATTGGTGGCTTTTCCTCATTTTTAAGTATGTATGTTTAATTTCTGCACAACAAACCTACAAAAGTTTTGTGTAGCTCTTGGCAAACACCAATCATTGCTTTGTAGATAAAGCATGAAAAATCTTCTGCTTGGTACCACCTTCATCCATCTTGTACCATTATTCTTGCCTTGGTGACAGCCACAGCTTCCAGCTCCTGGGAGACCACGAGAAATGATAACAAACCCTTCTCAAGCATCACACTTCATAAAATAAATCCAAAGCATCACAATAAGCAGCACAGCTCTTGCAGAACAGGTGCTTCAGTCTTTTTGTGCCTGTGATTTCTTGTTTATGCACACCAAAAATACATGGTCAAATATTTTATATAGATATATACTGATATATATTTATATATATTCATAGTGGGTCCCTAATATCAGGCACAGATACTCTGACAGGTCAAACATGCTTTTGTTGATATTCAAAGAGGATGAGCATGGGATTGATCTATCTTTTTCTTTCTCCCATAGGAATGGTACCCACAAAGGGCAAATTTAATAATCAATCACTATATTAAGAACAGAACCTATATTAAGTCATGAATCTTCATCCAGCAGTTGCAATATAAAAAGACACATCTGGTGCAGAAGATCCCTTTTCATTACTTTTCTGTTTGATTTTAAACTTCCTTAATTTCTTCATGCACTTCTTTAATAACAGTTCAGCAGTGTTAAGTATCTCCTGGTGGGGGAGAGCAGTATGAGCATAAAACTCCTTCACAAGAGGCTGTTTTTGCACATTTACTCACCCTGCTGTGAAAACCCCTGGTGAATTTTTGATTCTGCAGCTGCTTGTCTCTGAGCTTCAGCTTTAGTTACTTTTAAATGATTAATGGTGAGCTAGCCAGAGACCAGGCATCTCTATTAAAGTCCTGCCTGTGTTTACAGAGCCCCATGAAAGAGGGCTGCCTGTCCAACATTATTTCCCAAAGGAACACGGAGCTCCTCTGCTGCTGAGGCTCCATCCTACACCAGCTAATGACAAAGAAAGGGCTCACACGGATCACAGGGTTTGAAGTCAGTCTCTAACAGAAACCAAAATTCACTTTCTCACTCTTTCATTAGCACTTCAGAGTGCAGAGTGTAAACCTGTACATCAAACCAAAACCAGCAGAGGGACAGCAGTCAGGAAATAGTTCAGCTGTGTAAAAAACCTGATAATTTTTATGTGGAACTGACATAGCTGTGAAATGTTTTCCCCTTGTATACCCTTATTAAAAGACATTTTTGAGCTGCTTTATGAAGATCAGATTCTTAAATTAACCTTGAGGTCTAATGGGCTATTAAACATGAAAAATTCTGGAAAAATTCTCACTGATATTCTGTTCTAAATTCGTAACATTAATCCTAATCTTTACATTCTACTCCATTTTGAAACGTGAATTCCGGACAAGTAACTCTGATGCCTTTCAAACTTCATCTGAAGTTCCTAAAATGGAGTTTTCCAATTTGAATCATCTCACCTTAAAAACGGAGACCGGAACTGCCTCAGTACAATTCACACTTATATTCAAGGACACAATATTTCCTACTGCTAAAATAAAACATTTTATAATGGTCTGCAGGAGCTCAGATAAGATGCCTCATGCATTTGCCCTTTGCATCAAAGACCAGAAGTAGATGCCAAAGGGGTTTAAAGATGCTACATGAACACTTTCATAGTGGTACTGATCTGACAGAAAGAAATGCCTGCCACGTCACAAGATGGGTGACCTTAAAATCTGTCAGTGGTGAAAGAAAAAAGAACTATTTACAGGTTTAAACTCCAGCTTTGTAACCTGTTTGCAAGTGCTGTCTGGGGCACCTGAAGATTATTGGGTTCTACCATCCTTTTAATGATTTTTTATTATTACTATTGATTTTCTTTTTAACGCCAAAGAGCCGGAGTTAGACTCCTGGAAGCCAAAAAGACAAACTATTCATCCTCCACCAGGCCTCCAAAGTAATAATAAACAAGAAATTCAACATTTTCATTTCTTTATTTCATTAGAAATTTGAAAGTTAAACATTTTCTAAAACACAGAATAAAAATAGGATGAAGTAAATACAAATTTATTTTTGACGAGTCCTCAAAGGAAAGGAAATCCAACCAGCATTAAAAACAGGGGCCCAGCAAAAGCACAAACAGTTCTCCCCATGCTTTATAAAGCTCATTTTCAAGCATACTATCTGACAGGAGAAGAGTAACATAAATCTAAATGGTATTTGAGTGCTTTTTTTGTTTTCCAATGCCCACTCAACTTCCAGGCACCTTTGCTGGTGAAGAGGGGACTTCTTCAAACCAAGTCATAGGGGTTCCTTTTTGTGCTGCTTAAAATGTACAGGGCTACCTCATGTTGGTGCCAGAAGTAAGGAGTAAACTAAAGACACCCAGAAGATACAAAACACATAAAAAATACACTCAGCCCTTCTCAGTTCTACACAAAGAATTTTCTTTTTTGTCTCCTGTCTCCAGACTCAAACATCATACTTAGGAAATGACGGGACTCTACAAATAATGTTTCCAGTTCTTAAATTCTTTTGTCCCAAGGCTAATTATATTAATAGACTTCCCTGGGTTTAATTAGCATTTTGTATAACCCCAGCTGATCATTAAGATTTCATTTAATCTGATCACCAAAGTACATATTTTAGGTCCAGTCCAGATGAAGGAATTGCAAGTATACAATTACAACTGAGTGGATGAGCCAGGGCATTTTTCACTCCTAAATTTAATTTCAGTATCTCAGGTCCATTAGTGTGGATTGCCGAATCTTCCTCCTTGTTTAACTGACAGCAGCAATCAATCACAACTTCCTATTTTGTATATTGGGAGCACTAATTCTCAGTTCCTGTCACTCAGCAGTTGCAAGTGGTTCTTCCCTACCCAAAACTCAAGGTCTGCCAATCTTTGAGCCTTGCTGGAAGGTACCAGCAGACATCTCAGTGCAGGCACTTTCATGTTCAGATTAAGTTATTTTGCCAATAAAATCATTTCACCAAAGAAAACACGCTCTTGCCAGTAAAAGAACTGCTCTGCTTCTACAGTTGTGTTTGTAACAGAACTTTTACTAGCCAAGTTTTGGTAGTAAAGCCTCTACAAGCACACCAGGCTCCCAAGAGCTGAATTTCCCCTTGGGTGTCTGAGGAGCTGTGCTTCCAGGTGAGTTATTGGACTGAGAGCTAGAGAGGCCCAAGAGGGGAATTTTTACAAGCCCAGAGCTCTTGGTAAACATAACTCCACAGCTCCTTTGTGGTGCCCACAGGGAAGCATTAACTCCTTTTTGGAGGAGTGCTACATGAAGGATTGAGCACGCTCACCTCCTTGTTTCTGAGGCTCAGCCACTTGTGGAGTCATGCATCCTGCAATTCCCAGCAGCTGGGGAATAATGGCACCACGAGAAGCAGTGTTATAGTTCCAGCTAAGTCCTGCAAACATGGCAAACTGAGATTAAATGAATTCTTTCAGAGGAAATGACAGCAGCCATATATCCAGCCAAAATAACAGCAAGAGCAAAGCCTAAGTTGTCTCTATCAAAACCAAAAACAAGCAAAAAAATCAACTGCATCAGCACTGTTTAGATCATAATCCTGTACTTTATACAGACAGATAAACCCAAGAAACGGCCTTGCTACACAGAATTGAGGATGATTTTATAAAATACAACTGGACAAATCCCACAGAGTTGTAGACACATCTCTATATAACAAATTCTCACAGGAGACCTTTCTCCCCTGAACTCACATGGACATGGCTGTAAAGGTGCTTTGGGCACACTCCCTGTTTCTATGTCATTATCTGCCATCTCCACTTCAAAAGAAATCACAGAGCCTGACACTGAATAACTTCTGAAATCATTAGTTCCTCTCCTTCTGGCTTCCTTACAATGCATAAACTACAGTCTATACCTCTGTGATTAAAGGACTTTACTCATGGAATCTCTGCTGCTTGTGAGCACTGATTTTCCATGATGCTTAGTGCTCCTGTCTAGGTACAGAACTCCCAGTTCTCATTTAGTTAAGATGGAAACTTTATTCTAATGTGACGTTAAGTCTTGAATAATTGCTGCTGGGTACTAGAACTGGTGTAGCTCAGATGTTTACAAGGCCTGGTTTACACATACTTGTGGTAGCAGTCTTTAGGTTAAACCGAGAACACACAAAATTGTTTTTATTTCCAAGAGTTTGCTTTAATTGTCCAATATTTTATTAATCTGCTTACAGCCTGTCTGGTTTTGTTTATCTGGAAGAAGCAGTTTGCATGAGTAAGATAATTCAATTGAAAAAATACATTCCCTGTAGATGTCTCCAATCTGTAGAAAATTTTGGTCACTGATGTTCTTCAAAAAGACTGTGCTGCACTTTCTACACTGAAGCCACGATACTCTTTCCTTGGGGGAAAAGGTTATTTGGTGCATGAGAACTTTTGGATTTTATTCTGTTAAATACTTTGTTGCAGATCAGAACTCCTTGGGCCGTTTTTGTTTGCACAAATCTTTCCCACCAAGTATTAGTCATGCTCTGAGTTCTGTTAAAACAGTTTTGATGACAATTCTTGTAGCTGGCACAGGGGCTCAGAAACAAAACGAAGCTGATTTGTAAGCATTGATTTTATCCAAAGTTTGTGGCTCAGCTGCTTATCTGAACTTCCATTATAAACTTTGGCTTGCTTGTAAATCTTAGCAAAGATCTTTTCATTAAACTACCAGCCATTAACATGAAAATTCAGTAAGGAAAAACAAGTGCTTGGAAATTAAATTTGAAAAAAAAAAAAAAAAAGAAGCTCTTATTCAACCTATTAGTACTTTAAGGACTTGATTTCTAGATACAATTAAAAGCAATTAAACTCCAAAGCTTCAGAACTGCACCGCAAGGAGAACACACAGTGGCAGAACAAAATGCAAGGATGCAATCAGAGCAGCGTTCAAAGTGCTGATGTTTTGTGTGCCTTTGGCTTTTGAAACGCAGCGAGTCACTGCACTGAGAGAAATTAAACAGCTGGATATGGGAGGGGGATCAAGCAGCTGCATCTTCCATGTTCTGGAATGGCTCATCAAAAGCAGAAAGTTGCTGTCACTTCCAGAAGAAACTCCTGTTCAACCCTCTCTCTCTGTAAATCAGATCTCCACATGTGGTTCTTCAGACCCCACCTGCTCCTCGACAACTTGCTCAGGTTGTGAGATTTCAGCACCAGGTAATTTATATTCTTGCCAGGCAGCCTAATCTTATGTATGACATGCTCTCCACACAGCCTCCTCCACTGCTGCTAATTGCTGCCCAATTAGCATTTGGTTGCACATCCTACCATGAACACAGAGTCCCTGTTTAATTACCAGCACCCTCTGTCAGAGATCACCCAGGGATACAAAGGGGAACTGGCTCCATGGACCTTGGAAGAGAGAGAAGCTTTTGCAGAAAAGATTCTCTCCATTGCCCTTAATTCTATGCCCAGGGCAGTGTTTATTTAGCCACTGTTTCACTCAAGAGGTTTTGAAATATCCTTTTGTAATTTGCTTCCAGGTACAGTCATCATCTTGTTTTAAATATCACAGCTCAACTGAGGTGGCTTATTAAAAAGACACTGTGATCTTCTATCAAAAAGGAGTATGGTCTTGGCTGACAAGGAAAGGTGGTGCTCCCACAAATGCTCCAATCGAGCTGCTTGAAGAAGAAACTTGCTCTACACTTGTGCAGACACCTCTACCAAGGAAAGGAAGTTCAAGACAGGACCAAATAAGCTGAAGGTGGAGAGGAAAATGACTATAACAGCAACACATTCAGCACCTTCTCAGGCTGATGATTTCAAGAGCTTTCTGTTCTGTTGGGAACTGAGCTCCAGTCTGCTTCACTCAGTGTATTTCCCAAACTACATTTCAGCTCTGGCTCTTTTCAGCCTTCTTTTTTTTAAAGCAGAAAATCCAGCATCCCGGTGTTAATACCATTTCTCAGTCAGGAAGTAACAGGCAAAGCTCAATTAGAAAATTGCACGGCCAGGACATTTTACATTCTTGATAAAGTGACACAAACTTGCCAGAAAATTAATTTTCTCAGCACCATAACATGAACCACTGCACCATTTACTTATCTCCAGCTGCTGCAGATCCCCCAAGCTGGAGGCTGGAACTAGAAGAGGACTAACTCCAGTGTTTCTGTGTCAGGCAATACCTTTATGAAGCTGCCTTCCTGCAGGTCCTGCTCCCAAGATGTCTGTATTTGATGTCAAACAATTCAGAACAGCCAAGGAGTCATGCAAAGCAAGAGCAGCAATTCAGTGGCAGCAGATGTGTCTTCTTTCAATTATCAGACATGCACATAGCACAAAAGTTTATTCAGATAACCTTCCTTATGCCTCCTGCATAGCTTTAGAAACCTTTGGTCTTCCAGCTTCATTTTCCTGGGTGTTGACAGTTAAGAACAATCCCTGTTTCTCCAAGAAAAAAAAATAAGGGATGATTCAGAGATGCACAATTAGATTGAGATATTCCAGGTTAGGGAAAGCAAATGTGACAAGGCTGTCAGGATTTTCCTCCCAGATTTAGGAGAAACAGATGAGATGTTACATAAACTCCTCACTGATCACCAAGGTTAAGCTCTGCAGCAGATCATCAATTTAGAACAATTTACTATTCCAATATAAGAGATTTACTTAGAATTACAAGTACTCTCTTCCATAGTTTAAAGGTTGTTGGAGGAAAGAATGAATTAGAGCTTATTTTTTCTAAATAAGATTCATAAAATTGAAGAAATGTAAACTTGGAAAGGACTTGAAAGGTCATTAACAAAGTGTAATGGAGAAGAAATACTTGAGTAACACAAATACAAATGCCTTTGTAAATAGTGCTCCTGCTTAGTGCTTGACTCCCATTTTACAATATCCACACTATTCCTACTTCATGGCATAAAAAGCAAACAAATATTGAGGGCAATGTCTGATTTAGTTACTACTGGAAAATTGCATTAGGCACAGATCCCAAAACAATAACTATTCTGCTCCTCAGCTTTTAAACAAAACATACACATTTGCAAACACTCGCCATGCTGGGCCTGCCAGCCTGCAGCTCATTATAAAGCACAGCAAAAAGGCTACACTGATAATACTGCAGATAACATATCTTGATCCTTCACTTTCAGTCAGCTCTTTCATCCCTGAAATAATGTCAATAAATAGCCACGCAGCTACAGAAGCAAACACAGTTTGGGCTTTTAATACACCGAGAAAAATTATGAAAATATTTATGGAATTAGACTGTAATGTTCTGAAGGGAAAGACCAGACTGGCAGGAGGTCAGGGCTTTGTTTCTATCCATCTTCCCACCTGTCTGGTGCTTTGGCTGTGACGTGCTGAGCGATGGTAATGGATGGTTAGTGGTCATTCCTGCTGATTTGGACAGCAGGATGATGTGAGGGTTTTCATTAACAGAAACATGGGAGCCAGTTTTCTAGGGTCAGACAAATTGGATTTCAGCTCTCAAACATGAAGTGGACTGTCAAACACAATTTCTTCTTCAAAGAAACATGTCCTAGATAAAGGAATAAAATTGTAAATAGATTATAAACCATATTTAAACTGATTATAGGTAAAGGCAGGATCCAGACCAAAGACATGCAGTGGCACAGACTGCATAACACTGAACTGAGCTCCTGGTTCAGGGTGATTCCACAGCAATTTTCAAGAAACAAAACCAACTACCAACAACCCTTTTTGAAAGAAGAGTGAGAAATGCACAAAAAATGAAATGTCACTAGGTTAAAATGCTTTGCTGGGTTGGGTGTAGCCATACTGGATTCAGGCTGAACATCAAGGAATTTCTTCAGGGAAAATGTTGAACATTGGTTTGGACTGCCAAGGGATGTGATGGAGTCACCATCCCTGGTCAAGGAATGACTGGACGTGGCACACAGTGCTCTGCTCAACATGGTGAAGGTTCAGCCACAGGTTGGACTCGATGACCTCAGAGCTCTTTTCCAACCTTAATGGTTCTGTGATTCTGAAATCATCCAACATCAGCTGAACTCCATAACTGAAGGTGCTTCCCACAGCATTTCAAACCCCTTCTAAGGAGCAACTGTTTGGATTCCAGCTAGGAGCAAAGTAAATACAAATGTAGAAAGAGTAGAAAAATAAATACATCAATGCACTAAAACTGTACCAGCATTACTAATTGCTGCTTATTGGACTTTTTCTGGCTTAGCTGTTTCCCAATAAAAACCAAACAGCTGCTAAGATTGCACAAGGAGGTCTCTGCCCCCACATCTAGTGCAGGCTTTGCTAGATGCTATTTGGAGAAGACATCTCTGCTGCTTGCCAGGCCCTGAGGGTTCCCTGGTGCTCTGTGCCCTCGCTCACGTGCCTTTGCTTGGAGTGTGTCCTGGCACAGGGTGAGAATCCATGGCTGAGGTAGTGCTTGCAGTGCTGTGGGGCTGGCACCAACTCACAACATCTCAATGTGATTTCAGAGCTCTGCTCCTCTCTTTGGGGTCTCCATTTTCACATGTTTCACCTCCCTTGGCTGACTGTCACTCCAATTTAATGTCCCCTGGCTGGTCTGTGGTGGCTTCTCCAAGACAATTGATTGCAGTCAGCTGCTGACACTTTATTCCTACCAGACAAGGCAGGTGAGCACCCTCCAGCTCTTCCCTTCAGGAGAAAAAGTTACTTTTAACAGATGACAGGCACGTTAAAAACCAGACAAAACCATTTCCCACATTTCTGAAGAAGTCTATTTTAGACAGCATAGTTCATGCTTTGTAACAGCACTCCTATCTGTAATAGATAGGAGTGTTTATAGATATATAAACAACGAATAGAAACTGATTTCAAGCTCGGTTCAGATGACCCACTGTGGTCCCTTCCAACCATACCCATTTCTGTAGGTTTTTTTTTAATTTAAAAGCATGTATTTGTTTTAATAGAGATCTGTCTCTGGTCTAGCAAAATGTAGATCATTTCCACGGCTATCAAGTATTTAAAATGAGAAAACCAACAAAAATATTTGCAAAATATTTAGATTATTAACTACTGCTTCTAAAATATGGAATTTTAAACTAAATATGAATTGATAGAGAATTTTTCCTCCAAGTCTCCCTTGTGATGCTGTTTGCTAAAAAAGCTCATCAGAATTGGTTTTGTCTCATTCCATTCTGATGCTTAAGAAACAAAATTTACTCTACATTTGTTAACATGCAACTTCTAATGAAGCTCCCAATGCAGAAATACAAAGAAATCAGAACACACACATCAAATGATGCTGAAAACCAAACCCAGCTGAATGAAGCAGCCTGGCTCTGCTCTGTGTGCCCAGACTAAACTGTGCCCTCCCAGCCCAGGGTTTGCAGAAGAATTTCAACCCAGAGCCAGCTGCTGCCCACATCACTCATCCCTGCATTTCAAGAAAGCTCTTCCAACACAATAACCCATCGTATTTCTTCCCCAGCCATAGTTTCAAACATTAGTGTTTTTGTTTTTTTTCCTGAGCCTGCACATTATTTTCTCTTACACACACAGGACATGACCAGCCAGCCCAGATGTCTGCAATGTGATGTGGTTTTTCTGTGTTATATCCACCAATCAGTATTGAGAACAACTTGGTAAAGAGAGATGTTGGATGAGCAGAGCCCACTCAAGTTGGCTTTTCAAGCTAAGATTTTATTATTTGAAGCAAAATTAAAAGGAAGCCAATCAGCTCCCTCTGGGTGATGGGAATTTTAAAGAACACTGCTGCACATTTCAGCAATAAATAACTGAAATACAGCTCTTTTTTTTTTTCCTTTCCTTTGGTGATTTGCCTGTTGATTGCCTTTTCATTTCCTGGAGACATTTCTAAGCCTTCTACATCCCAAAACCCAAACAAAATCAATCCATCCCCCACAAACTGCAATCATCCACTAAGAGGAGAGCAAAGAACTGGAGACAACACACAAAGCCTTGTGTTTCTGCTGCCTCTGCTCACAGGCCCGGCTAGAAAAGCATTTCTTTATTTCACTGGGGGGTGGGCTCACTCCACCACCAAGGGAACTGGAAAACACGTGATGTACTGATAAGTGCCCTATAAATAGATTTTGGCTTTGCCCAAGTGCTCTGATTTGCAGCAATTGATGTAAATAAGCTCTGAGTTTAAAGCCTGTGACAAACACTACTCTGAAACGGCTTGGTTGTGTAAACAGCTGTCTCCATGGTGCAGGGGAGGATGAAATCCACTCCTCAGCTCTCTCCCTGCAAAACTGGGCCCATAGGTTCCAAGGAGGGCTTTTGCTGTGTGCCATCAGCTTTTTTATTTTGTGTCCATGCTGCTGAGACCACAGAGCCTGTATTAACACTTGCAAGGTGTTCTTTGCAGTTCTCAAGCAAAATCGCATGTAGAAAAGCAGAGAAAAACAAGTATTTAACTTTTTTTTTTTTAATCTCCAGTTCTCTTATTTGCAGCAGGTAGAGCAACTGTACCACATTCATCTGGCCAGATTGAACTATGTATGCATGCAATTCAAGTCTGTACTCCCAGGGGCAATAGACAATGCACACCGAAAGAAAAATATCCATCTGCATCTACATCAGGGGTTCACTATTTTCATGCAAATAAAAACATTTCTCCTCATTTTTTTTTCTCTGGTTTATAAGCACATTAGAATTCTAAGTATGTCTCTAATATTCAACTGCAATTGAAATAACTGTAGATCAAATAGTTTTACATCACATTTGACATAGCCCAAAGAGTAAAGGAAAATGCCTTTTTTTTTTTCTTAAAACTCTAAATAATCTTGCAAATAGTTTTGAATTTATCATCAGGATAAACTGCATGACTAACAGGCACAATTCCTACTCAGGGGAAAGCTGCTGACAACACTTCTACATTCTCATCACTCATCTTAATTCTGGGCTACTTAATATAGAATTCTCTTTAAACAACACTTTGTCTCCCAGTTCTCTTATCCTGGGATCACACCTTTCCTGGATGTGCTAAACAAATACTTGGTCATTGCAGGGTTTCTTCCTACGAGGCCTCCGGAGCGTATGCCAAGTGCCTTGATGATTCAGGCTCTGCAGGCAGGGCAGGAATCCACTTCCTTTCCATGGGATGTGCAATCCCAGCTCAGGCAATTCCCTCTTCCATCAGGAAGGGAGTTCACAGTGAATACTGATTATCACAGAATCATAAATAGGACTGAGCAAACCTGTATAGGAGCACTGGGGCTGCTCACATTAGTCCTCCCTGCTGTGGAGTGACACAAGCTCTTCAGTTTGCTTAGAGATATTGAACTCATAATCTGAAGTTATTCAGACACCTNTTCAAAATTCTCCTTTTTTCATTATGAAACCAACAGTTAAAAAATTCCCCTTTTCCCCCACCATTTGAAACTCTCCCGACTCCACCAGGATGAAAAAAAAAAAAAAATAGCCTTGAAAAAAAATCACTTCCCACAACTGAAATACTGCCACAAACTTTTAAGTGTCTTAAAAATGAGCTAGATTATATTCAGTGTTGCCTACAAGAACTTAAAGCAGCAACTATTCCTTTGAAACATGCAGAAGTGCTGCCACTTTTCAGAACAGGGACAAACAGGGTGCAAAGATTTAACACATCAGAGAACTGGCAACCAAGGACATCAGAGAATTGTAGAATGGTTTGGGTTGGAAGAAGCCTTAAAGGCCATATTGTTCCAACCCCCCTGGCACAGGTAGAGACATCCACTAGACCAGGTTGCTCAGAGGTCCATCCAAACTGGCCTTGAACACACTTTCATGAGATTCAAACTCTATAGCATCAGCAGCCTCAGCTCCCAAAGCACCCCAGAGCCTTGGGCCACTCTGCACAGAAACTCTGCAGGACGATACAAAAGCAACTCCAAAAGAACTTCTCCTCTTCTTTCAGCCAAAGCCAAGCAAGCCCAAAGCCCTGCAGCAGTTCTGAAAACGTTCATGCACTGACCTGTAAAGCACACACACCACGAGACCTAAACAAGCTCCTGTCCTGCCCTTCCTCCTGCCTCTGTCCAACACCTCGCATGTTTACCCTGGTAGCAACAGTCCATGGCTATAAACACTTTACCACTGCTCTAACCAAACATACAAATATTTCTGCAGAAGGTGACATTGTCTCCTACAAAATCGGTGTGGTGTGAGGGGTGTGTAAACACGGAGAAGGAAGGAGGAAACTGCTGGGCTGCAGCTCCAGGCTTCTGGGCATGGAAGCAGAGCGTGGGCAGATGCCTGGAGCCAGCTTTGGGAGCAAGGGCAGAAAGAGATCTTTGTCCTTATCAAGACACAACTCAGCAAAACTGGGCTAACTGGGATATCTAAATCAGCCTTCCCTCTCAAACTGCCAAATAACCATTTTGAGATTTTGATTTTTTTTTTTACCAAAAATGTGTTGCAGAAAACCTTCCTGTGTTGGCTTTGATCTTTAACCCTCTGAAGGGAGTCTGGCTCTCTTGCAACAGCCAAAGCAGAATCCCCCTGCCCTGCTCCCACAGCTCTATCAACTATCCCCACATACATCAGCTGCTTCTATTTGTCTCAACATGAGGATAGCCATTCACACAGATGCTTTAGTTTATCTAAATTCAGCTTTGTTCTTTTTTAAAGCATTTTAACAGCATGCAAATTACAGCCATTATTTCCAAGATTAATGTTTCCCCTTTATACCATGACCTTACCTAGCACGGCTGTTCTGCTTCTGCCACTTCATTAGCAAACAACATTTGAAGCCATTCCCAACTACAGCACACAATTTCTCATATAAATTTCTCATATAAATTATTTTAAATGTATTTCATTAATCTCAGAGGAAGGAGGTTAACTCCGAGCAGCAAAAAGAAAAAAAAAAAACTTTGTGTAATTTCAGTTATGGCATTATCAATATTGGATGTGTTTTAGAAAAGGGAAAATAAGCATGGGATGCATAGCAAGTCAGACCCACCATCAGCACAGCTCCCCTGAACTACCAGAACCTTCCATCACAGTAATTTCTTATAAAAATTACTAAGTTTATAATGATTTTTCTGTGTTTCAACACAACAGAAAGATCTCATTTCCTCTGAATTTTTTTTTTTTTTTTCAAAAAATCCAATTATTTACCAGTTGCAGTAAACTGTGTTCAACACTGACCTAGCACCAAGACTGGACGTAACTTTTATGAATTCAAACAAGATCATGATGTATTAGTTTTTGCAAGTTATACTGACACTTGTTTTAGGATTCCTCCTGGAACTAATATGGAAAAGATGTTCTTTTAACAGGTGTTATGGTAACTAACCATCATTGGAAGTCTGGTATGAGGAAACCAGTCTCCCTTGATGGGAATGAGCCCCAGACGTGTGTGCACAACAGGGTGGGAACATATCAGCTTCCATCTAGGCCTGATTCTAAATCACACTTCTGAATTGACTCTGATTTCCAAAGACAATAAGGAAACTGGACACTGCAAGATATCGCAGGCAGGAACTCCCTAAGAGTCTTCCAGCCATGGGGATTTCTTCTCCAAAGTAAGGCAATGGTGCTTTATCCAAATTCCTCCAGATAAACAGTGTAACTCAGAAGCTCACAAACCTAAACCATATGGAATATGTCTTTCAAAGGGCAAACCTGCATTTTAACAGATTGCTGCACTTTACAGATAAACACTCATGGTTTTTTCTGTGCTGTTTGGCAGTTCAGGTCTGTAGTACCAACTAAATTGAGAGCTACATGAACCTCAGTGTAAGTTCAGCATGGAATTGTCCCTTTCTGGACCTGCCCTTTCTGGGACACACCACAGTACCAGGACACTGACACATTTCTGTATAATTCTTCACATTTCAGGCTGGTTAATAATTCAACCTACACTTGAGGGGTATGAAGTCAAGCTCATACTCAAGAGTAGCAAAATTTGGGAAATGTTTAATTCACCTGCATTCTTACCCAGCCCCTAAAGTGGTTTCTGTTCACCAAGAATCACACTTACGTACATTCACAAACAAGACTTCTCTACAGGTCAACCTTTTCACTAAAGACCTGACTTTTGCCATCTAAAGCCAAATTATGAGGGGTATTGGACACTCCCAATGCTATTAACCACAGGAAAGAAGATCCAGATGCAGAAAATTGCTCCTAATTCTGTCTCTGTGCAATGCTAGCGCAGATCAGCTACATCGAGGAGCAACTGGGCAACTTCTTCTCCAGTTTGTAGCTGTGGAAATGCTTCTCTTTGAAAAGACTCAATCCACAATGTCCTCCACAGTGAGGAAAACCTTCCTAAATCATGTATGGTTGTGTGTCAGTCTTAACACACAGCAGTTTCCACCAGGAATTCACTGCACTTTGTGCTTGTGAATCACAAAGGGTTGGAAAATGCATTAAGCCAACTTTTGGTCCTCAGAAAATGTTCTTGTAGATCTGGCCTACAGAGAACCATTTTGCTTCCCTGTGCCATCCATTTTGCAGGAACACCCCTGTGGATGCTCATTAACAGCCCAGGAGTGGCAGAGTGTCTGAACTCCCCAGTGGCAACAGCTGATAATTTCGTTTATTTAACTAGGATTAGTTTGTGAGGTGACAGAGCTGAGAAAGCCACAGACAGGCAACTCACACTCAATACAGCTGTAAGGTTTTTTGTTATCACAACACAAATACTGCCCAGGACTTATTTAAAAATGAAGTATTTCTAAGTCTTACTTGGCAGCATACTCTTACTTATAATTAAACAGGAAGGGAGCTTTGTTTGGTTTGTTTCAGAAATAAGCTACTGTATTAAAAACCTCAGACAGATATTTGGATGCACTTGCCCACTTTCTTGCACGTCCACAGCAGATAAAGCTGATAAACAAGTCTCCTTTCTGCTTGATGCTTTGGAAAAACATTACCATAGATTTAACATGAATACATTGATATTGATTTAACATGAATGTACTGATATCACCACCCTGAAAATCCATAGTTTTCTGCTGCTCTGTAGTTCACATGGGCCCCTGGATATTTTCATTCGCTCCCATTCACTTTGTTACCTGCAGCTGAATTTTAGGTCCTGCTCTCATATTCCTAATAAAATGTTTCCCACTAATACTGGTTGAGGTCTCTTCGCAGGACACCCGTGTCCCTTCATGGCCCCAGTGGCACAGCCAAGCCTTGGGATGCACACAGACCAAAAAGCCTCACAGCTACATCAGGAGATCCCAAAATCCCCATTTATATGCAGATGATAACAAGCATATCAAACCTTTGCAACTAATTAAAACCTGACAGCTTTTCCAAACGGCTGTTTACAAGCCAAGGGATGTAATGACAAATCACCAAGCTAGATTCCAATAAACCAGGAAAATTTTAATCATTTGTTCTAAGCAGTTGCAGAAAGATGCATCTGCTGTGACATTTTCACTTAAGCCTGTTGATCCTACATTTGAAGCTTGAGGGTATTGCACTACCATCAGATCTCTCCATGCTACTGCTCAAATATGTACTTTAATATTTATGAAATATTTCTAGATGAAGATTATGGCTCTGAAGGAAAGACTAGCATGGTTCAGATATTGAGTACCTTTACATTTTCTAGCAAAAACTTTTGAAATTCTTTCCAGACTGAGTGTTCATGACAGACTAAATGGAGCATTCCTTATTTTTATGGATAGCAACATTTAATTTATTAGTTTTTGTATTAGTATTGCACGAGGGCTTTGCTTTCCCAAGACTTTGTGATCTTGGTGCAAGTCAAAAGGTAACATGTGGACCTGCAAGGTAACAAACAGATAATACTGGAAATTGATTGGCAGGATCAGCATCTTAGCATCGTTAAAAGTGCCTCCAAAATAACACAGTCATCCCACCAATTTTTAAATTTTGTGCCAGCCACTGCAAAAATGTCATTTGTCAGATTCAGGTGAGGTTTATCTTGAGTGACAGGGCATGGGGGTTTGTGACAGCTGTGGCTGGACAGGCTGTTCCAGCTGCACCCTCAGCTCATTAACATCATTAGTTGTAAAAGCAAGAATAAGACACCCCTGTCCTGGATTATTTGGCAGCAACACTGGTCATACCAAAAGGGGCAAAGGAAAAAAATATAAAATGTGCAAGTACACAGGTTTATTCAAAAGCAGCAGCAGCACCTAAAGCACAACTTTACCAATAATTTCTGGTGTTTTCAGGAACTCAAATATCACGTATTTCATTGAGTAGTGCCTACCTTTTCAAATTTAAATGTCACGTTTTAAAATCATAGTTGTAAGATGCCTCTGTGCTTCTTAAAATATGGAATTTCTTATTACAGGCTTTGCACTGCGAACTTTGGCAAACAAAAAGAAGAGGTAGGCTTTATAAGTATGACATAGAAAAGTGTAAAACCAACCAGTTCAGAAAGCTAACTGAAACAGTCAGCAAGCAGGGGGGAAAAAATAAATTAAATCTTTCTGGCAATGATTCATAATGAAACCCTTGGAAACAATCCTGTGCTTTCTGCCATGCCCTGAATGTTAGTAAATAGTGATTTTAACAAGCTGTCCAGACAGAGCTAAGTTACACAGTGAATGATATGCTGCTGAAAAGGTCCCAGTTCCCCAGGCATTAGATGTTGTGAATAAAGTCACCAGTTTGGGCCAGTGGAGGGTCCAAGGAAATGCCCCCTCACTCTCAGGGCCCACAGCTCCCACACTTCTGGCAACATTTAAACAGCTTTCATTTCTGGGTGAGCCCTGGCCAAATATCACACAAAGAAATTCATCTGAACTTTCCTTAATAAAGTAAAATTCAACCAGGAGAAAGTGTTTATGGAACTCAGTCATTATTATGAAGAGAAAAAAAGCAGTTACGTAAAAGAACAAACACATTTGGGGCGGATGTTTGTGGCTGTCGCTGTTATCCCCAAGGTGAGTGGGAGGAAGGTGAGCTGCATGCACATTCCATTTTTACTTCTTTTTGGCAGAAATAGAACGTTGCTTGGGCATAATTTACATTTTCTAATTTAGCATCAAGGTTGTTGGAGGGAAAGCAGCGTGCATTTATATCAGCAGACAAAAATAACAGCAACGGCAGCGTTTGAGATGGGCAGAGCGACAGAAGGCGGGTGGTGCTGCAAAGGGCAGCAGGTGTGCTGCTGTCCTGTGCCTTCCATGGACAAGGCTGGCTTTTCCAGGGAATGCACTGAGTGCACAGAAAGGAAAAAACCCAATAAATCTGCCATTTCCCACAGGCAGTCTAATCAGGGTGTTACTAAACACAACATAGATGTCCCTGCACAGACCGTCAGTCCTAGTGACTCTCGGTGCCATGCACAGCAGCAGGGGCAAACACTTGCAGTCCAGAGAGCTCTGACAATTCAAATAGACTTGCACATCCTCATTTCCCCCCAGCAACACTTGATTTTCAGTTAAATAATTACTTAGACTTTCCTTGCTGGTTTTTCTTTTAGTTCCTGAGTAGGCCTAGTTCAGAAAATGCTGCTTTTCCTCTATAGATGTGTTTGAAGCCAGCAAACCTTCCACAGCAGCATTTGGATTACAACTGAGATAGGTCCAAAATCATCTCACTCAAGCATTTCAAGAAAAGGCACCAAATACAGACAGGCTGGTGCTGATATTAAAATAGTAGTTGGGGTCTTGGCAAATTTCTGACATTCAAACATCTGAATTATTTTTTCTCTGTACAGCTTTCTTGTTAAAAGTGAGAAAACTTGGGGCAGGGGAGCCACAAGATTTTTTAAATTTGGGGATTACTCTCTGAACACATCTTGGCATGAGAGTGATTCTATCATTCATAATTTCATCTCCTACAGGTTTCACAGTATATGTTATTTAAAGAAATTCATTTCCTGCTGAATGATTTATGAGGGAAAACAGGATGCTGAGGGAAAACAGACTGAGCAAATGCATCAAAAGTTTTCAATATGAGCATTTACCATGGGGTTATTTTCTTCTCCCTGTCAACTAATCCTGATATTTCTTCTTGCTAGTAAAAACACATATAGTTGCTAAAGATTTTAGTTTCCATAGAAACTGTTATTGGCAAAAATAAATACAAGATGGTAAAAAGTCTGACTTCCCTAGTCCTGTGAGCATGTTTGCAGCTGCCAAATTTTCACCACCTGACCATTCATTTCTCAGTACTTACTGGTGCCTGGCATTTTTAGCTCCAGCTCCCTTTAAAGAGCATAGACACTCTTTTGAGAGGCACTTTCCATGCTTTCCACAAAGCATGTGAATATTCATAGCTATTCCTATGCCTCCTTGTACAACAGCACATTTTCTGTTATTTTATTTTGCAGACCTTGTCACTGAACTTTACAAGGGAAAAGATGTCTCAGTCTGCACATAAAACCAAAGCTTGAGAGAATATTACCAGGTAAAATATGAATAAAGGGAAATAAAACATTGCTTCATCACAACTAATGATTTTCTCCTGTTCCCAAAATTCCTCTCACTCCCTTTCCTACCTGATTCTAATACAAACTAAGAAAGCAAAGTCCTGATAATCACTTTATAATTCTCCCACTTCTTTATCAATTTTATTTTACTTTGAATGGAGGCACTTTTTCCTAACATACACAATTAATGTGCCTTTTCTTGTTCCCTTCAGAACATGACTATCATTTTTCTTCTCATGTAGAGCTCTGCTGCAGTGCTCTGTGCTGCCTGAGATTCTGCCTTTCTACCAAGGAATCAGCCTTTGCATGTATATTACATTGAGATGGAAAACTGTTACCATTTCTGAAAATAGCAGCTGAAGACAGAAGGAGCCATCCCTGACAATGTGCAAAAAGAAGGCGATGCTGGAGCTTCTCAGGATCTCAGGGTCATTTGAGTAGACTGCTTTTCATCTCCCAAGCATCAAGTGCTTTGGTACCCACTAAAAACTCCCTTCTACATCATTAGAAACCCAAGTTCCTGCCCTCATGACAACAGCACTGCTCAGGGGCAGCCACAGATCCATTACAGTCCCCAAAAATGTGTTCTCAGCTCATTGCTTGTGCTACATTAATGTGAGGACTGCAGGGTGTGAACTGCACTTCTGTGCCTTCAAGGAAACTTTTGAGGCTAAACATTGAGGGAATGGAGAAAACAACCAGAGCAGCTGGATGAGAAACCCAGGAAGATGCAAAAACCATCACAAAATATATGGGACTGGACTTATGGAAAAATACTATGAAAACTGAATATCAATCAAAAAAAGGGAAACGGTAAAACCCTTTGTGCTTCTCAGTCCTTTTTCAGAAATGAAGACTACTCATTGAAGTGCACTGAATGCAGCATGAGAACAGACTGAATTTTGGAAACCAGGACTGCCTACAGCCCTCTAAAATAATTTTTTGCTGGTGGCCTTGTGTAGCAGCACACCTCACACATTCTTGGTAGCTTAATGTGGGTGAAGGTAATGACACTGAAACTTATCTTACCATAAAAATAAAAAGGAATTACTCTATTCAATGGGAAGTCAAGACTTATTAAAAGAAGACACTTTTTTCTATCAAAAAGCAGCAGATGATCAGAAATACACCAAATGAGGTTTAAAGATTCCCATTAAGTTTGTAGCGACAACCCCTGGGTAAAATCTACTCTTAGAATTCTGAAAATAGATTAAAAAATTTGCATAAAGTGGCAGAAGTCCCCTAATATAAAAATTGTACAAAACTATGGGCAGAAGGAGGGGTGGTGGGCTGATGCAGAGAAAATCACCTCATTCTCTTGGTTTACAGTAAAAGCAGGGAGTGCTCCCACCTGGAAGCGGAGCTGTAGAAAAGAGCCCCTGAAAAGGTTTGAGTATCCTCCATTCCCTGTGCTCTCTCTCTTCAGCCAAAATCCCACGAGTTTTACTGGAAACCTCTGTGCAATCCCAGCTGCTGCTGCCCGACTTGGAGCCAAGCCTTCCAAAGCTCAGCTTTGGCTCCTGTGTGGAAGTGACACACACAGGGCTCTGTAACCCTGCTCACCTGCAGCCAGCGCTCCTCTGCTCAGCCCCACACCACGGATCAGAGCACAGCTGCCACAAATGGCCCCAAATGCAGCCTTTTATTCCACACCATTTGCAAGATGCCATCAACAGCCAACCCAGGTGCTGTGTAGCTGCTGCCCACACACAAATCAATGACAAAAAGCAAGCTCATTCACACAGGTGGTGCATTTCACCACCCTGAGGGCCGGGATTTGCTCCTACCCTTCATTTAATGACACTGCTGTCAAAGCTGTAACCTGCTCTAACAAAACCAGCCTTTATGTAACCCAATAAATAAAAGTCACCAAGGCAATAGCTATGCATAAATTTTAGCTAAAAACATTTTGTTAGAACATGAATGTCCTCTGTAAAGCGGGTAGCATTTTAAAATAATGTTCTAGACATTGTTAATACTTTATTGCTATTCATCATAGAACCATTAATCATGGTGAACTCATTTGGTATTAATGTGGATGTCATAAAGTACTTCTATTGCATTTCAATTATAACTCAGCTTTTAAAATGCTGCCAACACTACATGGAGAGCTTTGAAAACCAAATATGAATAGTCTGTTCAGAGATAACTACAACTGCTTTCTGGCACAGAAAAAACAACCTTCTTCATTCCTAACTGCCCTCAGGGGGCTGAGGAGCCTTGCCTGGGCCCAGGGCAGCAAGGAGGGAGACCATCCAGACCCAGCAATATTCCTCCCCCAAGATGAGAGTAGGAGAAACATTCTTTTGATCTGTTCAACCAGGGCTAAGAAGCAGCAAGGCCAAACTTTCCAGCCCCTGGGGAGATTTCATTTTTTCCTATCACTCCTGGGATTCCCTGAGGCACTCTCTTGCTTCCGGAGCTAAGTGCTTGGGTTTTTCCTCTGATGTGCTGTGCCTGCCCAAACAAAAACACCAGAGTGAACTTATATCTACAGCCTACTGTGTGTAGAGACTGTAAATGAGTGCACAATACATCAAGGCAAGCCCAAAGGGAGCTGATATCCCAACCTCTCTGATAGCAGTTTAAAAAACCCCTAAAATCCTCCTTGGCCTCCAGAGGCACTGAAAGAGGAAAATCACCAGCACAAAATACAACATGGACTCAAACAAGTATCAGCTCCCTGCCATCAGGGAAGCCAAGAATTTGTCTAAGAGTACCTTGACAAACTAGGATTTTTGCTCCTGTACTGCCAGCACAGCTTCCAGATGGATTTTACACACAGAATCCAAAGAAAACAGCTCAACAATCCCAACACTTCTCAACAGAAACAAAGAAAAAGCAAAATACTTCTTTTTAGCTGAGGGAACTTGTTTTCTTCTTTTCAATTCTTGCATATAATTCCCTTTCTTTTTTATCTAGGTCATCAATGAGGGAAGCACGCAGCAAGAATTCCTACCTTGGGAGCTCTGGCATGTTTTCCACATCTGGCATCTTTGACAAGGCTGATATCCAGCAGCTCAGTCTCCTAAAAGGAAAAATTACAACACAAGTAATTATTACATTATTCAAGAAGTCTTGTTGTGTTATCAGTGTCCCATTTCCCACATCTGTTTGTCCAAAACGAGATCAGCTTCTAGGAGAGCTTAGGTGCACCCAGACAATTCCAAAAGCAATCCTGGGCAGGTCTCCTAGGATATACAGATTGTACAGAAGCCATAAGAGTCAAGCTGATTTCCTGGATCACTAAATAGCAGCTGCTGTGCTTTTGGTTTAATCCTTTTAATACAATTTTTGCATTTTGATGCTCATCACAGTGTGACAAAAGGCAGTGTCACAAACAACACAAAACCCTGCCTCTGCAATAGAAATTCTGCTTTATTATTGCCAGGACACTTTGAAAAGTGCCCATAAACCCCAAGAAGTGTTATATCTATAATGATAACAAGGTTCAACAATTTTAGTGACTGCTGCTCAGTAAAACACATGCACTTTTTGACAGGCATTTCATAGCTTGTGTGCTACTCTTGAATTATGGGTTATGCAACAAAGCTGGCATATCATGACAGCTTCTGTTGGGCAAATTCTTGCCCTCCCCTACACACAAGTAACATGAAGAATCCCCTTTCCCTGATTTGAGCATTTGGAAGGAGGATGGATGCTGGAGCAGTGTGATTCCCAGCTGCCAGCAGCAATCTGAAATACTACAGCAGGAGTGTGACCACGCTGCAGGGAAAGCCACATCACATCCAAGCATTTCAGCCTTCCAGAGCAGTAACTGCACATGCTGTGCAGGGAACTTGAAATCTGCATGCTGGACAAAGACACTACTCTCTTTCTTTTCAATTCCAAGGAGAAAAGAAAAAAAATCATGGATGGACATGTTATTTTGCCAAGGGTTACTTGGGATCCTGATTAGTTTTTCATTTTAAGGAACCCACTCCTGCTCAGCTCTTGCAGATCTTTGTTTTCTACTAAGACAAACTCTACCAAAAAAATTCCACGTGACTGTACATTCATCATATTTCTCTCTGTCCCCCCTCGCAATCCCAATTCCCTTCTGTTCTAGTACTTGCTGAACTCCATGAGCACTCTTCCCCCTCTTCATGGAGCCTGTTTAGAGGAAACTTGCACTTTCAAGTGCTCTCACTTGTCTGAAAGAGGACAAGGGTATCAAAACTTACCGAGATTAGAAAGAAGCATTATGATAAAAGGTGGAAATAACCCAAACTCCACCAATACTCAGGGCATATGGGCACAAGCACTCTTCTGACAGTGCAGGTGTAACTTTAAATAAAAACAATTTACAAGTAGGCGCACTGGAGGACTTTGAGTCCTTTTAACTTTGAATAAATCCACGTGGCCATTAAGATCCTGGTAGGAATGAAAACAATGGAATATGGCAGAGCTACATATGAGTTTATCACACTCAGAGCAAGAACTCAGGTGGGAAACAGGAGTAATATTTACAACACCAAATAATACCCACACATCAAAGTGGTCTCAAGCCCATGGTGAAGTGTTCCACAGAAGCTCCAGGCACATGCAGATCATGCCATAAAAATCAGATTTTCCCAACTGAAAGGACTAACAGGCACTAAAAATACAGGCTTTAACAGCAAACACATGAGGGGAAATTAAATGTGCTGAAGAAAAATGGATCTTACATAGAGATGCTGAGCCACACAGAGTGAATTTCAAAAGCTTTTTAAAAACTATTTATTTGTCTGGTATTTTGTTTTTTTAAAAAAGAGAGGAACAACGAACAGAATTAGTAATTTAGTCACTTATGAAAATGCAACTAGACCTCCCGTAACCCAAACACAAAAACACCCTTTTAAGCAGAGTAACACACATTAAAAAGAGAGACAAAAAAAAGGAAAAGGCAAAGACCAGCACTCCCAATGACCTGACCAACCCTGCCCAGATCTGCATCCTCCCAGACAGAGGAGGATGGGCAGGTATAGGGCTTGTTTGGAGTTTTGACTACTGTTTTCAAGCTGCTTGCATGCCACCAAGCCATGTGCAGAAAATGTGACCAGCTGAGGACCCAAGAACTGGCAAGGGCAGTCTAAGAGTAAGGGAAAAGTGGAGTTTTGTGGGGCTACTTGGCTCAGCCCAGCCGCCAGAGCTGTAGGAAAGGCTGATCCCTGAACGTGAACCCCATGGCCTTCCTGACCTGTTACCTCTCTGGCAGAGAACACAGGGTTTGTAATCCTATCTCCAGAATCCTTTATATCCCTATTTGACAACATCATTTAATTTAAGTAGATGAGAGCAGGACCTGCATCCATGGAAGTGCCTCTGCAGGCATCATTCAGTGGGGCTTGGATAAATAAAAATTAATAATGGCCCATTGCTTGGTACTTTAGTTCAAAAAATCCTCCTGGAATTCTCTCACCCCAGGCAGTTGCTTTCATCTTTTAAACAACCAATTAAGAGGGCAGAGATCAACTCCCTTGCAAGTCAGAGGAAATACAATTTCCTATTTCCCTACTGCAAAATGTGGAGGGATTTTTGTAAAGGGAAAATACACTTGAGCAGTGGTCAAAGAAATGCCCCATTTCCTGTGCAGCAAAACAGGCCAAGCCCTCTTCCACCTAAATAAATGGAAGCTTTGTTAATGACTTCCTCCATCCAGGCTTGGAAAATGCACTCTGCATTGCAGAGGGCATAGAGGTTATAGCACCTGGGAGGGAAAGAAAAAAATCCAAATTCTCTGCAAGTCCAACTTTTCCCTGTTTAGAGACCTCCAGTCATTACTGCTGGGACTTAATCCTACAATAGAGTAACATTTCTTAATGCAAATGGTAGATCTATCCAATCATTCATAATACAAAAATTCTGGAGCAGTGAATTATTAATCCTACCATGTTTGTTTTCAATTAACAGCCGAGACAGAGATGCATTCAGAGAGGGCTGCATTGTGCAATCTCACTTTTATGGGTGAGCACACACTCACAAAAGCAATAGATTGTGCAACCCTCAGTGTCTGTTTGAGCACTTGTAATTAGGCCCATCTGAATTTAATATAATAACACAAATTTATACCAGCTGAGGATCTGGCTCACTTCTATTTTAAACTGCCCAAAACGATGCCAACTGAGTCATGGTGCCCTGGGAACATGCTTGTGACATAACCCAGGCTACAAAGCAAGAATCCTCCTGAATACCACTGGAGAGCTCTGCTGGAGAGCCATCAGCAGCAGGGCAGGCTGAGAGTAGGATCAACTACAGAACCTCCCAAAACTGTGTCAAGGAGACCCAGCAAGAGCAGGTGTGCATTGCAACACCTGCACAAGTTAGTCCAGAGAGCCAACTGCTTTACAGACATCCCTAACAAAAATAATTCCACTCTTCTTGCAAGCACTCATGGCTGAGGAGTCGTGTATTGCTCTGACCTCAACTGTTCAACCTCTGTTTTCCTGTCCCTTCTGGCTGGATGTTCTTTTTGCCCAATGTATGGCACAGCTCTCAGCCAGTGCCACTTAGGGAGAAGGTCTAACCAATTAAAGTCTGTAAATTCATTTTCCACTTAGCTGGAAAACCTGTGGTTTCATTGTTTCAAATCTGAAGAAGAAATTGTGTGCCTGAAAGCTTATCTAATTCTTCTAAATATTACCAGCCAGTCTACTGGAAAACACAAACTGCCTTCAAAGTTTGCTTGATACACTGCTAGCAAAATAAACTTTGGAAAACTAAGCCAGTTTTCTAAAAAAGCACCATTTAGTGCTACTGGATGGCAACATCTGGTCAAAGTTTTCAAAGGGGTAAAACCAATTTGCTGAAACAAACTTCAAACAGAGAGTCAAACAACACTTTCTATTGGGAATAGCTAATCAAATTAAATGGTACTTTAATACTGAAACTCTGTTTTATCATTCTCTGAACACAAAAGCACTGAGTATGTCCGGAAGAAAAAACATATGCAGTTCTGTGCTATACTGATTTTTATTCAGCATTTTAAAAAGGTTATTTTAAATAAAACCCTATGACTACTGTCCTAACAACATGTCAGAAAGAAAATATTAAGAACAACACTTGAATCTGATGAGGAACAATTACAGAATCACAGAATCATTGAGGCTGGAAAAGACCTCAGAGATCACTGAGTCCAACCTTTGACCAAACACCACCATGGCACCAAGTGCTATATCCAGTCTTTCCTTAAGTACCTGCAGGGATGGTGACTCCATCACCTCCCTGAGCAGCCCATTCCAATGTCTAATCATCCCTTCTGTGAAGAATTTGCAAGTTATGAAGAATTGCAAGCTGTGCTAAAGAACCACCTTAGGGTCTAGGTTCAGAATAAACACGTATGGAATCTCATCAGTTTATAGCCATTTATGGAATACACCTCACTCAGGTTTCAGGGATGTTGACAGTGATCCATCAGCCACACTCAGATGAAATTCTCCATGTGAGAGTGGATATTTAGTGCCAGTTCCAAAAGGGTGCTTGCAGAGCTAGGGAACGTCATGTATCATTTCCCTGTTTAGAACACACCTATTTTTCCTTATTATCATTAAGAATAAATTGAATGAAACACAGCAATTTGTCTCCTCATCCCAAAGGAAAACCATGAGGGATGGGTGAGACTGATTTAACAGAAACCTGCACCAACAGCTACAAGTAGGAACAGCAAGGTTGTCAATGACTGTAATTGGAGCTGTGCTAAGGTAGTGCTGTGCTTCCCCAAAAGTCCCATTGTATAATTCATCAGCTGCATCCCACTAGAGAGAGAGAGTCCCTGAAGAAGCTGTCTCCATGCTTCCTCCTGGCAGCACACAATTCAATTATCGGGCATCAAAATTATGGGCTGTGTCAATAAGGCACCAGCAGAGCAGCACGTACACCTCCAATCAACAGGAGAACTCTCCTCAACAACAGCAAAGTCTTTTGCTGCACAGTTGTCCTTCCCAAGTTCAAAGCAATTTGTTACCTTCCCAGATGTCCTTCTCAAAGAAAAAAAAAAAATATATATTCTTAATGCTAAACTCTCCAACCTGCCCAAAGCAACCAGCCCTCCTTCTAGCTCCTTACAGGTGATGGATAAAGCGGCAGCAAGGCACTCAAATGATGGAACAAAGGTTCTTACTCCTGGAGTAGCCACTGATGTCTTAAGGGTCAATTAAACACACAAAATTTTAACTTTGTTAAAGTGGCTTTTGAATTCTCTGCGTTCTAAACATCTATTACAAAATCCAAAGCCCAAAACAAATCCACCACCCTGGCAGATGAAATGAAAATTTGGGTGAGAGGCACAGCTGCTCGTGAGGGGAAACACAGCAGACACTGCTGCCTTCACTACACTCAAAATCATTTCTTTTCAAGCTTTTCCTTTCCGGCCAATGAGCACTGGCAGAAAATCACCTCAGTCTCATCCACATCAGGCCCATTCCCAGCACGAGGCTGGGCACGTTTCACCACACACTCAGGAGAATTTCCAAACCCCCAGAGAGGAGGGTCCAGAAGAGAGGACTGTTTGTCAGCAGCAGCACTACAGCTCCCCACGGAGTTGGGGAGGCATTGCTGCCATTTGTTCTGTTACCTGTGGTGACAAGGGACATCCCCCGAGGGTGACAAGGGACATCCCCTGAGGCAGGGAGATTGTTGTGGTGCAAAATTATGGTTTTCTAAAGTTCTGTATTTGGAGGAGATGGGAGAAAGGACAGAGATGTGCTCCTCTTACACAGAGCAGCAGCTTGGGAAAAAGAAGGGATGGGTTTAAACCCTGCTTTGACCACATGGCTTCCTAGGTCTGGACTAGCATGCCTGAACAACTGGCAGAACCACAGGGCTTGGTATTACAGAGAATGGAAAGTTTTTTTTTAAAAAAACACTTAAACAGAATGAGAACAGAATGATTTCTTACTACCCAAAATGTATTATCTATAAATTTGGACTTGTGCTAAACTTTACTGCATGGTCACTAACTCTTAATTCAAAAAGACTTGGGGGACCTCAGCAAGGCAAAAACCAGCATTTATTATTTTATTCAGCTGTTCTGGGAATGAGCTGTAAACACCTTGAAACGTTTCCTGGCACTTCAGGAAGAACCTCCAAGCAGAGTAGCATGATATCCCTCCTGCAAGGAAGTATTCCTATGGAAAAATAAGCCCCAAACTGAAAAGTTTTGGCTATCTTAATGACACAGAGTCTCTCAATGTATCCCTGGAGTTCTAAGAACAGCAATATTCTCTAGTACAGGGAAAATGATCTGTGGTTTATATAAAGCATAAAACATTGAGCTATTAGGACAAAAATGGGAGGGAATTTTCATGTTAAGTGCCCTTTTAATAATGAAAGCGAAACAATTCTTCTGCAGCTATGCATAGAGTTCTTTGCTGCTTCATTAAAGGAAAATTTCATTTACTTGGATTTACAGAGGCTGTGGCTGAGCAGTCTAGAAACAGGCACAGAGTTTTAACAGTACAAATCTTAGAGCAAAGAAACAGGAAGCAGAATAACACAGTAAAGATCTGCTGCCTGCCTTCATCCCAGCAAATTGACCATCAGAAAGAGGCAAAGGACACAGGGAAGACTCAACATGCCATGATCAGCCATCATCCCAGGTGTTAGAAGGAGTGAACTGGAGAAAGAGAAAATTTCCATACCAGGTAAGACTTCAGCCATTCATCAGTCTCAGCCAACTGATGCCACACTTTGAGCCCAAAGTCACCAGTGTCGATAGGGTATAAGATCAGCTTGGTATATAAAAATAACCAGTGTCATTACATACTCCAAAAAACCAAGCCTCAATCCTTAATCTTACAGCCTAAACACACAAGACAAGCAGTGAATGAAAGGAGCAATGGGTTTGTGAAGTGATCTCCCAGCAGGACAGAGGAAAACAATGGCAAAACTGGAGAAGTGCTTCCCAATCTTTATCCCACAGCCATTAATATGGCATCTCCTTATATCCCACTGCCGCCTTTGCCAGTGCTCTCCCTTTCCAGGAAAGGCTCCACCACAAGAACAATCAAACTCAGAAGTTTCTCATCCAAACAACTTGGATTTGTTGCAGCTGGCAGTGGGAATTGGATGGACAGGAACACCTTGAATGTACCTGGTTGGAACTGGTTTGGATCTGCTAAAATTGCTCTTGTACTGCTGCACATCCCACTCACCTAAACAGGGAAGAACAGGAGCAAGAGGAGAATTCACGAAGTGCAGCCATATTCAAAAATGAAAAGAGCTGGGAGAGGACCTGCTCCAGAAGAAAATACAAAAGCACCTTGTAGGCAGCCTTCATAAATTGTACTTGACTGATTTTTATTCACATAACGGAGAATAACCTGGTAATTTGTAACTTTAGAATTACAAGAAGAGTACAGGGAATTGAAGTTTAAGCAGTATATTAAAAAACAACAAAAACCCCCAATACTTATATTAAGAAACTTTTCCTTTCAGATCCCAACTCAAACATGTATGATTATGATGTTTAGGACCTCTGCCCAAGAAAGGATCTATCATATTTTGGGAGTGATGTTCTCATGCCATTATTTCCCACTGACAGGGGACCACAGACTACATAGAGGTTATGTTTTTTCCTCTGAAGTAAGTAAAATGTATTATTTTCAGCAGAGTGCCCCAAACAGTGAACAGCAGGAGCAGAGACTTACATCTTACATGGAAAACCAATGTACAATTCCTCCTCTACCACACTGACAGTGCAGCTCCTCCTCAGGAAAATCTGTCCATCAACAAAACGTTTTTCCAAGACTGAATGAGATTCAAGGCTTTTGAACTCTTAGAAAAGCCCTTTTTTTATGCATGCAGCATAAGCTGGAGTAATATAAACATATATCAACAAATTAATGGCTCTGGCTGTTTGATTTTAGAACCTACTTCAGCAGGTGAGGGTGTTTTTTGCAGAACTCCACTGCTCTGGAATAGTTCTCCTCCTGACTGGTTGGGTTTTGTGGAGGGGTTTGGAGACTGCACATTCATGTCAACAGCACAGAGCTTTTGGCTTGTCTATATTAGAACAATAAATGCTTTTTACAGATCTAAATTTAACACAATTGGGAGATTAGGACCTTGGAGTTTCTCTGCTCCCCACATAACACAGGGAGTTTTAATGTTGAGGCACAAACAGCAATCCATGCCCTACTTACATGCCTGCCACTTCCATGCATGGATAAAGAGAATCAACTAAAAACTGTATGGAAGCAGAATGTGCATCCCTGCCAACTCCTCCAGCTACAGCCCTGGCATGTGCTACTTAACTGGAAAACCCACAGTCCAGGCACAATTCCAACTGGAGACTCCAGCTATAACATGCTGCTTGAGCACTAACAACAAACTAACAGCTGAAAACCTGCAAAACCTGGAGACTGGAAAAAACCGAAAACATCAACAATTTTGGAAAAGGGAAGAAAAATAGCCCCAGCAGCTCCATGCCCATTAGTCTGATAGGCAAGGCTTTGGATGAGATGATGAAAGGAATATAAATCACATGAAGGTAAAACAACAAGAAAATAAGAGCATGAGCTTGCTGGCCAGATCATACCTAAGCTGCTAATTTTTCTTTTTTCTTGGCACAGGAAGCTTTTAACATCTTCTCTGCCTGAATTTTGGTTAATGACATGAGCTGGAACTGACAAGTCATCATCCTCAACTCTGGTCACCAGTACTCTGAGGTGAATTTAACCTGAAGGAGCTACAGAGAAGGTTCCAGAAGCAATCACAGAACCCAGAGTAGGCTCTTGTTAGAGGAGACTCAGAGAGCTTGGCTTCCACCAAACAGCTAAGAGGGAGATGATAATTGTCTATAAATACATGCATTGTATAATCAGCTGAGAGGAAGAGGAGCTATTCAATCTAGAAAGAAATAAGAACTGAGTTATATGGATACTAATAAGTGTGGGCAAAATTAGGACTATTTTTCTTCAGATACCGAAAGCAAAAATCACTTTTTAAAAGGGGTTTGAGATGTGTTTCTGAATACTAATACATGCACTACACAATACCCAGAAACAGAGAGCACAGAAAATGGTTTTCTACAGTGGTGATCTAAAGGAATTACAGTTATTTACACCTAAATCTTTGCATTCTTACCACTCCAACCACCAGGCAGCTTTATCTCCAAAGTTACCACTGGATAGTTCAAAGACTAATTCATTAAACACTAATTTTTAAGTAGCCTATCTAGCAGGTGTTGATATTCCCACAATTTCAGAAGAGATTTAGACTTCCAGGCTCCTTACATGAACATCAGAAAAAGGCAGCAGAGGCTTCACACACAGAGGGAAAAGCTTTCCCCAGCCAGATCCTCGACTGTTTGCTGCCCTCAAGGAGGATGAAGCACACAAACAGCATCAGCTGAAGGTGTCCATACGCACCAGAGAAATGAGAAATGTGCACGTGAGGGCACAACAGATCTGTAAGGAAGCACTGGTTTGTTTGTTCTGAGGGAAATCATGTTTTTGCTTCTTCAAAACGCACAGTCCCTAGTGCAGCAGCTGGGTAGCAATTTTCCATATTCTTCTCCCTGTGCTGAAGAACAAACTCTCACTCCATCCTCCCATAGCTCCTTTCATTTCACCTGCTGCTGCCACACTTTAATTTCCCTTATTATCTCCATCTGCTGCTTACCTTGTAAATATAAGTGAGTTTAAAACAGTTATTTGTTCAGTGTTTATTAGGAAATTAATTAGAGGGGAGTAAGAATTTCTTGCAAATTTATTCTTTACAAGTTCTAATCATTATTATTTTTGCATGCTCTCAGGGTTTATGGATAAGTGCATCTTAAAAATCAAAGCCAAAAAAAAAATATCCCCAGATCAGAATCAGTGGGTGAATCTCTACAGATTTAATTTACATTCATCTGCTATTAGTCTGAATGCATAATATTCTTCACCATTATTTTATAAATCTCTAGATAGAGCTGGGAAATTATTTTTATTGAAGCATATGCATGCACATGCCTCAGATTCTTTTAGTCTTGGCAGCTGTGTCTGAAATTGGAATTTACACTGAATGAGGAAATACGGGTCATTCTGCAAATACAACAGAGATAAGTCAATGGCAACTTGTTGGAAGACCTTGAATTCTTGCCAAGCCACGCTTCCCAAAATATTTTGCCCTACACTACACTCAAGCCTCAATTACCAGCTACTCTCTCCTGCAGGAGCCAGCTGCTCTGAGCATCAAAGGCACATACACAAAACAGAACCAAGTTGTGATTCAGCAAAAAAACCCTGTAAAGATGGATGATTAGCTCTTCTTATCTTTCATCAAACTGAAGAACACACGTTTCTTAACAGGGCCTCACTTCAGCCTATACCTGAAGCATGCCAATAGTTGGCTGTGTTCAGCATTACACTCAGCACGCTCCGAACTTTGCATTTTATTCCTCGCCTGAATCCAACACTCTGGCACTGTTACAAAGTGGGGATTTTTTTGCTGACTGCCTTGTTGGCAGCACAGACACAAGAAGATATTTTTCCCTTCTATCAGGGCACTCTTTGGCTCTTTCCTGTTTATATTTTCTCCTACTATGTGGAACTAAAAGCAAGGCAGCAAACCCAAGGTTAGCCCTGTTGTTTAATGATGTTTCCTTATTTAGCAGCTCGTGTGACTGGAGTTGCTGTTTTCCCCCCCAAAAATGTTCTCAGTTCTGTTCTCTGGAGCATAATTATTCCAAGTACCTTTCCCCCAGCAGCAGCACACCAAGACTTCTTGACTTTGCAAAACAAAGTTCGTGTTCTTGAAGGTGACTGAAACACAACTTGAAGAAAGTATCGAAGGACTCAATCCTGGCAGGGAAATGCAAAAGAAGGAGAGGACCCAAATATTTTGCAGGTCCTCCAAGCCTCTATGATGCACGAGTTTTAAAAATCTCAGGGGCATTTTTCACAGCACAAGCAACCTGCAAGCCTGAAGGGCATTTAACACCCAGACACACTGATTTGAATCCATTTGTATCTTATATTGTCAGAAAAATCATCTCGCTTTTCCAGCGCTCTCCTTGACACGAGCTGGATGTCAGCTCTGCATTTCTTTTCCAGACTTGAACCACTCAGCATGAAATAATCCTGCTGGATGATTGCCTGGGCTGGGCTGGGGTGGGTTGGTTGTTATTATTCTTAATGTAGCAGCCAAGGTGATTTCACCAATTTCCTCAAATGAAGGTGCAATTTCTGAAATAAGGCACATCCTAATGAAAGAGATGAATGGGAGTCAGAAATGCTTTGGGAAATGTTTTGGGCATGCTCTAAAGTACCAACAACCTCTTGTATGTGGGAAGATCTAATGCCTTCCTGCTTGGAAAAATACCTTTGGATTTCAACAGTCAGTATGGTTGTCACTACCACATCTGTGAAAATACAGCCAAGTTTGGACAAGCTACTGCAACATCTCCTTTTGCACATAACGAACTTTAAAAACCAGAGCATATATGCATGCTGTTATTCTCAAAATGCATAAGGGAAATTAAATGTTTAATCTAGCATTTCACAATATCTAGGTGGTTAAGCTTGCAGCTTAAGTAATGTCTTAACAAGTGTCTTGTTTCTTTCTAAATAAAATTTCATGTGTAATAAAATTATTACTAGGAATCAAGGGTATGATTTAGGATGTATTTCAAAGCAGGCTAGGCTGCCTCCAGAATAACACCAAAAAGTGCTATTATTGAGTTAAAAGCATGATAGTTGGGGAGAAAAAGGCTCACATGTTTAGAAAAAGGAATGATTTTTCCATAATTACGTAGCTTGAGAAACAGCTATTTTTGTCATCATCTTCAAAGAGACTTTTCAAGTTATGGAAAGTAAACAACGGAAAATTAGAAAACCAACTTTTTTTTCCCCCCCCCTCTCCCAGAAAAATAATGGTTTGAAAGCACACAATGAGAAAACAAATCTATTTAGGAGAACAAGGAGAACAGCACTTGAGTAGAAGGTAGGGTCAGCGGCATCACCAACTGTAATTTTAGTCCACAGACACATCAGATTAGGATTTTACTGATAAGAATTTAACTGCAGCTTGTCACCCTCAAAAATCCTTCCCACAACACACAGCTGGGCTGGCTGTAAGGACAGAAGGGGTGATGATACAAGACACTCAAAATTAGAACCTGGGTGACAGCTAAACCCTGTAAAAGACACACGGTGAGGGGAAAGCAAATAAACAGGAACTTGCTAGAAGGTCATGTCTGTGTGTTTTGTGGTCAACCCTAGCGGCCTTAAAATGACTATTATGATATTTAGGGTTACACTTGGTGGTTTTTTTCCTACTAGTGTTTGTGAGTCCAAGGTCCTGCATGAGAATTACAGGATTAAACATAGAGTGGGATGTGTAGAGGGACACACAAGTTTTTAGGCACGTATCTCCTTGTCTGTGTACACAACAAAAAAATACTTTATCCAGTTAAACCAGACTCTCAGATTCTCATTATCCTTCCCCAGGATAAGCAAACTCTATTTTTAAGTCACAATTCACCACCTTTGCTATTTTCTGCAGGATGTTTTATATGAAACATCACAAAGCATCTCATAGAAGGGTCAAGAGTGACCACAATGAACATGTTCTACTTAATAATGGGCAAACACAAAACGGGCAGAAACTATGCAGTTCTGTCAAAAACAAGCAAATAAACACAGGGACTTGTGACACTTTCTTCCACACCTTTACATATATTCCTGTTACAAAACTTGTCTCTTCTGTAACAAAGAAAATCCCCCCTCAGACCCATGATGTAATGTTTTATACTTCTTTTTTCATCTGGATTATTTCCAGGATCTTTCAAACCTGATTCAAAACACGAATCTGTGTATCAACAGTTTTGGAAATGTGGGTATAATATAGTGAAATGGCATTCTCACTTCCTTTCCCATAGCAAATATAATTTTCCATTCATTAAAAAAATTGCAGAAACAGCTTTAATTTGTCAGAAAATTTGGCTTTACTGACAGTCCAGATCTAAATTTACCTTTTTCTGTACAGAAAGGTCTCTTAAATACTAAGTGTGTGTCTGTTCTTCAAAATGAATTTTTATTTAGGCTAGTAGAGGCTTAGTGTCTCTCAGTAGCCTCAACCTTTCAAAAGGATTGTTTTACCACTTCAATTAAAGGAGAACAGAATAACATGACCAATTAAAAAGATAAAGGAGATGGGGTTTTATATTAAACTTGAAATTATCCTTATGGATAAACAAACCTTAGCCAATTATTGCAGCAGCAAAACAAATTACGATACAGTCTCAAACCAGATTAAACACGAGATTAATTTCTTGAACAAGTACATGCCCAAGATGGGAGAACTCAGCAGCCACAATCCTGTGCGTCCCTGTCATTACAGACCATTCAGGCACTGGAAAGCAGAAAAAGAAATGGTATTTTAATATTTCTTCCACTATTGTGTATAACTTTTGTTATGAGTTTAACAGACTCATTTGTGCTTCAGGAAGATCCTATCAATATCTGAGCAGCATATCCAACCTTCACCACATAAATCAACTGATCTCGACTTTTATTGCCCCGGATATAGAATCTGCATTTGATCATCTCATAAATAATTACTCGCCTCTTGATTCTCAGAAGAGTTTGAATGGACCATTATCAGGCAGAAGCCTAAATAACATACTATTACTATTCCATTGATGGCACATAGTCTCTCCCCCTCCAAAATTCATAATTAAAGAAGCAGGCTGGGCATATTGACTCTGTTCACTTCAGAAATATTGGAGACATTTGTTTCTTCTGCACTTGCCACACAGGGACAGGAATCTGTACATTGTCTTTTCCCCCAGAAATAAATCCCAAGGAAACATCAGTGATGTAGGAAATAGATCTCAATGTCCACTACTGTCTGACTGATTTGGTGTCTGAAGGAGTTTTGTGCTCCATCAGAATCCAAGGCAAACTAAACACCAGACACTATGAAGAAACAGGAAAAACCATTTCCAAAATGGATTTATAAAGGAAACTTCGGAAGTAGCCAGAGAGTTAACATTTACTTTGGCTACATAAACCCTCCTGAAGTTTCCCTGGAGTACAGAAATGCTCCTCAGGACTGTCTCAGTGTGTTTGTGCCTCTGGCAGCTGCTGCAGAGAGGGTTTCCCTTCGGGACCGGATGCAGGGATTCCTCTCAAGCAGTCCCGTACAAAACCCCGCTGTGTGGACAAGGGAAGGATACTGTTGGCTGCACACGCCGAGTGCCTGCATTTGGCTCCATGGTTCATTCCTGCTGGAACTCCCTGCAGTGCCATAAGCCTTTGGGAAGCTTCAGAGGACAGGGAAAGAAATGAATACTGCAACTTTTGCTGCTTTACAAGTCCAGGAACCAACTCCCACTTGGTAATAAAATGTGCCCTGTGTAGAATCATCATTTCTCCCTTCAGATGTGCATGGAGCAAGTCCCTGTTTCTCTTCTCTTTCAATCCCAAAATTAGCTTCCAGAATGCTTAAGGTTATTTAAAAAGGGAAAAAAAAAAACCAACCCAACTGAAAACTTGTGTCTTATACCTGACAGGAAAATGGATGTATTTCTCTGGCAGTAACTGCCACTCACCACAGACCTTCCTACATCTGCATGTAGGGCTCTCTGAGCATAAAGAGATAGGGAAAAAAATTAATTTGAATTATGTCATCTCTATGGCTTTTATGTTACAAATGTTAACAATGGTCTGCTATGCATGCAGGTTAACATATGTCTCTCACATTATGGAGTCAATATCTCATCCAGTGTAAATCTCAAAGTTCAGCATGCCCTGAATTAAATCCTATAATGACTCCTAAAGATGACGGTACATTCTCTAATGTCAATACCACACTCTAGTCCATGGTTATAATTTGTTCGGTCAATAATTCACCACAGTCTATTAAACTTAGTACTGGCTTCCTCAAAAGCGCTAAAATAAATGTTTAAAATATTCCCAATGGCATATTTATAGTTATCTGTAATTGGCTCTGCAGCATCACAGGAGCACATCACGGAAATTATGTATATAATCAGACCACGATCTTAATTTCACACTT
Organism: Illadopsis cleaveri; assembly: GCA_013399915.1. Lineage (NCBI taxonomy): Eukaryota > Metazoa > Chordata > Aves > Passeriformes > Timaliidae > Illadopsis > Illadopsis cleaveri. The sequence goes on along the minus strand of VXBB01009081.1, from coordinate 567,030 downwards.
ATTCTCCAAGGATTGGCATAAACAATTGCAAAACCTCCTGTAGTTCATGACAGCCTTAATCCAGAGCCCAGGCTGCACAACCAGCAAGACTCCGCCATGATTTGTTCTCCTTTAACTACGTCAGGACTCTGAGCAGAAGCCGAAGGCCAATTCCCAGCTGAAATTACAGGACAGCTCCTCATTAGAAAATTTCTGATGCCACAGTGTAATTCAGTTCCAGCAAGCAGCTGAGAGCAGTCAGGTCTTCGAGATGCAGTTGTCATGGAAAAGGACTGGCTGTGGGAACACACAGTTGTGGATGTGCAGGGGAAAATGTCCCTGCCCTGCAGAACTCCACAGATCCATGGTGGAGGGCTCCTTCCTATTCAGGTGTCACCTTCTGGATGACACACAAGTCCTGATCTACAACAGTCACAAAAAGCTCTGATTTTCAGAAGGATGACCAGGAAATGTCAGCTTAGTTCTCTCTATTACCGCTCTCTTCATTATTTAAAAAAAAACAAACAAAAACAAAACAAAAAAACCAACCAAACAAAAAAAACCAAAACAAAACAAAACAAACAAACAAACAAACCCCCCAAAAAAACCACCACCAAAAGGAAACCAATACAAACAAGCAATGCAAAAGTGCTGAATGCTTTCAAAAGCTTGTATCTACTTTTGCGATAGATATCAGCTCCATAAGAAGTCAAAAAACAAGGAAACAAACAAAAAAAAAAAGCTGGCTGGCAAATGCTGATGAACAGCAGCTCATGTTATAACACACACTGCTGGACTCCTTTTTCCATCCATATGCCAGGAACAATTGACCTAAGGCAAGGCTTTTTTATTGCAACTTTTGGCAGATCCAGTCAATATCCATTATTTACAATTATGCTTTTGTGTGTGTGTTTCCACTGCAGTATCTCTGCCTAATTGTCAAGTCCAGATAGGACTTTGCCATATAATTATTCAAAATGCATTTAGTAAGTGATGCAGATGGAAGATACAGGAGGAAAATAATACCAGCATGAAATTACATTCCTAACAGCACTCTCTAAACAGAAAATATATGGTAAATTAGCACTAAAAAACCTCTACCAAAATCCCTCTTTGTTCATGTTTCTTTCAGTAATTCAACACCCTTTGTTTTCCTGATCTGTAGTGACCAGCAGCTGCCTGGACCTGCACTGCAAAACCCCACGACACATATCCTGCTTAGGGCCAAAATCCACAACATAACTGGAGTCCTCTAGACCCATGCTTTAAACAAAAATCCCACCTTCCACACCAGGGTGACAGGGCTGGGCGACAGGACCTGCTGCAAGCATGGACCTGCTGCCTCCAAAAGTTACAGTTCAGAAGTTAAACTCAGCTTGATTCAGTTCAGCTGAGCAGATTAATGAGTTTCTTTCAGCTGACAGATTTTTGATGTGACATTTCAAGAGGGCGATAAACTTACTGTAACCTGATTAAATTTGTCATGTGACAAAATCATCTAATGGCCAAGGGTCCTGAACTTTCCCTCTGAATAGCTGAGGGCAGATCAGGCAGGTATCAGTTTAGTATCCAGCTACATCCAAGCTTCTCTCTTCTGCTCCTGGGACAGCCAAGATGTTTTCTATGGAAAAGCAGAGGGGAGCTACAGGAGTTTCAGTATCAAATACATGACATAAAATACACTCTGTCTGTACTTGCTTTCAGGGCTCTGCAAGTAACCACATCTTGATGCCCCTCCCTTGCTTTCAGGCTCCTTTATGTGAGCATCTTCCAGCCAGTGATAAGAGGAAGCTGCCGGCTGGAATTTGCAAATGCACAGAGTGTGGGAGTTGCTCAGTTCCCCCTGGAATAAATGGTATAAGCATTAGCAGTGCTAATGGAGGATTAGCTAATGGAGGATTCCTCTGAGACACCAGCTTGTCTGAATTACCTATCCTGTTAGGACTCTTGGAGGACAGAGGAGCTTTGCCAAAGCTGCACTTCCAACATCTTTCTAAGCCAGCCAAATTAGTGTAAATGAACAATGGCAGGCCAAAAATAGCTTCAGCAATATAATGTGGCTTTGTGCTAAATATAGTACCACAGCGTGTTCTGAAGTGCAACTCCAACAAAAAGCAAAAGATAACTTCTAAACCCTCTCAACACTTTTCTTTGCACATCCCCATGACAGATGAGGGATCAGGTATTACCCAATAGCTTATCTGCAATGCTTGAGCAAAAACAGTGCAGACTGACACACCAATAGAAATAACTTGACCATAATCAAGTGGCAGCAGAGTTCAGTGTCTCATGCACTGTTCCTGAAGAGATTATAGGAAGGAAAACTGGAAGAAAAAAACATTCCTCAGCAAGCACAAGAATGGACTTGTGCAGTGATCCCTCAACAAACCCTGTGCCACTTCTGCTTCTCCTAATCTGAACAAGCCATGGAAGGAATTTTCTCCTCTGCCCACGTGGGTCTTCCCAGTGCCACGTCTGAGCAGCTCCTGCAGCCATGGCAGAAGCAGGTTGATGTTCCCTCTAAACCAGGCTGCAAGATACCTACTCCAGGCTGGGAAAGGAGTGGCTGCACACCCACAGGCTGCCAGCTCTGCTTCGAGCTCAGCTGAGAGCACCCACCAGGCCCATTTCCCTGCCTCCACAGGCAACAGAACCTGATGAGCTCAGTCCCAATCCAATGGGAGAAATTAAAAGTTCACACAATCCAGGGTTACAAGCATTTGAGCAGGCTCGTGTTGGCATGCTGAGCCAACATATCCCATAATTTCCTTTCATTTAATTTTTGCTGTTTGCAGATAAGAAGCATTTGTTTAAAAAAACACCACAAAAACAAGAGACCAGTAAAAGGTAAAATACTTCTAGGCTTGATGCAGAAAGACTGAACAGTAAGAAAATGCTAAGGGTCATAAAAACTAAATTCCCTATCCAACTCCGGTAGCCCTGCCAGCTCTGCCTCCTGACTAACAGCATCCCTGAGATGCTGCCCATACTGCCACTGGCAGAACTGCTCATATTTGATTTTCTCTCCTCCATCCTTTCCTCTTACTCCTCCAAGGCTCCTCTGTCTTGGCATCCCCTCCTCAGGCTCACCATCTCCTAACCCTGCCAACCCACCACTTGTCTATTTCAAGTTTTTTGTGCATTTGCAAAAGTGACCTCTTGTAAAAGTCACCTTGACAACACAAAGGGATACCCAGAAGACAAACACACATTTCCCAGTGTTGCCTGTGGCATCAGCCTGACTTGCTAGCATGGGAACTCTTCTTCCCTGAGCTGTTCCTGCTCACTCACATCCTCTGTCCCCATACAGCATGGTGGATCCAGCTGCTGCCTGCAGGGTTTAAGGTTGTGCATAATTCACACATTTCACAGGGCTGGAAGTTTGGCCATCCAAGCGCAGGTGGAGACATAGCTGCAGCAGTCAGATTTGCTGGCAGCCCTCACATCATCACTCCATAGACTACAGTAAAGTTCTTTGCCAGCAATTTCAGCTGCACAAAGCTTGGAGTCATCTATGCAAGGTAGGATTTCACAAACTTCCTGCAAATAACATCTCCTTCCTCGTGCACCCCCAAACATGCTTTCAGTATATTTCAGTTTCATGCTTTTCACCCAAACATGATTTCAGGCTTGGGATGGTTGCTCTGGCCATAATGAAGTGCCTGAGGTTTTCTCAAATGCCATTATTACACAATAAGGTGTAGTAAAGCACAGCTTTTGACTGACCAGCACATGGGAGAAGAGACACAGACAAGGCATTTTGGAAGACCAAACCTGCCTTCTCCCATGGTTTCTACTTTGGAGGGAATTTGGAGCAAGAAGAAAATGCAGCTGATTTCAGAACATTCACTTGGAAAACAGGCAGGGCAAGGCAAAAGTAGACTTTATTTAAAAATAAAGATATTGAGACATTTGCTTTTAATGCTGACTGAACACTTTCTATAAGAAGAAAATTAACCCTGTCTTCTCCTTTCTGCCTCTCTAAAGAAGCTCATTTCCTTCCAGTTGCTATTCTGCAGAAATAATATGTCTTGACTCACAAAATTTGTCTTTAGTAACCTACAGCAAGCAACAGAACGTGTCTGTATTTGGAATCTAAGAAAAAAGGAAACTCTGTTTGTCCTCCCACAACCAGGCAAGCCAAAATTATTTGGGGGATAATTTTAAATCACACATGAGTTTAAAAATATATATGGAAACATACTTTTGGTTTGTTTAAACTAATGGTGCATGTCAAGGACCATCAGCTTCAACTCCTCCTAGACTTTGATGGCTTGTTTAGCCACAAGGGAGAAGAAGCAGCTATTTCTTTTTGCGGTAAAAAAGAAAAATAAACAACCCCCTCCACTCCTCCAAACCCACTCCTCCTCACACACACCAGAAGACCCAAAGTCAAACAAACAATCGCCCCAGAGGAAATAAACATTTAAAAAACCAAACAAGCATAAAATTCCTTAAAATGTATCACCTTTAAAGAGAACATTTGGCAACCACTTCTAAATAAAAAACAGGGACATGCAGCCCATATATCTCCTCCCTTTGCAGAAATAAATTGAGAGTGGCTGTGATATTTAAGAGATCCATCAACAACAACAAAAAAAAAAACAGTGAGGCTTTTGCATGTGTGTGTGTATGTCTGCAGATCTACAGTGCTGACAGATTCTGCCATCTTCAAAAGATATAAATGTTGTTTGAATTGTAGTTCGCTGTTTAAAGTTGGCAAATCACACCTAAATCTTCCAGAATATCATTTAGATTACCTGGAAAAAATAATGCTGGTTTGGGTACTCTCCACCTCACCAAAAAATACACATTCATGGCATGTGCATACACATGACAGACACATCATGTACATGACACCTTGTATTCTATAGTTGTGTCCAGTGATCCAAAATGACAAAAAAATTAAAAAGCTTATGTGTTACAAGATTCTTTAAACCATGCATTTAAGCTTTTTTACATGCTCTTGATCCATTTTTTACACTATTTTAAAATTTTCACCAACAAGAGCAAGAACATTCCTCTCTCAAAATAGGCAAAAAAAATCTGTTATGTCACGATGGGACTGCAGAAATCGCGACTTTTAACAAAACGCCAAATATGATGAGGTTTAAGCTTCAGAGGATCTATGACCATCTGAAGGAATCAGTAAAACCAAAGGTAAAAATAACAACAGGAATTACACCACTGACTTCAACAGCATCAGGTTCTTATACTGCCTGCCCAAACTTAATTTCTTTTGTGTCAGTCGATTATGCCTTGGCATTTTGCCCTCCTGTTGCGAACCACAATTTGTAAATTAGTTTTCAAGGTTAAAAAAAAAGTGCAAGGAAATGAGATTTCCTACTGCCAACCAAACATCACAATGAAGTATTGCAGTAGCTTTCCCAAAAGTGCACACACTGGTCACTCTTCTGATAAGAAAACCTTAAAAATAAATTCTAACAGCTGATTCATTTGCCTTTTACCACAACCCCAGCACAGCCAGGGAGATGTGCTGGCCTCTCAAAGCCAAGGCTCCAGCAGCAGCTCAACATCTGTATTTTCACAGGGTGCTCCAGAGCAGCCACCCCAAAGATCCTCTTCACCACAGAAAAAAGTCTGAGCACAAAGCAGGTGCAATAGGGACAAATTGAGGCAAAATTCAGGCAGTGAATCTCTTCTAAACACAAGGTTCTGTCTGTTCTACAGGATAATCATCATCATCATCATATGTCTCAGAAGAAATCCAGTCATATCTTGCTGTCTGTTTTGCAAACAGAGTTAATGAGAGTCATGTGGATAATGTTTTTCATTAGATTGAGGATATGAGCCTGATTCAACTCCACTGAAATCAATGGCAGGCTTTCCATTCATCTTAATGAACCTGAATCAACTTTTGTAACGTCAGAATGCAAAACCCTCCACTCGTTCTGCCTCACAGAAGTATCTGCTGCGTTCAGAGGAGTCCTAGGACAAATTTAACACACCAAAAATCAGTCAAATCAGGTCAGGAGAAAAGAATAACAACCAGTGAGGGCATTTTCATATTGAAATGCCTTATGTCAGTGGGAAATAGCTGCATATTTCCCTTACTCTACTTTTTTTCAGGGTTATTTTCAAACTAATCATTTAAAATTAAAAAAAACCTCAGCAGGTACTGCGAAAACTCATGTGCATGCATGGGATATGAGCAGAGAACTCCAGGGCAGCACAGCCTTCCAGTGTCACAGAAAGCCCTGATCATTTTATCAATGGAAAGAAACAGAAAAACAACTAAAGAAACTGCCTCTTTTTTCAAGCAGAAACACCTGATTAGATTCAGGGACTCATTTACAAGAAGGAAAAACAAAAGAAACAACACTTTTCCTCCACACAAGTTCTGCAAACGATGCATTTTACTAGGTACACAAACTGGGATTTTGGCTACAACCACAGATTTCTGCGTTCTCTTGTTACCCTCACTTAAGGGCAGCAAGTGGCAGCATCCCCACAGATAAATCTTCACCAGTTTGTTTTAGAGCTTTTCTTGACTTTATACTAAATAATGGTGAGGTGATAGGAGGAAGGGAGGGCTGCATCAGACCAAAAAGCACGTCAGGAAAAGATGCAAGGATGGACGGGGTTATTATTTGGCTCATTTCTGTCTTTGGCTGAGTCCAACACAAACACACTGCAGGACAGACCCTCCTCAGAAGGACACAGATTACAGCGATTTTCATTTAATTGCTGCCAACTGGATATAGACTGGGAATGAAAATATTTTTTACTTAAATGTTGACTTTATAGCTACTTCAACAGCCGCGCTGCCACTCCCAGCAAATAAATCTCACCACCAGCTTGAAGCAATGTCCTCCCTTCCTAGTTATCTCATTGTTAGCAAAGCCATCTATATTATTTTTACTTCTTGTTTTCCTTGTAAACTGTGTGCATAATGCCAAGCCCCCTCCAGCCCCACGGAAGCTCTACACTTCAAAAGCACAAAAACAGTACTGAGGGTTACTTGGGGAAGTTCATTCAGCGAGGCTGCTCTAGTTCCTTGCCCATCTCCTGAGCACTTGGGGGATTCAATTCATCTTGGTCTAGTGCTTTGTCAACTTTTCACAGTTCTAATTACCTCATTATATGCTTCACTACACCAGTCAAGCCTTTTTCCTTTCTACATCGCCTCTTATGGTCCTGTTGCTCATCCTAAGGAACTTTTTCTTTTTTCAATTTTTTTTTTTTCCTACGTGTGAAAAGCAGCACAGGGAAATGAACTCGCTCAGTGAACTTCCCGGCTCTTGCCCGGCTGCATGCCTGAAGGCACAGGATAATTAGGCACATGCCAGACAGATCACATCTGATGCTTTGCTCTCTCCAGCTGATTGCCTTTCATCAGCACCTTCAGTCATCCTCAGCTTACTTTCTTTTTCAGGTCCCTGTGTGCCTGTCACTTCACAAAGAATTATTTTAGGAAGAATTATTTGGAGACAGGTTGGAAACAGATCTGAAAAAGCAGGAAAGTGAACACAGAAAGAACAGCAGAGATGGTGACATCAGCCTCCCAATTCTGGGTTTCCATGGCTAAGAACAAGTTATACCTGCTACCATAAGTATGGAAAGGCACTCTGGAAGGCACAGCATTAAGCATTCATCAAAGAGACAACTGACTCGTATATGCTGTTTACCCCATTAAAGGGAATTGTTTCCAGTGCAGGAAGAACAGGGTCCTTCTATTGAACACTGTGCTCAGATCTTCTCAACTCTGGATTGAAATACAGGGAAGATGAACCTGCACCTTATGGAAGTGGATTCTGGCCAACAGCTCCAGCAGTGAGTCTTCCTGGTCCTTTCAATTCTCACCTCTATCCCAGAGACCTGTTTTCTCTTTAGTTCCCCGCCCACACACTTTTCTACACCTTTGGCTGTGTTCTGCCTGGAGCCTCCCCTCCTGTGACACAGACACTCCTGAGGAATTCTCTGCATCTCCAGCTGGGCTGCTCAGCTTTTGGTTTATAAATCCCATGCAAAAAGCCATCTTGGCAAGAAAAGAGAGCTACGGCTCCTCTGTCAAAGGCAATTAAACTCCTAAGTGCAAGTCAACAATTTCTTCTCCCTGGAAAAAGAACAGGAAGGGATTGAACTGAGAAAACCGAAGCCAGCATTTGATGGAGCACACCTTTCAGGAGAGGAGCATACCCAGCTTGCTGTACCACAGAGTTTACCTTGTCAGCTGTTAACACAACCAGCTTTTTATTTCTGTTGACCAGGAAGCACCAACTGAGAACAAAGCAAACACAGGTCTCCCCATTGTCAGTGGCACAGAACAATGTCAAAATATGCCCAAGGAGCTACAGACAAAAGCCTGGTACATAAATACACACAGCTCTGAACACTGAGCCAATAAAGAACACTGGTTTCAATAAACATCACTGAGTGTCTACACTGTGAGAAGATGCCCATGAATTTATAACCTGCTCAGAGCAGTCTTCAAATACACAAATTCAACAAGATCCTGACAGCTACTTTCAAACAGGTCAGGCCTAATTTTAAGATTATTTTCATAAGGTGTGTCCCCCATTAGCAGACTGAGGTCTTCTGAAAATGTTATTCAATGCTGGTGTGACCCACTAAGAGCTACAGCTTGTAAATCCTACCTTCTCTTGCCTCATGTGACATGAACAGGAGCCTGAGGCTGGGGGGAGCTGTAGGTGTAGATGATGATAGAGCTTGGTCTGAAGTTGGTTCATGTCCAGCCTCTGCTGCTGAGCCGTTCAGGGAAGCTGCCATAGGGCCAACCTGGGATGCCAGGGAAGTAATGCTGAAAATTCAGCCTTAAATTTGAGTGCCAAAATCCTTCTGGATTTTCTGACAGGCAGCTGACAGACTGGAAGGTTCATCAGGCTCGAGGGAGAATGATCTTCTCTCCATTTTCCTCATGTTCTGTGTTTGTTTTCACCAAGCACCTCCTATTCCCAAGATTTGTTACTCCTCCACGTCAATGGCACCTATTCTTTCTTTCTTCTGTTTACCCTTTCATTTGCTTTCTTTGGCATTATTTTAGTGATCCAAACAGCTGATTTCCTTCCTTTAATAAAAAGTGCCCTTCCTCTCTTATCTACATGGTCCTGAGACATACAGCTCTGAAAATCTACAAGGTTTGGGGGCAGAGGATTTGTTCTTGCTTTGTTTGGTTTATTTGGGTTTTGTCTTCAATCACCTCTCTCCTGCTATAGAAACAGAACATTGCTGTGGGGGACCAGTGTGATCAGATATCTTGGATTCTTCACACAGGAAAAAAAGAGAGAGAGAGGAAAGGCCAAGGAAAAAAAAATAGTTTTTTGTATTTGGATGAACTGAATAGCATCAATCCTCTAAGACGGGAACCAAATAACAGCCCAAAGCAGCCCTTAAAATAAGTTACAAACCAAGACAGCATTAATACAGAAAGGCAGGGGACCAGCAGGATGGGGGGAATAAAGCAAGCCAGCCATGTCCCAAAGGATGGCTGCTGCCAAGAAAAAAATTCAGTCTTGGAATAAATTACAGCACTTTCATCCCATCCACAACTTCCAAAGTATCCAACTCATCACTGGGACCAAAATTTCAAAAAGGGCTCAGTTAGTTCCCATTTGGGCAAGAAAGGAAGTAGCCAAAATTTACAAAGAATTGGACATGTGGCAGTGAGCTACTCTAACATCTATTAAGAAGAATCTGATGTTAATTTATATTTCTGCCATTACTCTGCATCTCTCCTGAGTTTGCTGACTCAACCTCATCTTTCAGCTATGTCCAGTATCCACTCTGTTAACATTCCCAATTAGCTCCTTCACAGCTGTTCTGCTCCCAGTCACCATTCTCCCAGTTGCTAGCATTGCTCTCTACTTCTCCACATGTGCTCCAGCTCTGGAAGGGAGCCAAGGTGAGCTGCACACCCATCCCTCCCTATTTCCTTTTCAATAGAGCACAACCTCTGGTGCTCAGGTAGCAAAATCCTTCCGTTATCTCACTGACCTTTTTGCATATTTCAAGAGGTTATTTGTGGCTCGTGCAAGTAACAGCAGAGTTCAGGGGGGTTGTGTTGTCTTTCCCACATCCTCACACCTCTCCCATCACACCTCCCCTCCGTGGGCACCTCATAATCAATGGATGTGACAGGGCTAACCTAGCCTAGTCCTGACCTACACCAGCACTGCAGGAGGGGACAGGGAAAAGAAGATTTTGATACATAAAGAATGACTGCTTTACCCTGGAGCAGACTGGGAATGACTTCCTGCTGGTCAAAACCTGGGGCACAACAGAAGGAGAGGAGGAACCACTGTACTGGGGATGAAGTGAGAACAGAAAAACACAGGGCTGCCTTTACTTAGTGCCAAGTTCTGCAAGTTTCCTTCCTGTGCTCCTGGGGGACCTGAGGCAAGGTGGGCTCTGGCACAAACAGAGGAAAGCAAAGGATGGCACAAAGCAAGAGGAAAACAAAGGATGGCCACCTTTGTGGGGTCTGCTGTGAAGGGGAAAGAGTGCTTCTGGAAAGTCTGGCAAGGAGGCTGAGAGCCCCAAAGATGAATTTTGATGGCCTTCCCTTCTGTCCTTCTGCAGCTGGGCTGGATGCAGTGCCAGACAAGATTTCCTGGAGCACTCACACCTTATTTCCCACTAACCTCCAGTTAAAGAGGAAGGCTGGGTTTATACTTCCACTCCTAGACTAAGATTCAGATGGATATTAATTTTCTGTCTTTGCTAAATCCCTGGTATGACCACCACCAGATCACTATCATTATGTTTCAGACTTGGTTTAACAGGATGAAAATTATAATTATAGTAGTTTCTTCCATTCCAGTCTTGCTTTGTCATTTATCAGTTTGCCTGTTTTTCCAGAATAAGGGCTAAATTCTATGCTTGTTTAGAACTTCATCTACAAATGAAAAAAAAAAAAAGCAAAACTTGAAAAAAAAAAATCAAAAGAAGCTGCATATCTCAGTAATTCACTAATTTAAACAACAGAGATCTCAATTTTGTGCCAGAATGGAAATTCACCCTGTTTGGGAATATACCTTGCTGTTGTAAATACGTGCCAGTAACAACTCCACCATTTCTATGGAAGTTTTTAGTTCTGCAATATTAAATATGTCTCTAATTAAAGATTTATCACAACCTGTCCCTTTGCATCTGGTGGCTGTGTACTGCAAAGCTGGAGAAGCACTGGAAAAATCAAGTAGCTGCTGTAATGCCAACCGTGCTTCCTTTGAGTCCCAAAATATCTTTGGACATTAAGCTTGCAGTGTAACAAAATACAGGGCTATTTGTATTTCAAACTCCTAATGATCCATTAAATGAGTGCATGGCATGAGGAGGGAAAGGTGTTGTTTTTGCTGTTTATTTTTATAAACATCAATAGGAGTTAGAGTGTAATTTAAAAATGTTTGCCAAACCTTACATCAGGTTTCAAATGACACTTCTGTGAATTTAAGAAACGTTATTCTAGTACAGTGAAAAAAAATAATAATAAAACTTGTTCTGGGGTAAAAGACGAAGATTTTCTGATTTTCCACATTATTGAAGGCCAAGCAGAAAACAAAACCAAACTCAAGGGTAGAATAAACTTTCAGCAAAGGACCAGACAGAGCTCCAGCTGCTGATTAATAAATAGGAAGTGAATGCAGCGAACAGAGTCAGTGCCTCCTTGTACTACAGCTCTTTGGCACTGGGATCTAACCTCATGCCAAAATAAAAATAACCACAAAATAGTTGCCTTTCAACCTGCAGCAATGGTCCCAAAGACACTCCCTGCACTTCAGGTGAACGAACATGAAATGACTCCTCTCGCAAGCACATGGTTGCTAAGAAAACAGCTGTGAAAACCTAGAAGTCTGCAAACAAAATGTTAGCACAAACACGGCCATGAAAAGGCTCAGAAAAGAGATCTGTTTCTTAGAAAACCAAGATGAGGAAAAGGCAGCTGTGAGCAGCTGTTCTGGATGCACAAGGCACTTGTATAGATTTCACATAGCATCAGAGGGATGGACTCACAGCCTCCAGGCTCCAGCAAGCTCCCACACTCCAAAGGCTTCACTTTGATGCCATAAGATTTCTATCAGATATTAAATAGCAGTTTACCATTAGAAAATGCCCACCTCTTGATCTTTACAGAGAGAGCTGATTAAGCTTCTCTCCCAAATTTAATTCAGCACTGCATGCTCATCAAATATGTCACAACTGGATTTTGTTATAAATCAATAGGGACTGTTGGGCACATAATCAAATCAAAAATGGAGAACACCACAGCCTGCACAGCAAAATCCTGACACAGCAGAACTTCCCATTACAGAGTAAGTTGTGCCATGGGAAAAGGAGGGGATTTTCTGGCCAGGATAGGGGACAAAGGTGGACAAAAACTGCCCTTTGTATTCAGGACAGCAGCAGACACAGGGACCACAAGCGTTCTGGCAGTCCATACACACTATTGGCTTTCCACATTATCCTGGCTGTTAAATCAAGAGCAACAGAAGGATTCAGCTGTCCTAGCAGCATCTCTATCACTTTATTTTACAGCTATGCTATATCAACTATCACTAAAAAACATTCTCCCTCCCCCCAAAAAAAATCCATCCCAGCATATCTAGAAATTCCTAGAGCAGTTAAAGATCTTTGAGAAGCCCTACATGAGTGGCAAACCTAATGAGAGTTAGTGCTGACTCCCTAAGCCTTTGGCCAGCTTTCATTCACAGGACTCCTCATCCCACTATAAAAGATGAAAAATTCCAAGTGAGATTTGAGACTGATCAGAGAAAGCCCTGCACTAAATGAAAAGAAAGGACAAAAATAGCACTTACTACTTTTGAGGTTCTTACCTATTGCTTTCCACTTTATTTTGGTTTTCCCTGCATTTAAACATGGCCTCCCACACTCATTTAACACCTGTTTAAACACTGTTTAATCACTTGATACTCACTGAATGTATTCCTGTTAAGAAGGATTTATGGCACTGACCTGATTAGGCAACAACCATTGGCATTGATAATCATTAGGTTACAATGGCTCCCTGGGAGATGTCCCAGTAAAAGTGGCTGTCTCAATTAAGCACTGCAATTAAGTGGACCATATCTATAGGGTGATCTCACAAGGAGAACAAGGCATTTCAAATGCCTTTTGTTTCTTGTGTTAATACATTTTTAATGTAGAATTAGTACTTTTGATTGGAGAAGAGAACACTACTTACAGGTTTCTCTAAAAATTCTTTTTTAGGGAGTAACTACAAAGTCTTACGTCAATGTTGAAGGTGTCCTGACCAATCCCCATAAATCCTGTGGAAGCACAGCTCATAGTGTCTGTGTCACTCAAGAGGCACAGATTGCACGGGAGGATTTGCCAGCCAGACTGTCCCAAGAAAGACCTCCCTTTATCCAGGGGATGTGCAGTGACAGAGGCTGCTGATCTCTGCTTCATTTATTCAGGGAAATCAAAGAAAACAAGGAAATGAGGCTGGAAAATGCAGGAAGACAAGCAAGAGTCCTCTGGTCGTAATCTCAGTTTTGCTCTCAGCAGTCCTTTTTTCTCCAGAGTTTCTTGGAGCAGCCAGGCAGCCTCTCAGGGTAGGCCTGAGTAATGAAGCTATTCCAGTCCCATATGCAGAGGCTGGTCCCAAGCCCATCGACTCCCACAACCCTTGTGTGACCTTGGTGAGCTGGCTGGGCAGCACGATGGGCACATACCCAAAATGCATTTTTATTTTGGCTCACACCCAGCCCCCTGAACAGCAGAGACATACATTAGACCTCCAGCAGTACCCTAGTCTCCCTGCTGTTTAGGAAAGGTGAGCATTTATTGCATCATTCATGGGCACAGCCTACCACGGCATGGAGACCCTCAGGGGCACAGGTATTAAAACATGGGGGTTTCAGCACATCTGAGCCCTGCAGTCTGGGTGCCAAACACCCCAGAACCTTTGCAGTGAGAACTTTGATCCTTGCACAAAAGGCTGCCAATGCATTCCCCATTTCAGTGAAAATGGAGATGATGCACGGCAGGAACCCATAAAAGACTCATCTACTGCAGGGCCAGTACCTTCAGAATCAGTGGCAGCTGTGCTTGGAGCATATAAAATGCTGCCTAATTTAAAGAAGCCTGTTGTTGGGGGTTAGGATTTTCCCTTTTGTTTCTTCCATGGAATTTTGTCCCATCTGTTGCTAAGAGACAATAATGACCAGTATTTGAGACAAAAGAAACGGCCAAGGTATGGGAGGGGTGCAGCTGGCTACTCTTGCCTGGGTGGTTTTCTCTTTAGAAGGGCAAAGATACCACAAGATTTTGGCCAGGTGGTGAGGGGCTGGGCCCGGCTCCTTCCACTCTTGGCATTGGAGGAGGCACAGCCAGTCTGCGGTAACTGGCATTATGGAGCTTTTGTCCTGCCATTGCTTCTCCTACTGTGGGTGAGCCTTTGCTCTTTAGAGCACCCTTTGCACTGTGACCTTATCAGCACCTGATCTGACAGTAAAGGACTCTTGCCATCTGCTCAGGTGCCTCAGGAGAAATCCCAGGACCCCAACCACCTCCCCCTCCCCAGAGGGCACATCTCCCCAACTGTGTGCTGCAGCTGCCATGGGCTTTTTCACTACATTCTAGCCCAGCACCCTGTCTACCTGACCCCCACAGCTCCTGCTACAGCTGCAGAGTTTCTGCTACATTTCCTTCACCACTCTGGGGTCTGCTGGCCCTGGGCAGTTCCAGCAGCTCCCCTCACTGCCCAGCCCGCCCGCCATCGCCACCTGAGGGGGAACGCGGCTGAGCCCGCGGCACAGCGCCCCCTGCAGGCGCGGGGGAA
>VXBB01009081.1:485755-552232 GCA_013399915.1 Illadopsis cleaveri | reverse complement strand
AACTCATGAAGAAGGTGATAGAAGAAGAACTTAGCCAACACTCAAAATCTTCCATCTCACTCTATGTACATTACTATATACTAAAACCTTAAATCCTAAGTTTTGCATCCTGTGACATTACACACTTCTATTCAAACTACACACCCACAATCCCAGTGCCATCACTCAATTTCAGATGCCTGTTCCACAGCCTTAGGTCAAATGTAGTGCTTGCCTGAGGGTCAGTGCCTTTTAGCACAAAAAGCCTAAAATACTCAGCTTTCAGGGTTTCAACACCCCATAATTTCAGAGTTATAATAATTTGGAGTGAAGGCGGTCACATTTTCTCTTCCAAGGGAGGTTCCCACCTTCCTTTGCAGTCTTTCAAACCAAGACACCTGTAAACTAATCTTACCTACAGATGTCAAAGTCAAGGGACACATTCTGCCTCCTTACGCTGTGCCTTACTTTCTTAAAATGCAGTTGAGGTGGAAAAATCTGCATGACAGTGGTGCAGTAAACAGAGATCAAATCTTTGGTGGCTCTCTCACACCACAGTGAGGTTTGCCAGGTAAAATTGTCACAAGACAATTAACATGACTAATAAGTAGTCAGGCAGTTGTCCTTCCTTACATGAAAGATCTGGGGTCCACTTACATGTGCCCCAAAGTATCCATGGCAAATACTTCTCTAGGAAGTTTTAATCCCCTCCTATCCTGCTGCATGTGCCCACCAGCACACCAGCTGTTCTCATCAAAGCACTAGAGACAATACTCTGAATTACTGGCAAGAAAAATTTTGCTTTTAAAATTGGAATTTACTCTTCTAAGTCACTGAGGCTCTTGAAGGTATTACCCTAAACTTATAGCTTAATCCCCAAACTACAGGAAAGAGAAAAACAAAGGTCAGAGTAAGACAAAACTGCTTTCCACTTTCTTTAGAGATACTGCAGCAAGTGTTCAGCCCCTGGCATCAGGCCTCTGGGTAGCTGCAGTCACTGATTCATACCTCATTTCTGACAAACTTCATTGAGCCAGTTGAGCTGATACCTCTTTCCCAGATGAGAACAATTAAGACAATAAAATGCACCAGGCACACGCTCCAGCACTGCTTCCATATGCAAAGCAGTGCCATGGAAACAGAGAAATGCCAGTGCGGTGGGAAGGGCAATCAGCAGTCACCAGATGAGCAGCGAATCGAGGGTTGAGGCAAACAGCTGTCAGCAGGATTACTGACACAGATTGCATTTCAGAGGGCAGCTCACATTAATATTGCAGGATGGTATTTAAAAGTCTGGACAGGAATTTGTTACTTCATCATTAGCTACCACGTTATCACTTGCCTGCACAGATAGCATGACGGGCAGTGGTGTGACCTGCAGGCTGGAGAAATAAAGGATTCAGCTTTAGCTTTATCTCTTCACTTCAACAACCATTTCTACTTATTTTCTGCAGCTTGTAATTTTACACCTTTCTATGCAATACAAGCTAAACACTTTTTGTTTCCCAGCAAAGGAAAACAAGGCAGGCTGTGGATTGTCCTACTGCCCTTTCTAACTTTAATAACAGACAAAGCACTTGTTCCCCAGCTTGGAAACTGAATATCCTCTGAAGCCAATCTACAAACAACTCTGCAGCCAGACAGCCTCCCTCTCCAGCTCCACACAGATGCAAACATCTGCTTCTGTCTCCTGCAGGTTCCTGTGACATCTGACCAAAGACTTCAGGGAATGCTGCTCCTCTGCCATCTGACCTCACTTCTGATCACCCCTGGCATTGCCAAGCAAGCTTGAATGCTATCAGAATGGGAGAGAGGTAAACAATAGAGAGGAGGTGAAGATAAAGGGGCAGCATATGCTGAAGAGGCAGGCAAGGGCTCTGCCAGATGTTCTCCAGTGAAACACGCTATGGATGTGTCAGACCCAACTCTCCACGGATGTCTGCTCCATCACAGGTTAACAGGGCACTGCCTAGAGGAGAGGTTTGAGGAACCACACTCCAGGCACAACCTAAGGCCTGAAGCCAGAGCTGAAGATGAATTTTAGCTCAGGCCAGACTGACCTGCAGCAGCCTTTCCACCTGCTCTGCCATCAGTGGGGCCCCTGAGCCACCGAGGCTTCCTGCAGGACATCAGCCAGAGCCCGACTGTGCCACTTCAGTACAGACATCACAAACTCACTCTGAGCTCAGCGGGCTCCCACAGCAGCTGCAGCAATCCAGCCTGTCTAGCCTGATTCATCTGATTATGTTTCACAATCTTCTAACCATTCAAATGCTAATGAACACACGTGCCAAAAATACCAGATATTAGCCATAACACCAGCCACATATACCTCTCATAGCTTTTTCACTACTATTTCACCACTGCTATTGTGAGCAGGTGAGAATTCCTAAAGGACTCAGCCTTCCGCATTTTTTTAAAAATTATCTACAAATTAGATACTGCATATATAATCATAGAATGGTTTAGGTTGGAAGGGATCTTAAAGATGATCTGGTTCCAATGCCCTGCCTTAGAAGGCACCTTCTCCTGTCCCAGGTTGCTCCAAGCCCCATCCAGCTTGCCCTTGGACACTTCCAGGGATGAGGCAGCCACAGCCTCTCTGGGCAATGTGTGCCAGGGCCTCACCACCCTCACAGTCAAGAATTTTTTCGTAAAACATCTAATTTAAGTCAACTCAGTGCAGACATTTACTGTCTTCAAGTTCCAAATGATACTTGTAATACTTTGGATTGCCAAAACAGGAGTCAAAGGAAACCCAGGCATCAGCTCCGTAACAGTACTGGGCTCTCCAGAGGGAAGCAAAGGCTGGGCTCCAACACACCTGGCACACAAACACCCAGAAATCCTGCAGGTACAGCACCTGTCCCAGAGGTTACCTGAGCAAGTGGTGAAAATTATCAACAAAGTGTGGGAGGGGGGGAAAACCCCAGAGCATACCTGCAGTGGTTAGAAGGACTATGATTTGAAAAAAATTAAAGCATTTTCATTATGTGGTTCTTAATGAATATTTATTCATGTCAAAACCTCCCTTCCTGTGAATGAGGTGTGTCCCCCCTTTTCTCTTTTCTCACAAATCATAGCCGCCCAGTAAGGAAAAAAAAAAATAATAAATAAAAGGAGTCTTTTACTATAATCCAAAACAAAAGGGTGATACTGTCACTTGAGCTACACTCCTCACACCTTCTCCTAATAATCTCTAATAACATGTTTATCTAAAAACTACACCAGGAGGCTTTTAACCATTTCTGTTTATACAGTACAGACTGAAATGACCAGGGGCTAAATTTCAATCATTACTCAACAAATCTGGCTTTTTAATCCATGATTTCCTGTTTTGCTTTCACTATAGGACTGATTCAGATCTCCCCTGACGCCAACGGAAAATGATTTCAGCCTTTATCAGCCCAAGGTTCCCAGATTCTGTAATTCACAGCTCACAGACACAAGTGCTGCTTATTTGGCCAAGAGCTGCCCAGCTGGGTGGCTCCAGAAAAAATTTGGCTGCCTGGTCTGGAGAAGCCCAGTATTCTCCTTACTTCCTATGTTTCTGATGGATGTGGGCTGTAAAAATCTTGGTCATAAACAAGAAGAATATGAAAATTAAGTATGAGCATTTTCTGAGTTACATTCCAAAAGCATCATTTCTTTAAAAGCTCTTTAATGATAAGAAAGTGTGTCCTGTAGCACATCTCTCAGTTTAGCAAATAAAAAATCGAAGGTATTTTTCATGTTACCAGAACTGCATGGCTAAGAATAACAAACTTTTTATTTCTACTTGCAAAACGAAGTCAGACAGTCTAGATTTTTTTGCAAGGAAGAATACTAAACACATCTGTCTCACCTGGAATGCCACAGAGTTTGGAAAAGCTATCAATCAGTTGTGATTAGGGTCATTAAAAAGCTTTATGGTTTTAATGCAGATTTCTGTCCTGAGGCTTTAAAAACAGAGCTGCACATTTAAGACTTGGGTTTCTAGGGAAAAACAAGTTTAAACCTGTTCTGCCAACAAAAATGTTAACATTTTATTTATAGAAACTTTGGTCACTTCCTACAGCAGAACAGATAAACCTTAAGTTGTGCCATTTAATAATGGACAATAAACAGTATAAACACATTAAATGCAATACAAGCAGCTCAACAGAGCTAAATGCACACAGCTCTAATAGAAACAACAAGTTTCTGACATTTCCTACAAATCAGAAATTTTGACTAACACTTGTCCTCCTTTGTGAATATTTTTTCCTCCCTGATCATTCAGCAATTCTAGATTAGTAATTTTACTGAGGTTTTTTTCAAAATGCCCAAGTCCTGCATTGAGATGGCCTCAGGTGTTTCAGATGGCAGTGAATAAATTAACTTCCAGGCACATTAGCAGCAAATGTGATATTTCTCAGCTTCATTCTATACAACTGATGATTGCCATACTCATATCCTCTGTCTTTGAACTATCCCAGAAGGTTGCAAAATACTACCGCTTTTATTTGCAAGTATCTACAACCAGATGCCACTTTTGGGTTTCCTAGATTTTAGAGGAAAACACAGAAGGTTACTATAACATTTTCTTTTTTCCCCCTCTCTCTCTTTTTGGCTTTGGCAGATTTTTATTTTTAGGTTGTTTCTTCTGTTATAAAGGCAAAACAAATCAAACTTTCAAGCACAACCACACAGACAAGGAGGTAAAATGAAGGTGAAATTCATGAGAACTTTCACAATAACCTCTCCCATGTCATCTCTTCATTTCACACCCCAGCTCATGCTTCATTTGTTATGTCCATTGTCCTCAGTGATTAATGTTGCCCTTCCCTCCCTCTGCACCACCAAAAAAGCAGAATTTGGAGCACTTTGGCACAACTCCTTTATGCCCACAAAAGAACTTCTTCCCCCACTTTGTGACTGCCCTGGTTGCAAATCCCCAGCTGAACGAGCCCTAGGTGACCTGCAGCTGTATAATTGCACAGAGCATCAAATCCTGGCAAGCTTTCAGCCCCTCCATAGTCCTCTCAAATTTCAGGAGCAGCTCCTGCAGCAGCCTCTGCTGCTTCCACCCTTCCTGGCTGCAGCTGCTTTGCTTCCCCCCAAGGAGCCCACCCTGTTGCTGAGATTCCAGCGATTTTTCTTGACAAAAAGTAAGTCCACAGTGGGCTGGACTCTGCTCCAGAATTACAGCAGCCAGACTCCAAGCACTGCTGCCTCCTGACAGAAACCACTGCAAGGTTTTCCTTCTGCTCCCAATGTGTGCAGTGGCTCTTACTGACATAAAGGACCGTTATGATGTTACATCAGTCTGTCTGCAAGGCTCAACCCTTTCTAGGAGAAGAAATGGCAAAGAAACAAGAGCTATGGCATCTTCCCCAGAATATCTGGGCTTCTGGGTCTGGCCAGGAGACTTTGTGCATCTCTTATGGCTGTAAATGAATTAAATTCTCAAGTTCAGGCTGTAGTAACACAAGAGACCTGAAAGTCCCTCTGTTGCTGAAGCTGAGCACGGACCAAATGACAGCTACACACCCTGAGGGACAGGTGGTGGTCCATCCCAGGAACACCTTGTGATGGAGCTTTGCTTTGATTTAAAAATGTCTTTCTTCCTCTATCTTTGAAAGCACAGAAAGAGAGATGTGCTACACCTCCCCTACAGCTTTCAGAACCACTAATTCTGTTCCACAAGTCTTTATTTTACCCTTTCCAGAGACAATAAATCTCGAGGTATAAATTGGGAGCAGATGGAGTGGGATGTAGACTGTCAGCTTCCATTAACAACACCGGGAACTCACCACAGCCAAGCCAGAGCCTTTCATCTCAGCCCTGCACAACTGGGGGAGGAGCTCCTTGTTGGTGTTAGGGCAATTGACAGGAGAACATCAGTAAAAGCCAGATGTGACTGCACTGATGGCCAGGCAATTATTGGTATAGGGTGGCTCTGCCCATAAATCACCAGATCACGGTGCAATGACTCAAAGTCATGGGGAGGTTTTTTCAGGGCTGCACAACAGGACAACAGGGAAAAGCTGCAAGGGAAGCAGAGGTGGATTTCTGGCATCCCAAGCCTCCTTCCCTTCAAAAACTGCAAGTTGCTAAAGTGGAGCATGGGAAGGCTGGTGATCAAGCACACTGTGACACTACTCTGTGCTATCCCAGGCAGCTGTAAAAAAGCCAGCTTTGATGAGCTGCCCTATTAGCACTTTTCCTTCCAAAGGAAAGGGACTACAGGCATCTACAAGCCAGGCAAAAGAAACAGGAGCCCAGGAAGACTCCCCAAGAGAGGAACTCCCTCCAGGCTCCTGAGAAGGAGCAGTTTTGAGAAAAAACCAGCCCAAACCTCCACCTAGAACCTCCTGTGTTGCTGCCATAGTTGCCTCTCCCAGACTTTAAGGAGTATGACTGTACAAGGGAGCCAAGTACACTGTGTTGGCTGCTGGTGCCTCCTCTGCTCTCAATCTCAGCATTGCCCCACAACTTCTGGAGGTGCCCCATCTGTCTGAACTGCTCAGCAACAACCTGCAGCTCTGTGCTCTGCCCCAGTGCCAAAGGCACTCACAGCCTGTGCTCAGCAGCTGCCAACTGCACCAGCCCTCTTCCATCACTGCCTGCTCCCAAACCACTCCTGTCCTGCCACAGTCCTGCACAGCCTGGGGTCACAAGCACCCCACTGGTGTGAGATGAACCCCATGGTGATGCATGGAAAAACTGTCACTCCAAAGAGCCCCAGATTCTGCACATCCTTCAAGACTGTAGATTCCTACCTTCATCCTTCAGGAGAGTTGAATGATCTGCAGCATGAGAGGACACTCACCATGAGAGATTCACAGTCATCCTCCTTTCTTTTTTAAACATACAGCCTGCTGGGCAATGGAGAATTGGTTGTATTGACTGAGCACCATCCTACATCAACCAAACTCCCATACACAGTCAAACCCACCATCAGATTGGTGCCTCACTTTAAGCAGATACAAAGCTTAGATATTTTGGAAAGCAAAATTCTGGAGATGCAAAATGTTGATTTAGCACCATCAGCATTCTCCAAGCCTCTTTGCCTCTCTATTTCCTGTTTAATCACCAATACATACATTATCCAAATTTTGCAAACTGGAGAGCAACACACCACCATGCTACTTTTATGAAGAGAAGAAATGTAGTCATGGTGTCATGAAGCACTGGATAGAGAAAAAAAGAAAAAAAACAACTTTCAGCAAATTCAGGGATTGCCCTAGTCTGAAGTAAGTCATAAAATCCATCAGTCCATGAAAAGAATCTCATTTTTTAAATATGCAATGAAATATCACCTCTCAAGATTGTCTGTACTCCACAGAATTAATAAGAAATGGTTTGGCAGAAATTCAGGTAGCACAGGAAGCACAAATTAAAAGGAGGTATTTAAAGAAAAAAAAAAAAGAACAGGGGAAAAAGGTTATATTTAAATTCCTAAACCTTTAGGACACCTCTTTCTGGAGAGAGACCTTAGTCAGGCCAGTAGATGACAGCAAGAGTGACCTGGCAGGATGCTAATTATCCAGCCTCTATCCCTGGACAACCAGTGCAGCCTTCAGCATCTTCAGCTCTGACTTCATCACTGTAGCAAACTGATTGCTTCTGACAGGTGACAAAGGACACGAGAGGACAAGGAGTGCTAGGGGCAAACAGCTTCTCCTCAGTCCTGCTGATGACAGCGTAAAGTATTTCTGAAGTATTATGCCAGCACTTTGACAGAGTCCAAAGAAGGAGACAAGTGTGCAAAGTCAGGGAGGATGGATTACCTCAGCTGATGGATGTCCTGGTGGTTGCAGACTGGGAGAAACTCGAGTGTTTTTGGAAGTGGCTCTTTGTCCTTGCACCAAGCAGCTCAGGCCTTGATCTCCAGCTGTGACATTGTGTTCAGTGGTCACACAACCCCTGCCCTGAGCTGGGCTCACTCACAGCCTCTGTTCAACCCACCTGGCAAAACTGACCATTAAGTGCTATCCCAGATGGAAAAGAAGCAGGAATATTTTGTGGAGAATTCAGGCTGGACTAGTTTGTAGGTCAGACAAACAGGAGAAGAGGTTGACTCTGGTTAATGCTTGGGTTTTTTCTACTCATATCACTAATTTGAGCCTAAGTGTATCCTACTCCACCTCAGACTCAGAACTGGAAGGGAAATTAAACACTGGTTAGATTTCTCTATGAAGGATTTAAGATAATGCACTGTGTAAAGACAACAATAATACTTTGAGTGGTGTCAAGGAAGGAATTTAAAGTAAACACTTTGAATTCACCTTTTTCCTCTCCAGTGAACAGGAGAAGATTCTAGAGACTTGGGGTTGTTGGTGTGTTTGCAGAGGCAAAAGCAAGTTTTCAGAGGGAGGAAAGATCCTGAAATAATTATGATCAGTTAATTTAAGCCCAACTGCAGGGAACATGGTGAGGAAGTAAGAAGGCTCGAGAGATGAAGATGAGTCACTGAGCTTTCTGTCTTCAGGCAGTCACTGCTAATCCAGCCTGTGTAGCTGACAGCAGATCCTGCTGCTACCTGCTAGTGATTGGAATTACATGGTTCCTCACCAGCTCCTCTGGAGATTTCCACACTCCCGTGCTGCAGGCATGTAGCAGTTTGAGGCAGGCATGACTGTTCCTTTACATGCTGTGACTTCTGCCAAAGGTTGTCCAATATTAACTCTACGCACCTCGCTCTAGAAAAAAAGAAGTTCCTCATGGACTTCTCATGGAGAGAAGTGCAATGGGATGAAGCTTTGGAACTGCAGCATGGACACAGAGCCTTGTTAGAATAGCACTATTAGCCAGCAATGAGAAGTTGAACACAATAAAAACCATTCTAGCCCTTTGCATCATCATGCAGACCCCAGCCACGCTTATACCTTGCTGAGGAAGTTTCACAAGGATGTGAATTTTGCATATTGCAGAAGCCAGAAGTGCAGGCTTGGTACCACACTGGCCTCCACACAAAATACCCCATTTGTCTGCTCTGCATATTCCCAGGCATGTTGCTTTGGGAGCTGCCAGTATTTGCAGAGCAACTATCACCAGCAGCAGCTAAAGCCTCTAACTCTCCTCCTATCATAGCTGTCAACAACACATTAAAGCCCAACACCAGCCTTGCATTAGTCATATTCCATCCTCAAAACCTCCTGAAGGATTCTTCAAATACGTTGCAGATCAAAAGCATCTGCTCCAAATCACTTTTTAGCTGGTCATGGTATCATATCTAAAATTCTCTTGCCTCTATTTACCCAGATTTCTGTGTTTTTATCAGTAAAACAAGCCCCAGCTCAGAGAACAGCAGCAGTTGCAGATTGTCTTGCTTCTGCTTTAATGTTCTACCTCTCCACAAAAACTGGAGGACAGGTTTTTTTTTTCCTAAGACTATGGAATAAATGGAAAAAACCCACAAAACATTTTCAATTACATCATCAAAAGGATCTCAGAGAGGTATCAACAGAGGGGATATTCAGGAAGAGACAAAGGAAGTACTATTAATCCCCACATTGGAGATCAAGACCTGAAGTAAAGGAAGATTAAATGAACCTTCTTTGTTTACCCAGGAAGTCTATATCTAGCCTAGAAGTCTCCTAATTTCCAGCCCAGCCTCTTAGCCACAAAACAGACTTCCTTCCAACTAATAAAAGCTTACAGGAATTTTAGTTCAATGTTTGCACGCAGGCAAATCAGCATATCTTTCATAGCAGGAGACAGAGTGCAGATGGTCACAGGGGAAAAAAAGGAACAGATAAAACTGCTGGTTGAGATGATCTTTTTAAGCATTTCTTTTCTGGCCCTTCCCCAGCACACCCTCTCCTGCCACCACACAGGCCAATAAATGATGATCTCTCCACATCACGTACACGCAGCTCGTGCCGCTTGCTGCGCTGTCGTAACTCCGCTGAATTTATCTTCATCTTCATCTTTGTTCAGGGAGACAAATGGAATGATGCAGAACCCGCTAATGAAAGTTAAAGGAAAGACAATTAGACAGATGATCACAGTAATGTGAATTAGTTTGAAGAGCTTTCAGGGCCCTGTGCAAGTGCAGCCTTTCCAGGAGCTGAACAGACTGCTCTGCAGGCTGGAAGCTGAGATTGTCCCTAGTGATCACAAAAATTCCTGGGCATTACCTACTGCCTGTATTCCATCATGGAAGTGTAACATTCTTGAGTTCTAGCATGCTTTTGTGCTTTACAAGGCAACCACAGAGCCAGGCTGAAATTCAATCAATACAAATTAGTTCTAAAGTGAGAAGTTGATGTTAGTTGAACAGGCCAGGCGATTTCATCCCGGGAAGACAGAATTGAATAAACCTTTTTTCCTTTAACTGTTTGCTGGCCTGACATCATGGTTTTCAGGAGCCAGTCTGGGGACAGAGGGTGCCCAGGCTGCAAAGCAGAAGCTGGAGATCTCCAGCTGATGTGATGCATTGTCCCTGCTGCTGACACTATACCTTTATGGTCCTGTGCAGCACATTGAGGAGTTTACCCCAGCAGGGTGATGGATATTTATTTACACAAAATACACTGTCAAGTTGAAATTTTGTGTGTGTGAAGATACCTGCACTTGGATTATAAAGGGAATACTTCTGTTACAGCAATGACTAAGGATCTGCTGAATACCTGAAGGTGGTCAGTGCTTATCCCAAAGAGCTTCTGAGCTCTGCTCCTGTCCCATCACCCCTGTTTGTTTCTCCAGTTGGATGGAAAGCCTGGACATAGCCAGAATTACACCTGGACACAGTCCTGCAGCAGTGAACATCATCTGCAGACGACTTGGCATCACCACTTGTAAAGTTCAAGTCAGACTCTAAGATATGGTAGTGCCATTTTAAAATGAATAACTTTAAACACCTCTAAATATTTCTGTAAAACAACTGGTAAAACTCCTTCGGAATTCTATTCCTACACAACAGCACAAATTCTACAAACCAGGAAACACACTTCAATGAATATTCCTTTGCAGCATCTGTTCTCTGGTACTTTTACAGATTAATGTTACCACATATTCCTTTGAAGAAGAAAGAAGAGCAGGAGGCCCACAATGGCCAGGGACTGCTGTCACAGCACTGCACACGGGGCTTGGTGAGGTTAAGGACACCTTTTAGCAGCACACACAAACCAGACAATTCTGACACGTGCAGCACGCAGCATTACAGATGGCTTCAGTGAAGGCAGAAGATATCAGCTCTGAAAAATCTCTCATGGAATCCTAAAGGGGTTTGATGCTTTTTAGAACAGCTGGTAAAAACACAGGCAAAGGCTCATCCAGCCTAAGCTCCACCCAAGCACTGTTTGACTCTTGGACAAGGATTGCTGAAGACCTGCAGAGCAGGAAGGGTGAGGATGGATAAGGCTTTTGTAACTGCACAGGGGGATGAATCCAGATGGGGTGGGAGGCAGACTGACCCTACATACAGAAAGCACCAATTGGGTCTATCAGTGATGCCAAATAATTCCAATGCAGCTCTTCTGACACGTACCTAAATATCAGACTGTGCTAAGCAGGAAAGCTGACACACATTAACTGCAGAGACACAAGGAATTCAGGAGCTGAAATGCAGCGAGCTCAGCACATAATTAGGCAAAACCAAACAATTATCGTTGTCAAAGACACACTGTATGTTTTATATCGTGGTCATAAAGGAGAAATGTTTGATTTCCACATCCTTCAATGAACTACTTTAATATCACCTAAGATGAACAAGACATCATTCCCAGGATGACCCAAAATCACAACAATATAGGAAAACCTCCTGTTCTTCAACAAACCAGGTGAAAAGCTGTACAGATTTATCAAGAAATTATTTACGTATTAAATTCTTATAAATTACTACCAGTAAATTGTACAAATGGTACCCATTTGCAGGGGATGCACAGAATGGAAGGACCAGAACAAACCTTAAGTTCTGGGAGCCCTGGGGTGAGCTGTGCCACCCAGGACTCAGGAGAATATCAGCAAATCCACATTCTGCAGTGCTACTGCAAAGTCTAATCTTTCTCAGAGGTTGTTGCTATAAAAGATCCTCAATATACTTGATCTCATTTACTTAAAAAAGACTGTCAGAAAGACTTGTCAGCAACTTCTTAGAAAGGCAGCAGAGGGAGGGGAAGCAGATTGTTAACATTAGAATATCACCTTCCATCTGGATGTGTTTAACATGGGATCAGATACAAGATTTGGACATAAATTTGAAGTCCTTGGTCTCATGCCCAGATTAAACTTGAACTTAAGAACTTGAAGACATGTTCTCATCTGTGGGATGGAGCATGTTAATAAAAGCTCCAAACACTCTGGCAATTTCACTGCTTATACTCCCTTGCACTTCTTTTTAAAAAAATGTTAAGTACATTTAAAAAGAAAAAACTATATAAAGCCATTAAACACCTACAAGCTCTGCTGTACTCTGAAAAAAGGAAAAAAAGGAAAAAGCGAATAGACAGAAGTAATATCTCAAGTTCCGCAGTTTCAAAGAGTCTACTAATAAATGGACTTATTGATAGGCACCAGCTGAAAAGAAGTTCATGACTGCCACTTACTTAACAATGATCTCAGTCTCAGTCTCTGCTTCTGAATGGAAGGATAAATGTAAAATATATAGAAGGATGGAGAACACCATAAAGTAACTACTTTTCAAGGGGGCATTTTGAAGAGATAGTTAAAAAATAAAAGAACTAAACGTTGCACTGGATGAGGTGGCTTATTATTGACAAACTTTTATAGACAGGTCTGAGTAACTACAATGAATGTGAATTTCAAAGGGGAATCTACAGCTGCCTGTAAAATTGTGTATTTTCAGAGGAGAGGTCATCTAGGCTCCATCAGGAATTCTTCATTCTCCTCACAGCCACCAGTTTCTCTCTGTCTCCACTTCTCCCCATTCCTTTGGGACAACTTCACCTAATGAAGAACAAATAAACCAAGAACTGCTTTTTACAAAACATTAGTTTCACAAAGTAGGTTCAGTAAATAACTTCATGTACAGAAAAACAACGTGACTTTGCCTGAAAAGCTGAGAAATGCAATTCACCTGATCTGCCAGGTAACTTCAGCCCTTCCAAATAAGCAGGACCTGTCCAACACACTGAGCACCAGCAGCCAGAGCATCTCTGCATCAGGTGCACTCACAAGATTGGTCTCAAAAACCAACCACAAATGAGCAGCACAAGAAGTGCATAGGAATTCATACTTGAAATAGTAAAAAAAAAAAAGGGAAAGAAAAAAGAAAAGGACAATAATTTTCCTGCTAGCAGATAAAATCAGAAGAATCAATCTCCAGCCCAGACTTGGGCATCCCATTCCCTCTCCACGGCAGCAGGAAAGGCTCAGGGGGGCTGGGAAAAAGCCCTCAGCCCATCAGCCACCCCCCTGCTTTGTTAACATCCAGATTTACAGGCAGCAC
The DNA here is from genome assembly GCA_013399915.1 of Illadopsis cleaveri. NCBI lineage: Eukaryota > Metazoa > Chordata > Aves > Passeriformes > Timaliidae > Illadopsis > Illadopsis cleaveri. The sequence continues at coordinate 538,875 of VXBB01009081.1, read as the reverse complement.
ATAAAAGCATGGCTATGGTGGGCTCCAAGTGCTTTAAATAGCTCTCACACCCAGAAGGCATCAATGTGAAATACAGCTCTAATACTCACGGTAGGCAACTACCTTGTCAGCAACACAAATTCACAAAATCCAAATAAACTTACGGAAAATCAGCATCAACCTTTCCCTCACAACTCTCCCTATCTGTCTGCAGCCCAAACCAGCCTATCCTGGGTAAGAACATCTTCAGAAAAGACATTTTAAAGTAAAATCAAAGCTAGATCATAAAACTTCCAGTGAACTTTTCAAAAAAAATTATTTCAACATTTTAAATCTTTATTTGCAACACCACCACCCAACAATAACCTGCCAGTATCATCTGAAAAAAAATTAAAAATCTGTTTTGCACTTGCCATAACAAATTCCTATATTTATTTTCTTGTGTAAATAAAGAAGGCAGAGAAAGAACAAAACAGATTTTTCTGGATGGAAAACAGTGATTTGGTAGTGAATTACTTGCTCTTCCCTTGTCTTTTTTAAAGGGAGAAGATGGGAAAAGCACATTTCTGATCAGAAAACAGTAAAAGGTAAAACAAGAATTTAAAAAAATCAAAAAGAAAAACCAAAAACCCAAACACTTCCTAAACCGACTACATCCTTTGCTGTCTGGATTTTAACCATAACCATTTATTCCACAGCCAGATGTCACTGCAAACTTATCCCCAGAAAGCTCTGTCCCTTCCCACCCTGCCAGAACAAACTCTTGCTCTCCAAAGGAGAATATCACCATGGCTCAGCAGCCATCAAGTGCCCACATTTCTGATCAGGCTGCACCCACAAGGAGAAGCTGCAGCACAAGAAGTCCTTCCCCTGGGTAAGGCAAAGAGTTGATGAGCAGGAATTTTTCTCACAGGAAATTTTGGTGAGAAATAACACGTTGTCAGGTTTTTATTTAAAAAAATAATATTTTCTTGCAGAAAAAGGAAACATTTTCTCTTTGGCAGCCCAGAAAAGGAACAGCTCCACGTTTGTTTTCCAGCGTAACTGCACATATTTCTTATGAAAACAGAAGTGTTTTATATAAGCTATTTGATGAACTAAGCAATCTCAGTTAAAAAGAATTACCATCTCAAACACTTGGAGAAAACATTTGCTACCAGCTCCACTTAAAGGCAGGAGCAAACTCACAGTAAAGCTCTTCAAATGTATGAAACATCACATTCAGAAACACTAAATTTCACAAGAATTAGTCAGAACAGGTAACTGTATATTTCATTTTATGCCCAAGCTAGGATAATAGCTGGTTCAAAAGGTAAAATTATTTAAAGCAAATGATCTGGAGCACAGCATTTCTAATGTTATTTCTTTTCCAGCCACTGTGACACAGAGCTCAGCTGAACCACAGCCCCACATGAGAACAGTTATTCAAGGTTTACTTTCACTATGAAAAAATACTGCCTTTCATCTGTAATATTACCTTGATTATGTATTTCCACCCCATATTTAAACTGGAAAGCTCCACTGAGTCACAAATTATTTAAAATGCAAACACTCCAGTCCCAGCCCCAAGTTTTGTTCTGTCAAGGCACACATGAAGTATGGTGAACAAAAAGCAGCAAAGCTTGTGGAAGTTTTGGTACTGACTTGAATAGAGCCTGGCTTTTCCCCTGTTGCATCCACACTATCCAGTTTCTTTTTATTCTCATTCATTTCTATTCTCATCCAACCCAAAGGATTAACCTTGCAGTCTAGGTGTGCTAAAAGCATTCATGGAAGAGGACATTTATAGCACATTCAAGAACTCCTCAGCACTGACAAAGCCTGGGGCAGCATCAGAATCCGAGCCATAGAGCAGCATTTGATCATCTCTTACCTCCCTGAAAGCTCCTCCAAAATCAACAGATGGACATGGCTTAGAAAGCAACTGCTACTGTTACTGCTAAAGAACACCAAGAGAAATTAGCTTGTTCTTTTAAAACTATAATTTAGCCATGAGCAAAACAGATGCTTTAGAGCTATTCCATGTGACATGGGTTTGGCTTTTTACCTGGGCCTGTTAAATCAAATTGTCCTTCACTCATTCTCAGCCTGTTCCCAGAAAAAAACATGGATACATCTCCATCCCCTACCCAGGAACATGGTAAACAGATTATAACTTCTGTCTACACCCCAACATTGGAAAGTATTTCTGAATCAAGACATTACAGCCTCTAAAAACACAACAGTCGAAGCATCAACTCTTATTCAGGCAGAGATTGTCCCCTGATTAAAATTTCTGCCTATTTTCATTAAAAGCAGCACAGCCTTCAGCTGCTCTGCATCACTGGGTAGACTTTAATTTGCAAAGCACTGCTTAAAAGGAAGACAGTTTTTTAGAGCACCTGAGACTTAGAGGAATTATCTAAATCACAAAGAAGCATCAATTTCCAACCAAAAAAAAAATGGTGACTAAGAGCACAAAAGATTCTACGTAATTCAGTTGCTTCCTCCTGTCTGCTTTGACAGGCGAACTTGTGCCACAAACAAAGCCTTTGTAAATTGTGTTTGTTTTCCAGCCTTCATAATCAGTCCTTGCATTCTCTGATTTGTCAGCTTGGTATTAAAGAATAACAATAATTTTCTATTATAATGCAGTGCTCTAAAAGCATTTAACAGTTCCTCTTTGCTACTGAATGATAAGAGACTGCACTAATTAATTGCATTCCCTCTGTTTTATGCTTCATAAAAACTTTAGAGGAGGTTTCAAAGGCACAAAAGGACATTTAAACAGCTTGCACTCTCTAGAAAACAACAACGTGTGCCTTGGAAAATTTCTTTCTAAAACAAATGGCCACAACGAATGCAATTGAAAAGATTTCTGGTTCAGAAGGACTTAAGAATTCATGCCGAGTTACACCTAGAACTTTAATTCTAGAGATGCTCATTCCTTCCAATTGACTGTGTTATATATTGGATGGTGTAGAAAAATTCGTGTGTTATAAAATATGTTTTGGGCAAAATGAATCGAGAAATCAGTAACTTGACTATGATTGAGCCCAGGTGTGTCCAGCAGCAAACTTGCTTACCAGATCCAANTGATAATCTTTGATTTCGCTTTTCATTTATAACAACTGGACAACAGTGAAGTTGGTAACATTCCTCTCTCAAGTTTTCCCACAAATGAAACGGTCCAATGTTTCTCAAACTTAGTGCATGAAACTAAGCAATAGAAAATAGCTAATTATCTTCTGGTTTATCCATAAATACAGGACGGAGTTCTTTTCTGGCTATCAAAAATATTGTAAAATTAAGAAAATTAGAAGACATGAATCAAATATAAAGCAGAACTATAAAGGCATAAGAGTTTCAAAATTAAGATGTGTTCAGGTACAAATCCCAGATGAATAAGTATTTTCTCTAGTAATATCTTGGAGGGGTGAAGAAAGGCTGTGCAATCTGTGAGCTACATGAGAAATGCTGAGAACAATGCCCAATTCTTATTTAACAAAACATGAAACAACTGTAATTTAATGCATCATAAACCAGGTTTAATTCATTTCAAGATGTTTTAATGAAAGATGGTAAAATAAGGGACAGATAATCTATCTGTGCTTCTTTTCCTACAAGTATATATGAGCTCATGTCAGCACCGACACTTTTCTTTCTTACATAATTAGGATGTAGGATGCCTATTACTGAGACACCTACATAAATATTAAATTAGGACATTTATTCTTCTCAGTTATTACAGTCAAGCCACTGGAAGAAATCATTTTCCTTCTACAAATCTTGCATTAATCACCCTCTCAAAGCAAAGCTGCTGCATAAATGCATTGCACTCACACATGTTCTATTCAAGTTTGAAGCTAAATAGTCCAAATAAATATTTTTTAAAGATAATGCAATATTGAAATCATCACTTTGAGATTCCCATTCAAGGAGAACTCAGCACCATGGTCTGTGTCATATGGGATCTGTTCACTGGGCACAGTAATTGTCAGACTCTGGGTAGTTACCATGCAAAACTCCTGTCTAAGGCACAGAAATTATCCAGGCACTCAAAACTGTAAATTCTAAGTACATAAAAGGAAGAATTCTGCCTATTTCTATTAGGCAAACTGGGTTAGAGCAGATGGCATTGCTACAGACAGAGAGGTGCAGTCAGAGGAGAAAATGCCATCTTGAGGGGCAGACACTGAAGAGGTGGTGAAATGCAACTCACAGCATTTCTATCCAGTCACCAGGCCAGGGATTTGTTTCCTTCAAACTGGGCTAATCCAGCCCCTCTGACAGCCAGAGGTTTCCAGAGACTCACAATAGCCCTGGGGCAATCAGGACTCCAGCTCTTCCCAAGAAACTGGCAGATGCTCCAGGCACTGCCTTCACTCTAAGGGATGTTTTGTCACATAGCCAAGGCTTCAGCCTCGTTCTTTTCTGCTCGTTTTTTAATGAATAAACAGATAGTGTTGTGTGACTTGATAAAAGAAATTAGGTCTTATCAGGTATTTCTTGAAAAGAAAACACTCCCAGCCAAAGCATGGCCTTGCATATTGGCTGAGCTAATTGTGCAGCACACACAGGAACTCCAAGGGATGTCAGTGAAGCCCAGTTTTAGAAATCAGAGCACAGGATTGCTCTGGTGAGCTAAATGCAGTAGATAAGCACAGCAGAAAATTCAGAACTAACTCCAAAGGCTTTTGTGAGGTGAGGAACAATAATGTTGCCTATTACCAACATCAACATTCCTACCTTGCAATAGCATTTTAATTTCTTTCCAGCACTAGACCTGCTTAGGTCATAGTGAATTTTCCAGCAGAAATTCTACCCAGAAAGCACTGAAACCCTATGAGAAATTGCTTATGCTCTCCCAGCAGAATTAACAGCCTCCCACCCTCTTCTTTCTCTGCTTTGAACACAAGAAACAAAACAGAAACAAGTAATTTAGATTACCTCAAAACCAGGGTGGGGTTTGTCTACATCACCCATACAGACAAGGAACAACTCTGAGGACACCCACAGAATTGCTCCACTTCACTCTGCAGTACGGGAGAGCAAACTATGGCACTTTCCCCTCCCACATGGGTAGTTAAATAAAATGTGCCAAGGCTCCAACTGAAGCACGAGACTGTTTGCCTCTAACGAGAGTCCTGTGTCACACTGCACTGACCCACCAGCCACATCCACGCCTGCTCCCAGAACAATCCTCATCAACTGCGTTCTCCCAGCTCCCAGAGGTTGCTGCTTCTGAGTCGTATCCAAGGCTTGTATCCAGAGCCTCCATCTCGGCTCTGCACAGCAATCTTTGGGCTACAGCTAGGAAAAGCTGCCTGGGGAATGCACTGGAGCAGCACAGGCTGGCCTGACCCAAGGGTCTTGTTCCCAGAAGCTCCCAGCACCACAATCTGGCTGGTGTCTCAGCAAGTGCAGCGTCCCACTGAACCAGGGGAAAAAAACTTTTCCTTTCTGAACGGAACTATTTCCAGCCCAGCACTAAGCAACTATTTAGAGATGTAACCAGCGAGGACCAGAGCAGATGTGATTAAACTCCTGTCTGTACACCAGCAAAGGTCACCAAGCTGGACTGCAGTGTGGCACAGAGGGCAGAGCGTGCTGCCAGCACGATGCTCTGGGGGGAACCCACTAACTCTATTTCACACCACGGGATTCCTCCTGCTTGTGTCAACTCTGGTGGCAGACTGCAAAGCACATCCACCTTTAAAAGTTTCTTATGGAGAAGGGAAGATGGCTGGGTAAACACCTCAGCTGGAGTGAAGCACTGGATTATTTGTCGCTCAGCATGGCTGTGCAATTTTAAAGGCAAGACCAGCTTCAGGATTTTATGCTATTATAATAAGGCTTTGCCCATGACACAGCTTAATTGCTCTCAGCCCTGTATAGACACTAGAATGAAGTAAGACTACATTTAATAAACTTTGCCACAACAACTCATCAAGAAATATGCTTATTATAGACAAACTTACTGTAACTATTTATAGGTTAGCTTTGTCAACTCAGCAAAACAGTGAGCTGTACCAAGAAAAACTAAACAAAATATCTTTAAGCTGGCATGGCAATGTCTGTCACGACTTCAACAGTATAAGGTGATAAAAACAGAGTCAAGGATCCTTGTGCTCTCCTATCTCCATGTCATGAGACAAATGTAGCAAGTGCTCACTTGGGTGGGATATGGAACAGCCCCTACCCTGAGGAGTTTACAAACCAAAGCAAGAATTACAAAAGGAAAAAGTAAGTGTTACTTTTACTCCCGTCCTCAGAAAAAGGCCACAAATAAAGTGAACTGGCCAAGGAAAGGCCAAAGCTCTGCAGCTGAAGTGAAGACAGGGCTGCCTGTTCAGCTGTCTCAGGCACTGACCTACAAGACCAAACCTCTACACTGGCAGAGTGCATTTCTAAAGATGCACAATTTTGGCTCTGTACCTTTCAATTTAGGAAGGTTCCTCTTTCATCAAGAGGGATGCATGACAATCATTCACAGGAGATAAAGAGTTTGAAGAAGAGAAGGTACATAATCATCTCAGCAAACGATGAATCACTTGCTAAACATTCTTCCCCATCATTATTTTATTGGGAAACGCAACCTCCCTAGAAGTCAAAATACCAGTATCATGCACATTTACACTAATGGCAAAGAGTTACACCCTGGCATCCTGTCTTGCCAATGGCACCGTTAACAACCCAGGGAAACAACAGATATTTCAAACACAACAAGCACAAACACACAGGAAACAGAATCTGGAGAAATGGGAGGCTCGTACAAGCCTGGAAGAGTCTTTGTTGTCTGATCATTCACATCAGGAAACAACTGACCAACTCCAAGAAAGGCAATAAAACATGTGAGTTCTCCACTGACAACACTGGAACAATTTTTTAACAAGTAATCAAAAATTCAGGATCTGTGGGTGAGTGTGATGAACAGATGGGGCAATGCAGGGAGGAGGATCCCCATCATGACAAGACAGAGAGGATTCTCTTCAAAGAGATGACAAGACTGTCAGCAGGAGTAACTGCCAGACAGGGTTATACTGAATCTGGTCTGCTCTGGTCAAGGTAACCATCCTGATAAAAAAGGAAAGACCTCTCCAGCCCATAAGCAGGTGCACAGGTGGATTAAGTCAGGAGGAGATGCTGATTCTGTCCCACTTGCCTGGGAAATCTCCCAGACAGCTCTGCACTTCCAAAGGCAATTTCATGTGACACAGCTCTTGACCCATTTCAGGATTTCAAGGCCACCATGTCACCTATGGATGTGGCTGTGATTGCTGATGGTTGCAATTAGCACATATTAATAGGCTGTAAATTCTCCTCTCAGGTCAGAGATCAAGAGCTATGACTGCCCCTAAACCAGGCAAACCCCACAGCAGCCACAGACTGATCTCCAGGACAGTCTCTCACTTTTGAAAACATCTCACAAATCAGCCTAGATGGTAAATTACAGCCCAAATTCACCAATTCTTATGCTGGTGCTTGGCCTGGACAAGCAAGTTAACAGAAGTACACTGAGCTCCTGAAGCACCAGTAGCTCACGCTCCAATTCAACTGATGCCTTGCAAACATCGACTCCCACACACAGCCCCAATCCCAGCGTGCTGAATTACCGCCAAAGTTCCTGTAAATATTCCAAATCCGGGAATTCAGCATCCTTCCCTTCCTCTGATGATCATTTGCAACACAGTTTTAAAGAGGGGAACTGTGACACGATGATGCAAACCCAAAAAACCAGACCAACTGCAGCTGCTGTCGGAAATAGTTGGGATCAGGGCACACAGAATATGTGAATCCTTGGATTCCTGCTTGCCAAACAGAATGCCAGCTCAGCCAGAGCAGGATTTCTTGGAGGCTTCATTCTATGTACTTCTAACATTTTTATCTGCCAAGATATTCGCAAGTCATTTCTTTCTGGAGTCTGTTGAAAGGAATACATCAAAACATAAGGATTTTTCTTGAGGGTTGAGGTCTGCTTCAAAAATACCAGCGAGGTCAATGCAAGTCTTTGTTAAGCTCCAGCTCTAGACTTTAGGAAAAACACTAAAGGAAAAAGTTGAACACTTGCACATGACTTCTGAAACAAACCTGTGCTTGTCCTCTGCAAAAAATTTCTGGGACAACACTACCAAAACTTAGAAAATAATCTCACTTTGGAGCACAAAACTACATGATTATGACAAACACACAATGTCTTCTACCAGTAGAAAGCGTTTATGAGTGCATTTATTAAGTGATACCTACAAGGAGCCTCTCATATCCTGTAACATGTTTATCATCTTTTTTAAAACCTATAAATCAATCACAGAAAGAGGTTACAGCTATTTTAGTGCAACCAATCCAAACTTCTACGTTCTAACCAGTAACGGGTACTGTCTCACCTGTAACAAATGCAAAGTGCACTTGAAATACTCTGCATGTCTTTTTATTTCAAAAGGCTGCAATAGTCAATATTTCTTATAACGATGAAACAAATTATAACATCTTACTTGAAAAACATTTCTTTAGAGCTTCATTAACTCCATATTAAACCATATTAGGTATAGCAAGCATATCTACTGGGTAGGAATTAATTACATATTTGCATTTTTGTCACACTATACGGTTATACAGAGAGGCCTGACTGCCACATTTATCTGCAATAAAATTGTCACTGAAGCTGAGGGAAGCTCTCAGACAAGGTCTCCAGCTCTCAGGACATGACTTTGCAGAGATGCTTAGGGAAGTCAACTGGCATTAGTTTAACACAGAACTTTAAGAAGATTAGTTAAATTCTATGTAGATGCCTTCCTTCAGAATGAAAGTGACTTTAATATGATTTCTTTACTTAAGTCTGGAAGTGAACCCAATTGAATTAGGCCACTTTAATGGTGAAGAAAAGCATCCACACACAGTTTTGATGCAATGGAACAAGCTGCATTAACAATTAACTTATATTCATTTTCCCATGTGTTCTTCCATTCACAAACCCTTTAGGAAGGCTATAGTTTTAACACTGTTAACCTGATTAAGTGAAATTTCACTTTCTCACATTATGGTATTCCACTTGCTAATGTGAAAAAATCACTAAATTGAAGTGAGCTTCCTGGAAAAGTCATCCAATTTCAGAAGAAAGAGTATTTTTGCAGTGGTATTTCAGTGAGTTATGCTCAAGGACTAGAAAAACAGTCAGCCTTTTTTGGAATTTGATGAGTGACATCCAGTGCAGTATTTGAGGGGGTGGGAAGAGGGAGGCCTGAAGTGCCTTTTGGTTTTGCTTTAAAGCCAAATAAGTTCACTAGCAGAAACCATGTTCCATATGTACCATCACAAAGCACATTCCCACTTATAAATGGCCTCTAACATCTTATCCAGCCTTTTATGTGAACCAGTCCAGGAAAGTCAAACAATAATGGCTAAATCATTATCAAACATCTCAGAGGAAAAGACAAGGCAGGTAATCCTGAAAGGATGTTTGGACATGTACTGTCTCAAGACTAGACACTGGGTTTTAAAGCCCCTACTGGCAGAGAGAGAGAGAAGATGAAGAATCCAGAATCAGGTCTCAAGTAACCTCTAACACCCCAAAAGTGTTAGAAAAAAAGCTTTTTTTCCCCAGACAGTTTTAAACGTCAGCCCTTCTGCCACAGAAATCCTGCAGACACCATTGCACTAAAGGTATAGAGGTGTCTCAGAAGAGCTGTAAAAGAAACATCTCTTCCCAGAACAGACTTTAAGCATGCAGGGCATAAAAATGCATTTTTATAGTACCTTACTGCTCCACGTTCATCTGTGAATCTCCACCTCTACCAGAACGTGCCAAGTGCTTTACGGATATTCAGGTGTCTAATCTGGTAATAACAGTAAAATACTCCTTGCCCTCCTGAACAAGGAGTCAGGCACAGCTTGGATCAGGACATCCAGCTCCCAGCAGAACACAACCAGACCCACCATTACTGGGATAAGGATCTTACAAGTCAGATGCTTGTGCATCACGGAGAAATAGAGAATAGCAGCACAGAATTAGGTACATCCCACAACTCTGCATTTTCTTTACATCTTCCCACAACAGCCACATCCAAAACTAAGCTGTTGGCTAGATCTACAAGTTATTTAAGTGCTTTGATAACTGCCCTTGTAATCTGATACAAGTTCATAGCTCTTAAAACAACTACAACTAGCAGGCTCAAAATTATTAAAACACTCAAATAACAGTATAAACAAAATCAGTGGCTGGCAAGCTTTTCTTTACACCCTCCTGGCTCACTGAGCTAAGAACAGAGAGCAATTTCAGCTTTACAGCAGTTCTGCAGACTGAATGCTTGGGATGTGGCAGATGCATATTTAATTACAACATGTTTGAAGTAGGCATCAAGATCAAAAGGCAAGAAATGTTACATTGAAGAGAGTTGATCTAAAGCTGCAATTAGAAACATGAACCCAGGGGAAGGAGTTGTTTGAGTTGGTAGGAAGACATTATACACAGAATTAAGATCAGTGTTATGGTTTTAAAAATGGAGCAAGCAGGCAAGATAAGCAGCAGCACAAATTGAGTATTTACACAGCTGTAAAACATCTACCAGGAGAATTGTGAGAATGTGTGTTTGGAATGGTGAATGGGGAAATCTTCTCCACCTGATCCTGTACAACAATCTGCTTTATTGCCTGGCTGCTCTTGAATCTAACATGAATACCAGAAAACGTTCATTGATTTAAGCCACGTGTATCTGAGCAAAATATGGACCCAAACTACCCACTTATTCAAGTAAGAATCTCAAACAAAAAGACTATTAAAGCTTAAATGAAAATGTTTATTTAAAACTTAAAGTGGAGGAATATTTTGCTTAAAAGTCTAGAAATAGAACTTTTTCACCTGGTTACATTGCAACCTGGTACCAAGAAAAATAATGGTATTACCTTGCTTGCTACTACTGGGCACAGAGAGACAAATGCTGGTCAGTTCTGTCAGGGAATTGCTTTCACAAAAAAACTCCTCTGGGGAAAGTAGTAGTAGTTAGTACTTGAACTAACAGGCTGACCAGTTCTTTCATTAATTCATTGGTCCTGGCTTATCATCAGGCAGACTTGTCTGTATTTGCCTTACTTTCAGATGTTTCTATGCGAACAGTTTATTAACTCTGTATGTTTGTTTATTTGACATGAAAAGAATTTTCAGCTTTCCCAGGTTTACACTTGTAATAACCATGGAAATTACTCAACATCACTGTTGCTTTAAGTAGTGTGCTTTACTATGAATTATTTTATAGAAGCTGCTGATAATATTTAAAATGGATGAAAGTGATATCACAGGAGATAAAGAAGGACCCACTTACACCCACAGTATCCTCTGCCTTCTACTCACAGCAACTTCAAATAAATCTGGACAAAACAGCCCAAATCACCAGGCCAATGCTGAGCTGCATGGATCAGCAGGGTCATCTCCCACACTCATTTCTGCCCCACCACCCTTGCAAAAGCTCTCTGTGAAAACCACATTCATGGACAGGAACAACTTCAGCCACTTAGAAAAAAGTGGTAAAAGTTTTTGGCTAACATTGAAGTGCTCTGTTGTGAAGCAACCACGGGAGAAGGCAGACACCCTTAGCTTTCCTGGGAAGATTGTGGTGCTTCACAAGAGGTTTGCCTGCAAAAGAGCTGGTGCAAATTTCCTAATACAGTCACCACCAAAATTATAAGGAATATTCTCCATCAAACTTGACTTCCCCCTCCTCTTTGCTACTCGCTGCCAGTATCTGCCACAACTGAGGCACATCCTCTGTTGTGTCCTACTCCCCTTCTCCCTCCCTGTCGGCAGAGCAGCAGGAGAAGGGAGCCCAGCTGCCCTGCACATTTGATACACAGCTCCAGACACTCCAAGGGTGCCTCTGAAATTCCTTTTCCTCCAGCCACGCTCTTCACAGGCCCAAACCCAAGAGCAGGAAACATATGCTGGGGCAGAGAGCAAGAGCTGGGATCTCTCCCTGCAATCTCAAGGAAGCAGGTGGTTCCTCAGAGGCCACTGCCAGTTCCCACATCCCAGCGCCGTCCATGGCCTGGGTGTGGCTGGGGCATAATCAGTTCCTAAATATCCTCCCCTTCCCCACACACAGCAAAGCCTCCGTTTTGTTATGTCTGCTGACACCACGGTAGCACAGAGATTCAAGACACACAAGTTTCCTGTTTTCATTGTTTAACAGACTCTGGCAGTGATATGCTCCAAGCCAGCTGATTCGGGTCATTAATCAAATCAGCACAGCACCAGCGAACAATCTGTTTTAACTCACTTGGCAACTGAGAGCTGTCTGCACTCAGAATTTGGGTAGCCTCAGTTACTTCTAATCAGCTGCACAGCCACTGAACCACCCTCCTTGTTCTCCAAACCAAGGAGGGAAATTCTGGGAATCAAACTTCTGATGTGAACAGTTGCACTTGCTCCTTCAGAGAGCCTTGACTGAGAACACTCCGTGTCTGTCACTCAGAGTGCCCTTTTCCCTCAGCCTTGCGGCCAGTGAGCTGCTGAAAGATGAAAGCCAAAGGGGAACAAACACAGGCAAGGGGACATCCAGATATGGTAAAATCTTGGGACCTTGAACTCAGGCCAGAACTTTTCCCTTTGCCAAAGCTAAAACACATCTCAAGTTTAGGCCAGAAAATTAAGAATGACGGCTTTGTGTTCGGATGATTTAGAAACAGTATGTGACTGTCAGTCCTGAGAGAAATGCACTCACCTAAAAAGAACCAAATTAATAAACTGTTATAAACTACTAGAAGTAATAGATAGTAAAAAATATTTAAAAATAAAAGTATTAAGTTATTGCACCTTGCCAAGCATGTGCTACTGCAGGGCTGTGACCAAATAGCTCTTCTATTTCCAAATACATGACACATGCAAGCTATAAATAAACAAGTTCAAGATGTGCATTAATATATCACAGACATCATTTATTCACTCTGTTGTCCTTTACTTACTGCAGCCCATTTCTGATGTTGTCTTTACTTTCTTCTCCTCTCCAGACATAAAAACAACACAGCTTGTCAAACACCATCAGGTGTATTAGCACTCATCTTTTATTCACTTCATATAATTTCTCAGCTTGGATTTCCTGTATTCAAGTACTGCCTGCAATGTAAAGTCAGATCCTACATCCCTCCAAAAGATGCAAACTCCTCAGATCTTGTCTTAAGCTACCAGTTGTTCCTCAGAGAATACAATACACATGCTCAGGCATTTTTATTATTATTATTATTTTTTAAGCCATAGTGCAGATGGGAAGAGAGTCAACCAGGAAACAATGCTGCTCCAGTGTTGCAGCATCACTGGAATCAGTCACCAAGCATACAAAAGGAAACTGAAGTAACTGCAGATAAATACTTTACAAGAGTGTCAGATAAAAAGAAACATTAAATCAAAAAACTTCTATATTTGCATGAAATCGTGCAACAGTCATATGAAGCCCCATTCCAAGTCCCACCCTTATGTAATGCCATCCACCAAAAAATTCTGAGGTGACTCATTCAAGGTCTTCTAGAGTGTAATGTGAATTTGCACTGAATTTGTCTGCTGAGCTTTAGAAGCAAAGAGCAGAAAAGGGTCTTTCATCTTCCCAGTGTTCCTTCCTCCCTCCTGAAAGGTCAGTGCTGAGGGGATGCCTACAGAGCCTCCAGAGAGTCTCCCTGTATTTCCAAGAGGGGAACCTGCTTGATTCTGTCAGTGCTGTACTCAGCCCAGGCAAGTACATGGTGTCTCTCAGAGATGCTGGTTAGTTCAGGTTCAACAAAAATCAGTTTAAGTCTTCTGATCTAAACTCAAAAACTGAATGGACATTACTGCACCATGAAAGCTCTATAACAGCAACAATCCATCAGCAGAAGTTTGAGAGTTGATACTATAAAGTTGAGTTCTAACTCATTCTGTGGGAAATAGAAAAAGCAGAAAGCTTTCAGAGCCGTGTAGATGTAAGCCTAAAGTTAAAAAGATACCAGGACGAGGACATAGAACAATAAGATTGTGCCATGTAGAGTTAGGCCTTAGCAAGCAGAAAAATACATTAAACAAGGTAACGGAAAAGTTTAATAATGAGGCTTTATGCTCTGTTTATAGAAGAGTATAAAAAGTTCCTGAATAGCAAAAAAAAAATATGAAACCTGTTGCTGGATATAAGGTATAGGTGTAGTTTTAATGATTGGTTTACGCAGATGCCTGTAAGTTCTTAAGTATAGGCTGTTGGTCAGAAAACTTTTAAAAAGGCCTTGTAACACAGAATATCAGCTGCTGTTGGCAAGATGTGAGCTGTTCCCATCTTTCAATTGCCTCACCCTGTACTGAGGCTGATGTTTAAATAAAAGCCTGAGAAACATCTCCCAGCAGTCCCATCCCATTATTTGGAAATATCAAAATCCAACATAATTCCAGGTGCTCATCTGCCCAGGTGGCAGGAAAACACCCTTCATTCTTCTCTCAAGCTCAGAGAACCAGGGTGGACTTGCCTTCACTGCCTTTTCCCTGAGCACTTCAGGAGAATGATTTCTATAACTTGAAGCGAACAGAAATCTTGAATTCAAGTGATATTGCTGGAGATCCTTGAAAACGAGACCTGAACATGCAAGTCTGAACTGAAACCCCAGCTGTGTCAAGAGTTACTCATGTGAATGGGGAGAACAGCTACATCACAGAAACCCTACACATCCAACACAGCCTGAAACTCAGATGTTAAGTACACTTTGCTCATTAACAGTCATTGAAGAAATTATCCATCCAATATTTTGAAAACATACACACTTCATTCTCCGTTTTGGCTGATGCTGAGGTCTTAAAAAAAACAAGCCAGATGCACTGAGGAGAGAATTTGGAATGACTTACAGGGGTTTGGCTCCAAGTATTTTCACATACATGAGGCCTGCAGGTATTTAGAAGTTTTGGTGGCAAAACCCATTGGTGCAATCAGCCATTTCCAAGCTTAAGGAGCATGTGGCGTCTAAGATTATCACACTTTTCCCTCAGAAAAGTGTGCAGGCAGTTCTAGAGACAACAGTGGTGCTCAGTACCAAAGATATTTCCACATTTATGAAATTTGCTGGGAAAAAGGCATGTTGTTTTCCAGAAGGCTGGTGTGAAAAACCCCAGCAGACAGAACCTGGCAGCAATAAACCCAACAGGCTTCTCTGTGGGCCATGAACAACCAAATGAAGCCCCAAAGGGTTTTAGGCCATGAGTGAAATACCCAGGCAAGCCTCAGCCTGTGCCTGCCCGGCGCTGAAGCCATTGCCAGTATTCCCAGTAGAGTCTGAAGCCTCTCTAGCTGGACAAACAGCATATTTTAAAAATGGAGTTGAATTTGGACAGTCTTATAAATCTGATGGTTCATAGCTTACTAAATAACTTCTGCTTCTGGGAAAGTGAAGTGACTCCAAAAATAGTAACATTTTATCTCAAAATGTTAAGCTGCAGTCCTACATCCATATAACCTCAGGATCCAGACTTCATTTTGCCTTTTAAGTGCCTGGTTTTGTGCGTTCACAATTTATATGGAAAACGATAAGAAGTAAGGGTTAATACACGAACACTTTAAGTTAAATAAGAATTCTCAACATGACAGTACTGGATGTTTTTGAATGCTTAAGTTTTTGCTAATATGTTGCATTAACACCAGGGGTGCGGTGGCTCTGTTTTGTAATTTAGTATCTTGAAAGACAGGAACTTGTTTGAAACTTCCAGCGCTCATAGCTGTGAAGAGTACAGGTGTCCAGGTTCTCCATGAGCTCTCTCTGTATTCCTACAGTGCAAAGCCATTAAATGTTATTCCTCCAGAGTTAACAGCCAGCACATAAAAACCCTCTGTCCAGGCCCAGAAGCTGCACAGCCAGCAGGGCTGATCAATAGCCTTGCCTGGGGACAGAAGCTGAACAGGCCAGGAGGAGGTGCCAGAGCTTGACCAGCCACTGGGATCTCAACCAGAGGAGGCTGAGAGGCAGGAATCCCATGCTGAAGCCATGGAATTAAGAAGATCTCTGCCCTTCTGCTTTCACTCACCCACCAAAGCAAAGGCAGAGCGAGGCTCCCAGATCTGACTGGCATCTACATTTCTACAGGCCCACACATGAGCTACAGGACTGTCACAGCTACAGGCTAAATCCATTTAACAGCATGGAAAATCCTGTATTCTCCTAACCCATGGGCTGCAGAATTCTAGAATTAGGCACTGTGTTAACTTGTTCTTCAGAGGAGCTAACAAGTATAAAAGAAACATCACAAGAATGCAGTACAGGCATTATTTTTTTCCCTTCCTTATTAAAGTGCTGTAAGAACAGAGGAATATTTTCCCCCAAGTATTTACTTAGCACGCCTTTTCCCTCCTTTTAGCCTGTTTATTTTCATTTAAATGTAACAGATAAAATATTTAAACTTCACAGTGTAAACAATGTATCAGATACATCAAATGCTGGACTAAGTGGGCCAAAATAAATTGGAGATAGCTTGCATTCTCTTTGTTGCTGCTATAATGATCTCCAAATGATAGCACAATCTCCCCCTGCAAAATGCAGCCCTGAGCGTTCCCAGCTAACTGGAGGGATAAAAGCAAACCTGAGTCTTCTCATTATAGCACCCAGACAATTTGATTTCATCCTGATTAGATCAGTCATTCTCAGGGGCTTCACTACAGTATCACATATGTCTTTATAATCTGTCTTCCACCTGTATGGCAGCGAGGCTGTTCATGCCAATAAATGCAGCTTTAATTGTGTCTGTGGGATATAAAAAGCAATTTTCACAGAAATAAACAATCATTCAAGTCAGCTTCTTGCAAACCAACTCTGGGCTCATATTTCTTATCTTGAGGCAAATCCATGCCTAAGACTTATTTTTACAAACATTGATCTAAAACCAGAATGTCTTTAATCGAACAGGGCATTTTAATAATCATGTCATTGACAGATACTTTCCACTGCAAGTATAAAAGAAAGCTTTGCCTGTGTGAGCTACAGGAGTGAAAGAACATAAAGCACAATTCAAAAATGTGATTTTACCCTGTCCTTGCAGCTATAGTGGCTGTGTACAGTACAAAGGAAAGATGTCTTTCCTGTCAAAACAGGGCAATATTTAATGTACTTAAAAGAGGGATCCAATAGTCCTCACAGTTGGCAATTAATGTCTCAACTGGAATTCTAGATTAATGGGTAATACACTACTTATTTCTTGTGCTATAAGGAATGTGACTTATTACATATCTAAGGGACCAGCATGTATCAGACAATAGAAAATGGAAAAACTCTGAAACCCAGTTCTGTTCTCACACCAATTTTCCTTGTATTACAGAGACAACAGCACTGAGTGGAACACAGATGTCAGGGACAGAGACTTGCATGATGAGAGTTGTCTGCTCATACACTAGAGCAGTTCACTATTTCTAATTAAGCAGAGATCAGAAGTGCCACGAAATAACAAATGCCTCTGGCAGCAACTTATTCAGCCACATTTCAAAAATATTTCTTAATCTCTGATGATCACTTACTGCCAGTACTGCATGAAATCCAGGCTGCACTCAACCTTAGAGACAGCAACAGCAAATTTCATGTTGATGTTACATGAAATTGATATTTTTGAACAAACAGTTCAGCTTTTGCTACTCGTACCACGTTCATTAGTTGGCCAAGTCAGCTGGCTGACTGTTGCCTGTCTATTTAATCATCGAGAAGCAGATGGGAAGGTAGATAGAACAGTTGTAGTCCAGACAACCAGCAAAAACCCTTCTTCTACCCTTCTCAAAAATTCCCCCTCAGACCTTTATGCCATTTCAGCAAGAGAATGCACATCTGCTGGTAATGGACAACAGGAGTAAGTGATTTAGATAATGTCATGAAATGATCTTTTAAAGCAGCCAGCATCAGGGAGCAGAACAAATTTCAGTGCATAAAACCATTCACATGATGTGTCATCTAACTGACGTGAAAGCCAAATATTAAGGTCTGTGGATGCAAACTCCTTTTTCTGGTGATGTCAAGCTTTGTGAGTACAGCAGACATCCTGGAAATAACATTATATGTTAGCTCAAGGACGGAGCTGTGTGTGGCTCAGAAGACTGTCACTTCTCAGAATGATGCAAACACAGAATGAATACCAACACACACCACCAGGAAGGAAACTCATGGAAGTAATCTCCAATTTGTGCAACTTAGCAGCCTTCTTCCCTCTGGAACAAGAACTTTGGAAGTTATCAGATTATGTTATTTGGCTGATAAGGACATGCCATTGAAGCAACTGGGCTGAAGCCTGGATGCATAATCACAAGAATTTTACGTGCAGTGATTCACGTGATTCAGGGCTTTTCCCTTTCCTGAACTAGATCCCAGTGTGGAAATCAGCTTCTGAAGTGCAACACCTCACTGAGGTGACAGTGGGGCAGTGTCAGACCCTGATCCCTGCACAGGTGCAGCAGCTCCCTGCAGGAGCACTGAGGGTAAGGCACAGGAAGAACTTCATGACAGGAAGGACCAGGAACTCATCACTTTTCACCAATCCCAGGAAGCACCGGACAGAAATACTGTGGCATTGGCTTCAAATGAATTCTTGTGCTTAAAACTACATTAGATCAGGCTTTAACCTAGTTCTTGCTACACCACCGGGTTGTCATCAGTCCCTATCCAAAATGTCATTTAAGGCACTTCTGGGGCAGTGAGCTGATGACACCCAGGGCCCATGACGAGCAGTGTGGCTTCCCTGAGAACCTATGGGGACAAGAAAAACAAACCCAAGAAAACCCACGCACAACCACTCTCCCAAAACCTCACAAACTTTGAGAACACTTTTACCTCATCCCTCTGAACACAATGACTGGATACCAAATTTGCAAGCCTGTCCAGTCCTTCCTTTTGGCATCAGACTCATCTAGAATTATGGTATCATGGAAGTGAATTCATTAATCTGATATATTTGAGGACTTTGTATTACCAGTATTATGGCTGCATACAAAAGCAGAGGATTTCACCCTGCATCCAGAAAACAACGACCCATGTTCTTTGGAGCTGTTTCTGCTAAAACAAGAAGGAACTAAATTATGGTCTGCAAGGGACAGGTAGGCCAGGGTGCAAACAGAAAGAAAAACTAATAGGAAAATTTAATTTCGGAAAATAGCTACACTTAAATGGTCAAGATTAGTCCTTGCCCAGAGGGCATGAATAGTTCCTAGAAACTGAGAAGACAAACTGAAACTCAAATGTAGACTGGCCTACAGAGTATCTGTGAGAGTCAGGAGCCAGAAACTTGTCAGGTAAGATGCAGGACACGTCTACACGGCCAGCACACAGTCCCTAAAGCACTCCACATTTCATACCAATTCTTCCTTCCCCTTCCCACCTTATCACCTGGACTGTATATAGAAAAAATCTGAAAATGCTTGCTGTTGAAGTAATAACAATTTTAGTCCAGAACATTAATGAGAGAAGAGTTTTGTTCTGTCAAAAGCATCTGACTACTGAGTGAAGCAGCAGCACCACAGTGGTTACACTGCACAAATTCCAACATTTTCCACGTGCTTTTGATGCTGCTGCTGCTCCAACTGACAAGGGCTTGAAGAACTCTTCAAAGAGTTCAAAGGACACATTTACAAAGGAATGTGTCCATCCATCCCCACTGCTCCTCAGAAATGGGGGATTCTTTTGTGACCAAACCAACATCACACAGGGAACACATTGCCAAAGAAAACAAATATCCTGTCTTTCCTGCCTAAAAGCACTTCCTCATAAATTTGAACACACATGCGCCATGAAATCACCCAATCCAGTAGACAAGTCATGCCCTCTTTGGCCATCCCAGTGGAGGCTGAGGAAAAGTAGCACACAAAGCTAAGTGATTTGTGCATTTTTTGTGTAGAACAAGATCACAACACTCCCAGAATCTGGAAATATTCCAGCAACACCATGTTGGATAGACCAAAGGCACCAGACAGATGACTGAACATAGCCAGTGGCTTGCTTCCCACGAAAGTCTGCTCAGGATTTATTTTAGCTTATTTTTTCCTCAAAAACAGTAGTTTATTTTTAAAAGTTAGAATGGCAATCTTTAAAGAGAATTCTAAAATACCTTGAGGATTTGACTTCACCATCTAAATCATTTTTTTCCTATCTATATAATAGACACCTCAAAGGTACAAAACTTGTATTAAAACTTGTATTGCAAGCATTAATATGGTAAATGAGATTCTGTTACCAGAAAAGGAAATCACTTATTTAAACTTTCATGTAGCCACAGGTCACTGTTTCATTAAAATCCCTTCTAGCCTAAACATAATGACAATATCTGTAAGTTTAAGTAGAACTGGCATTTAAAGGCAGTTTGCCTTAGCACTGGCATTTAAAATAATGTGGGGATAATTCCTGACATTTACTGTGCTGTAGAGAGAGAGCAGGAATGGAACAAGCAAGGATTTGAGCTCTGCTGATGCTCAATAGTTCAATAACATCATTAGTGTCGGTATGAGGCCACATTAAATCTGGTACTCCACACCCAGTCCAAGTTTGAAGACACTCAAGGAGCACTTATCTTCCAGTAAATAAGGGTCCAAAGGCTGTTCAAAGTACTTGAGGATGCATATTACAAACTTGATTCTGGCCATGTTGAGGATTACAGACAAAAGGACAAAACACAAAGGAGTAAGAGAGCTTTGCAAGCCTTGGTGTTTCTAACCTGAACTATCAGATGACCAAAACTACTCCTGAGTAAGGTGTCAACAGAAGAGCAAAAAAATTTGTGTTCAATAATTATTTCTAACTTGGAGAGTTACTTGGAAACCTTCAGGTAAAAGCTCTGCCATCAACTCTTGCGGCTGTTCTAAAACTACCTGCTGAAATGATTTACACAGATCTGAAATGTCCCCAAACCACTCTGGAGACAAACAGTATTTTCTGCTGGTCAAAAAGACAGAAGTTTTGCAAATGTCAGGACTCCGCCACCTGTCACTTCATTTCCCCACTCTTGTCACTTAAAGTTACACCAGCAGTGTTGGGCTCTTGCAGTGATCCATTAATCTCCATTTATGCATTTTGCTTTTATTTTAACTTTTTCTATGCTATTCTACCGGTTAAACCCACAAGGGCAATCCCTATGTAGCCTACTGAACCCTCTGAAAATATTCCAGAAGAAATTCCCTATTCATGGTACTCCAGGAGCTCCTGTTCTAAGATTGTACAATTTTTACCTTAATTTGGCAGTGACATCTCCAGCAAACACGTCCAAGGATTGTTTACTTACAATGGCATTTGAAAATGTTAAGCATCTGAGGCATTGCTCTCTGAACACAGACATACATCTCAGACATGCTATCTGGAAGATAATCGCTTGATTTTCAAGGTCCAATTAATTACTTCAAAGTTCACTCCTTCAGAAAAAAAATATTTTAAAGGACACCAGCAAGGACAAAACTTTCCCAAAGCTCATCAAAGCCACATGAAAAAAGGCTCCTTTTTCTCACTGAGGATGGTACAGAAGCAAAAAGCAGTGTGTGCTGCTTCTCCAGCGCTTTTACACACACACAAGTGGGACTATAGAAAGGTTCTTGGGAAAGGCTCTATAAATAAGAAAGTGGCAGCAGGATGGTGGGAAGGAGGAGGACTTCACAGCACACTGACTTTTATGGTAATTTCTTACAGGGTTCCCAGCAAAAGCAATTTTTTGAGAGACAAACTGCTTTCCTACAAATACTTTTCCCCACTAATCAAAGCAAACAATCCAACAGCTCCTGTGCCCACCACCTCCACACCCAAACAATCCCAACACCATCAAGTACCACTCCTGTCCTCGCAGTGATTTGGCAGCCTCTTAACTCACAACAAGCTAAATCGTTCTGCTTTTTGGTCACAGATCCAGCCTTCCCTTCTGATCCCTCAGTATTTGGGACTGAGGATTTTGGTGGAAATCTCAACAGCCACCCATGGGACACCAGCTGATGCCTGAAGGGGCCAGCTGGAGACAGCTTGGCTGGACAGGCACGTGGGAAAGACTCACAGGAAAGACGTGGGCAACAGCTGAGCAGGGAAAAGACAAAACATTTTCCAATTAGCACATCACAAAGGTTTGGTTACTGGCGGAAGGACAGGATGCAAGTTGGAAAACTGAATGTTTGAGACACTGGTGAATACACTTAAATCTGCTGTTTTCTGTGACAGCTACTGTTTGTCTTGCAAGAAAGACTTGCGAATTACACATTTCATAACAAATACCTGATTAATTAGAAAATAAATCTCTATGTTTAGCCTGACTTAAGCTCATCTTCCTGGTTCACAGGTCTAGTTCTCTTTTTAGCAAGTGCAACAAGAGCTTGAACAAAAGCACTAACCATTCACAGACATTTCCTTCGGAACTTTCCATCAACGTTGGCCAGCGAAGCCTTTCTTTATTTATTGCGTAACTTTTCTAGGAGGTAAATACATATAATCCAGGAAATAACAGCAGACTTGTTTTCTCCTAACTTCCTTTACATGAATAAAAGTCTTGGGGGAAACCTCATCTCAAAAAAAAACAAAAACCAACCATCCTGTGATGTCCCACCACAACACATGGCCTCGAGAAATGTGCACGAGCACACACGGATGTGTTTGACTCCCACAACTTTTAAGTGCCTGTGCTTCCCGAGCTTTAAAAACTCCTGACACTATGTTTACATGCCCAAAACAATCCTTTCCCATGGAATTTCACCAATTTTATATGCCCTGGGAAATGAAGAGCTGGAACACATTCAATACAAGCAAATACACGCAATGAAACAAGCTCAAATGGCTGAAACTTTTAGGGATGATACACAACAGAAGGCAATAGAAACTGATTTACTATTATTCTGTATGCAAAATAAGAGGGCACACTTCACAATCAGACATATATATCGAATCAAATGGAAAAGCATTGCATGAATTTTAACATTTTCATTCTTCCAAGGATAGCAGTGAAGTAACCATTACATGGAAATGCTAAGTTCTAAAGTTTCTCCCCAACAACACACAGTACTACATCTAATTATAGAATTTCTTTCAGGTAGGCATTAAAAATACAAACCCCATTCCAAACTTCCCCTGACTCCTACATCTCTAGTGAGAAGTAGCGTAACAGCCAACAAAAAAAGTATTTAGCTGACAACTATTAAAGGAGCTTTTTACTTTTGACTTGAGGCTTCAAATATTACACACACACTAGAGGACTGCTAAAAAATGGATTACTGGGATTGCAGGATGCCCAGTTCACAGGTCAGGATCCCATTCTATCAATTATTGGGAGTGGAAAAGAGCAGCAGAACAGCCTTGACTGCTACAGCCTGTCAGAGGGGGACTCTTGGCCCATCCAGTCTTACCACTCTCCCTTTCCAAAGGAACTATTTCTTGACAGCAAGAGGAACCTTGCTTTAATATCTTATCTAGCACCCAGACTAGGGACAGGCTCAGTCTTATTTCTGCTGAGTAAAAGTTAGTTACGAGCTTTCAAGAACTGCATTAAAAATCACAGAATTTTACTGTAAAATGACATCATTTCAAAGCATTTGTGTTGAGAACAACCACAAATACCAAAGTGGACCTTATGAAACACTGATTTCTATTTAAAAAACTCAAATGTCTATATTAAACCCTTCAATGTTGTATCACTGAACAACTTTTCATTGCTTCACCTGAGGTCTGTGTTGTCACAAAGCAGGGAAGGAGCCCAGCCCAAATGCAGTATTTCCCAAATCTCAGCCAGCAGCCAACAAACAACAATGGAATCACTCCACTGACTCACACTGAAATTAAAGGGGAGCTTTTAGAAGCATTTTCTACCTTTTGAAGCACCTGGCAATGTCAAACTAATATTCACCTCAAAAAGCAGAGGATCTGAATTCTGCTGCTCTACCCCTTAGAGATGCATCTATCAAAGCTTTAAGAGTTCACAAGGACGTAGTGAGATCTGCCACAACAGCTGTACTCTGCGAGCACCTTGAAGAATTTAAACTTCATTCACCTGCATCTACAACTTTTCTCATTTTTGCATGTCCAAGTTAAAAAATTGTTTTATATTGACATTTTGCCTTAAAAATACAAAACCCTTTCAACATTAAGGGTAGTAGAAAAGTCTAGGGACATTTTCAATAACTTTTACTTGATGAGTTAAAGACAAATGCTGTAGGTTTCATATGAATACAATTACAGCTTTTTCCCCCCAGAGCTGTCAATCAGTCTCTTGCAAAGTAATGCCAGTGAACTTGACAAGACATCAGATTACATTTCTGTCAGCATTAATGTTAGAACTTTATTTTCATTAATTACTCCAGTCAATCAAAAAGGAGAAAGTAATTTTTATACCTTTTACTTTTCTTCACTGAATGCATGGACTGACGCAGTGGAACAATTTTGCTTTCAAGAGAAATTACTGGCCCCAACTACACAAAAGTTAATGCAAACCTCCAGTCTCACAGTGAGATCTGTGACCTACATGCCAGGGCACTGCCCAGAATTCAGATCTGGTTATCAGAACTGATCCTGTCCCAAACTGACATGAAAAGGTGGAATCCAGCAAAATGTGGCTCATTACAGAACTCCTCTCCCAATTCTCCACAACACAAACACAGCTTTCCCTTTTACCAAAAGGCAGCTTCAGCTTTAATCGCCCTACCAATGTAAACTAACAGGTCATTCTTCCTAAAAAAATCAAGCAAGTATACTCATTAATTCCAGAATTTTTTTTCAGTGGATGCATCCTGAGCTTTGGGAATTGTGCCAGCTCACACGGCAAGCACGACTGCTTCTGTAATCACACACTGAAGTCATTTTCCCCTCATACTAACAGAGGAGAAACCATGAACAAAATTTACACCTAAACCCAAAATTTTAACCTGTTTTCCCTGTTTTTCAAGAAGTTTAAGTAACCATAGATGCCAAACAACAGCAACCCAACAAAAATTCATTCACATTTCCCACATTTTTTATTTTTCCAGTGACAATATCACAAAAGTCCCAACCACCGCATCTTCCACTATAGCTGTACTTCTATTTCAAATTTTTGAGTTGTTGCTGTTTTTACTCAAAATACAACATTACCTCATTGGACAAAGCATCAGCATCTCTGCTAGAGCAGCATCATTTCAGGACATTTTTACTGCCAAATGCAACTCCATGTGGATGTTGAAGAGGCTGCAGTACCACCCATCCAAACACTTAACTTTGCTCACTGCAAACACGGGTTATGCAACAACAGCTTGTGTGTTTTGTATTCTCCCCAGCTCCACCTTCCTTGAGAGGGCAAGGAATTACACAAGGAAATTATCTGAACTGCAGAGAAAGTTGTAATGGCAACAACAACAAAGAAAGAGCCAGATGAAGTCACTCTCTGGATCACAAGTTTTCTTGTTTGGCTTTCACACTTGCAGAGATAAGTTCAGCGTCACTGAGTACACAACTTTTCAATGTCTCTCAAGGGTTACACACAATCAGCCACACAACCACTCCAAAAGAAGCCTGGAAGTTTTCTTAGCACCTAATACCCTGATAATTATTTCCAGTCACTTCAAAAGGCCAAGCTAATGATTACACTTGTAGCAACAGGTGTGGATTCTCCACAGCTGGCAGCAAGCCTTTCCTCGGCTCAATTCTGCCTCATTGCTATTCACCTGCAGGAACAGGAAGCCCAGTGCCCTTGGGAGAAGATTCAGACACAGCTAATGATTATCCACAGAGGTGTGACAGGGCCAGAAATAGACCCTGTCAAACACCCCACCTCCCTGGGAAGATATCAGCATCACACGGTTTCAGACCAGCACTGCCCAAGCACCCTCTTGATTTCCACTTCCTAAAAGTGCATTTATTGCCACCCTTCAAGGGCTTGCAGCAACTGTGCTCACAGCAGACTACTTAACACTGTCTGCTCCTGTAACCGTGGTACAGCAGCACCTTCAGTGACACTGGAGAGTTATGTGGTTCTGAGAGCTCAGGTAAAACTCAATTCCCAGTCCCAGGAGCCTGCAATGCTCTACACAGACAGGAGATGGTAGGACAAAGCTTTACTCTGCAGAAATTCTTTGGTAGGAGGATAAGCACTGTCTCCCAGAAGATGCCACCAGCAAACAACTGCATTTAGCTTCTGGCTGAGAAACTGAGGATTCTGTTAGAGGCTGCCTGTTGGCCCATCTCACCTTTCTCCCAAATGACAAATTAAGTTAATTTCAAAAAACTCCAAAAAGCCTAGAAAAATTATAGTCAGGGTTGAATAAACTACCAGTATTTAAATACATTCCATATTGCCTTACCAGACTTTCCCTTTCCTCCATCTGCTGTAGGATTACAAGGAAGGAAAGAAGTTTAGTCTGCTTTGAGAGCCTTCAAGGAAACTTCTAATTATTTGGACTTATCTGTCACTCTAGGATTAGTCAGATACAGGTGATAAGAAATGAGCATGGTTATCTCCATCATTTTAATTGGCTTCTAAATTGTCAGGGAATGAAATACTGCTGCCAAAAGGACAGATCCCAGAGAAGAACCTGTCCCATGACAGAGACAGGAGTTAAACAACAGCTACAGCATCAGTCAACAAGAAGCAGCCTTGCTCACACAAAGAGCAGGCACCCTGCGGAGAATGCCTGCAGATGTGGGATTTGAAAATGGGAGAGAAATACCAAGTGTTTCTTCCCTCCCCAAACAATGAAGTGCAGTGAATTCTACCTTAATACAGCCGTACATTGAAAGATTTACTTTTTCTTACCATCAGGAATAAGGGTGCTCAGAAGAGCTTACTTAACTGCAGCTCAGCTGTGTTGGATCAGAGCTGGCCCAGGCTGACTCTGTGTGGCACAGCACCCCCACAATGCTTCACAGAACTCACCACCTCCCTGAGGTATGAAAATCCTTAAAAGCTCCCCTAGAACTTTATCTACGACAAAATCCCCTCCAACCCGATCTATTTTGTGTGATCCTGTGAAAATAAGTGCATTTCAGAGTGTCACAGCTATCGGGCACCCTTCATGGATGTGACAGCAGCACATCTAGACAGTGGCAGAACCAACACCCATCTCCTTGCTCCCTCATGTCACCTTCTCTGGAGCCAGCATCACCCAGACTGTTCTCCCTCTGCCATCTCCAATGCCCCAGGGGAGTTTGTAGGGATTTGTTCGGGCCTCAGGGTCACCCTCAAGCAAATCCTGCTGGGTGGGAGCGCTTGGTGGCATCCCCCAAGCTCCAGGGATCAACTCACATGGATGAGCTGAAGGGTCAGCAGCTCACCAGCAACACCTCAGGGAATGCAAGGGCTGAGAGGAGGGACAGCCCATGGAAACCTCATAAAAACAACCACCATGAACCAGGAGCACTCTGACTATGCCAGGACACCAAATTAGCATCCCGAATTCAGCAAAAGCCAGAAGCCCCGAAATGTAACTCTTCTCACTCACACAGAAGGCTAGACAATGATTAAAGACCTGAGGACACAAATCTTACCCCAGTGTGTATGGGTAATGTGGATAATCATGAATTATCACTTTTCTTAAGAAGGTATCTTGCTAGAAAAAAACATTCCTGGGCACAAATCTAAGACAACACATAAAAGCTCACAGCTGAAAACTGATTTAGCTTCAAAGACCAAGCTCTATAACTGGCTTACTTGTTATCTTGACAGCATGCACAACATGAACTCACTTAAATACTGCATGATTTTGAGTTTTCAGGCACAAATTTATGCTTCTTGCTAAAATTAAATAAATAAAGCTAAAGGAGAACAAACATGTTTTCCTCTTTCAGTGAAGGACCTTTCCAATGCCCAGCTGTGTAACTGTACTCCCATACATGTTCATCTTACTCTCAAGTTTAAAACCCACACAGTTTAGCTTGCATGCTTAGAAAACGGTCTAAGTGAAAAAGATTCTGGAGTTCAAACAAAATGTTTTAAGTTATCCCCCTGTGGTTTGTAAAGGGAGGATTTTTTTGCACTTTAATGCAATATTCATTAGTTATTTGCCTCCTGATCTAAGGTTTCCATTTCAAAAGCTGTTTATCAGTGTAACATTTTGAAGTGACTGGAAAGCAGAAGTCTGCTTACAGTTGTGAGGCTGCCAGGTAAGCAGCAGAGCTCCTCCACCCCTAATTCCCTCTCTCCACAGCGCACACCAGCACTGTAAGACCAGCAGTCCAACACTGCCCTGGGTGTCGTCCCACAACTCCAACACGTTTCTGAATTACTGGAGCATCTCTGATACACCATTGCCAAGTCACATGCCCTGTAAGTAAGATGGAAAAAAAACCTAGAGGATACAGTTTGACAGAACACAGTTCACAAAGATTTCCGGGTCACACAATTGCAGGATCTTGCAATATATTGCATTTTTTCTCATATTGTTGATTCTTTCATCAATAGCTGTCTGACTGGAATTGAGTCTCTGGAGCAAACACTGTCATTCCTATCATAATATCAGTCAAAGACATTCTCAGGCCACTGCTAGGAGATCACATATTTCAAAGCACATTAACTTCTTGGGAGTTGAGGATGGGGCAGAAAAAAAAAGAACCACAAAAAATGAAGCACATACATAGAGCTCTATGTTTGTGGCACATTGAAAACTCCAGAATCTCCTTTTAGACAACCTCTGGGAAAAAAAGCCCAGGCACATTTAGACACAAGAGATACAACTGATCTCCAAAGTCAACACAACATAAATTTATGAATCCACATCAGAGCATGGCTTGCATCTTCAGGCAAATTCAGGTTACAGTACTACATTGTCACCTCAACTAATCAGTGCAGGGTAAAGTACAGACGCAGATAAAAATAACATCATCATTATTTGTCTTTAACAAAATCCAAGTAAGTTTGGATTTAAACCAGAACTGTTCATTCTCCTTACATGACAGTAAGCAGATACTAATGTCTATTCCCACTCCCCATGACTATAACTGAAGTCAAACATGACATTCAAGATTTCCAAAAGCATTCCATGCGGTGCAAGGCAGCTTCCTTAGCTCACAGTAATGAGTCTGATTCCACAAGTTAGCCTATGTCATTTTATACACACCTGCAGAATCAAATATTTAAAAATACTTTAAAAAGCCCAACTATGAAATCAAGGGAGTATATCTGGGTTTTGACATTACCCAGAGGTTACAGACCTGCAAAAGCCTGGTCCCCTTATCCTTGCTACTCACACAGCAACACAAGCCTGGTAAATTCACTAGAACTCCTCACATGAGAAGGGTATTTATGAACAGCTCATTCATTGCCCAGACAGCCAAAGGAGAGCTCTCCACCTCTGCAGGGATTAAATACAGATGAAAGCCAGTGGGGCTTTCATTCACCAATTCCTTTCTCAAGTGATATAAGCTTTGTGTCCTACATCCACTAGACCTTCAATGGTGGACGAAAGCTGCCTTTTCAGTTTGAGTCTTTGACTTAAACAATGCTATTTTCTTCTCCTTTTTTTTGGCATATAATTTTATTAGGTCATAACAGCTTGTTCCACGTTCTCAGGCTAATTCTGTAAGTCATTTGCACCAAAATTAAGCACATCAATATATGAACATTCAGTCCACTCAACAGCCTATATCCACAACATAAAGCCAAGCCAATTACACAACTTATCTAATGCCACTAGGATATTACACTAATGGAGTAGATTTTACAATTCTTGAAACAGTCCATGAAGATTATGTATGATTTATTCCCATAGATCTTATTCTTTGAGTCATGCTCATATAATTGGCATTTTTTAGTCTCTAGGGAATTTACTGTTAACTTATAATGCCCTCATGATTCAGAGATTATCCTCATGTTGGTGTCATCATCATGCAGACTAAATTCAAATGTACAAAATTAATACGTGGCTGAAACAGCTCAATTTCACCAATCTCAGATATGGATGTGCTTCAAATCCCTCTTTTGAATCAGGCAGAGGAAGATAGGGGCTTAAGTCTCTCCAGATCCTGAGGGATCTCACACTGGTCAATCACAATTTATCCAACAGCAAAACTCAAGTACTTTGTTCTAAGGTTCCCAGAAGCAAGTCTAGTCAGTGCCACCAGCTGGATGCTTCACTTCCATCTCTCCCTTTTCTCTCCACATCCAAGCCCACTGTGGAATCAGAAGGTGAGTGACCTGCCAGCCACCATCACACTCTGCACAGGCCAGGTAAAGCTGAATGAGTCAAGCCTGTGAATCCTGGGATGCCAGCTCCAGGTGTTGGCCATCTGTCCTTCAGGGGCCACAGTCTGAGGTCACACAGAGTTGCAACAGCAATACGAGCCAAATGTGTCTCCAGTCTCATGACACAGGACAGTTTTAGCAAGTTTAGGAATCCTATTTCAAGCCTTGGAAATCCTCAGATGCCACCAGTGTGTGACAGCCACCTACAGAGCACCCTTAAGTGTCACTGGTGGCACCCAAGGACCATTCCTTAGGCTCTGAACTGAGACTGCTGCAGACTGGCACTTTGGACTTGGTTCATTAAAACCACCACTTCTGTTTCTCATTCTTCTGATAATATAATCCCATAGCAACAAATGAGAAGCTCCAAATTATATGCATGACTCTGAGAGGAAGTGCACAGTTCCTGTATATGCAAACTTTGATCTACTGCAGGATGGTCAACAGCATCTGTTACTCTAATATCCCACATTATTAGAGCCATTTAGCTAAACAGATCATAAAAAGATTGTTCTGTTAGCCATCTTCCTGGCAGAAATCCAGGGAAGTTGCTGAGTGGCCACAACCAAGTACCAGCATAAATCCAAAGGATTTGGAGTGATGGCTGGGGCTGAATTCCTGCATTTTTCACTGGTAGGAGCCTTACATTGTTATTTTCAGGCCCACATTTTTAGCTGCAATATTATCCATGTGCCTAAGCATCCTAAAGAAGGTGACACAAAGTGACATGCCATATACAGTCACATTTGTAATTGCCAGTCCAACCATACCCAAGTCTCTGTCACATTTTAAACCTGCTCTGAAGGCAATTTGTGAAGAGCTGTTTTAACATAACACAAATGTAGCAGAGTGGCACAGTCCATCTGCACTGTACAGCAACTCCAGAAATGAAAGAAAAGCCAAAAGCCATCCTTTGGCACTGGCAAAATTCCTGCATGAGGACACAGGACATGTCCAGGAAACTTAGATATCACTCTAGACAGAGCTGTGAAGCAGAATTTGAGGCAGGAGGAGCAAAGAGAGGAAGAAGGACCCTCAATTTGAGCCTGAACCCCTGCAAATATTGAATGAAATGCCAGGGAAAAGTGGAGGCAGAGGGGAAAAAAAAGCTTCACTCAGCATTATGAAATGTCTTTTGTCAGTTTTCAGCAAAGAGAAAAAACACTTTTAAGGAATTAAAGTACTGTATTTCAACAATCAGCTTTGCAACAGGACTAAGATAAGCCTTTAGATAATTCCACACACATGCTGTGACTACAAAAGGGCAGATAATTTTCCCCTTACACAAAGGCTGCAAAGTCTAAACAATTTGGTGAAATGCAGGCACACTATGGAGGAAAGTGCAAATATTTCAGTCTGCCAGTCAGAACAGCTGAGCTACCCTACAGCTTTACCTTACCTATACCCCCTTCCTGGGTCCTTGATTTCAGTAGGAACATTGATTGAAAGTCCAATATATGTGAAAAAGGGGTCTAAATTTGGGGATGCAGCACAGAGCTATGCAAAAGATTCTGGTACAAGTTGTCAGTGACAAGATAAATTTACAGTCAGTACACTGAAAAATCTCCTTCTGGCAGGAGAAAAGCAGTGCCACTCTTCAAACTGGTTCTCCATATTTTACAAAATACTCCATGCAAGTCTGAGGAGAGGAGCTTTTCACCTCATCCATCTAGCATGTATGACATCATTATGCTCGGAGTCCTACTGCAGCATCTCTGACAGGCTCTTCCCAGAAATTTTCAGTGCCAAAAATGCCTGAAGGTTTGTGTCTTCAGGTGTCTGCAACAGGGAACGATGCAAAGCCACAGATTTAACTGAGATCATTTTAAACTATGACACTTATTGCTAGCATTTTGTGTCAATAATCCAGTTTACTCTGCAGCAAGGATTTTCCAGCCAACCCAAAGCCAAACACTGCGGTGTGGTGATGGACTGTGCACCCACAGAAAGGGCATTGCCTGCTGAGCTCCTCTGAACACCATTTTCACAGGCCACTGACAGACACACAGCACTTAAAACAGTTGCTAAAGCATTTTCCTTTGCTGCCAAGCACCACTTATTCATCAAACACCTCAGTGAATTATAGACCATTGAAGCATTATAACAAATCACATTGCTTTTAAGGAAACGCTGCTTTTTAAGTAAAGATCGATTGAGGATCTGCACCTAAAAAAACTCAGCTTCAGGGGAAAAGCCCTGAGCAAGGAACTGAAAGGTAAAGTTCCCCTAAGCTTCAAATTTCACAACCATCATCACCCTGTGTCAGGGAGAGTATTTATGATTTTTAATGATTCTGCCTGGTTCTCTACTGCGGTACGTTACCTTAATTTAGAGGGATTTTCTGTGTGAACAACATGGTTCTATCCTTATTTTACTAGTTAGCAAGCAAATCTGGATTCAAAGCAGAAAACCCACCTTTATTTTACTTATCTCTGTTTTAGGGAAAGTAAAGAATAAAGCCATCACTGTATTGTTCTAAAAGTTGCCTTAAATAGAGTATGTTTTAAATGTCCCAGTCTCAAAGTTGAAAGTGCCAAGATAAACTACCTAAATTTTGGGCTGTACTCCTAACTTCCAAGCATTAATGTTCCACTTCACAATACATTTTATTAAATAAGGCCCGATGTCTAACTGTCCTGGGCAAACACAGGGCAGCTAGAATTAAAGAAAAAGAGCTTCCTTTAGAATTTCATTGTTTTAACAAGGCTTCAACAAGCATCATCACTACCAAGCAGCTCTACCCTGCTAATCAATTCTTTCATTATGATTCTCATTACAGCACTTACTGCTGTTTATCAGAGCTCCCTGGGTAGTAAAGCACCTGTCCAAATTATCCACAGGCCCCTTAAGTGAGAAATATTATGCAGTAACCACGTTAAAACTCCCACAGTTTGTTCATCTCAGTCAGCAGCAAGTTGGCTGTCAATAAACAGAACCTGAAACAGCTCCCAGCCCATGGAGCTCTCCCTCTTTGGGGCAGGCTCTGTCACCTGGCACAGCCAGGGATGTCACACTCCAGTGCAGGGACAGCCAGGGATGTCACACCCCAACAGTGTCTGCACAGGCAGAGGCCAAAGGCTCAGTAAAGCTCTGCAGGCACACTGTGACCAGCCTTGGGATCAGGGAGAGGTTCTGGTAATCCCCAGCCTCAGACAGCACAAGAGTTCTTTGGGATGTGGCACTGGGGTAGAATTTCACTTTTGATGTGTGAGTGCAGCCTTGAAATAGCAGTGCTATATATACCCCCAGTGCATTGGGATAATTGGGCAGCTGAGTGTCTGACATGCCCCAGAGAATCAGGATTTACAGACATTCTGCAGCCACCAGCCATTCTCTGGGACAACAGAACACTCTGTTCCTCTCATATAATGCAGAGCACACCTTGGATAAAGGCATGGGCCAGCCTCCACAATAAATACCCAGACATTGGAAATGTTCCTGGGATATGAATGAAGACAAATCTACATCCTCTACATGGCAGCCCCTGCTCCTTGCCCACACTGAGTGCACGAGGAGCAGCTCAGCATCAGAGAGCTACATCACAGACTGTGTCTCAGAGATGAGAACATGCCCCTAATATGGGTTTTCTGTTCACAAGTAAAGGATGGACATCAGGAAGTTACACTGCTAAACGTGCCTATGTGGAAAGATTAACTGGAAGTAGTAAGGAAGATGAGTTCTCATTCCCTGCCTGGTGTAGAGCCCTAACTGTGGAAAGGCAAGACAGGAGGCCTGCTGCTGGCAGCACACATAGCACACCTACACAAACCACAGCCGGGGGAAGGCACAGTCTCTCTTTTGGAGATTTGACACCCTTCAAAGCTTGCTCAGAGATTCAGTAGCCCAGCTGATGCATGGCAAGGAGATACAGCAGCACAGGAGTCTGCCCGTGGATTTTGCATACCTTCTAATCCAGGGGAATATTTGCAGGAGACTGGCAATGCAAAAAGCATCTGTACAGTTAGAATTATTCAAAAATGACAGACACACACAGTGAACCTAACACTCTTTATAATCTGTAGCATTCAAAGCTGTTACTGTGTTTTCCCAATGCTGGGTTAATACAAGCTGTCTGTAAAAAAAAGACAGGATGAGATGATTCCCTAGGAAAGGAAGCTACAG
Organism: Illadopsis cleaveri; assembly: GCA_013399915.1. Lineage (NCBI taxonomy): Eukaryota > Metazoa > Chordata > Aves > Passeriformes > Timaliidae > Illadopsis > Illadopsis cleaveri. The sequence goes on along the minus strand of VXBB01009081.1, from coordinate 504,683 downwards.
AGGGCCTTCTGTCCTTACACACTAACCCCAAACCGAAAAGGAAGGCAGTGTGGTACAATGGAGCACATTGTTACCACTGAACATCCAGGCCAGGGGCATTTCTGCCCTGTGTGATGCCAGCTGCAAGCATACAGAGTGTATAAAATGCCAGAACTGTAGGAGCAGGCAGGAGAGGAAAGCAGGGTCAAGTCCACTTTTTTACTGGTAAAAAGCCTTGAGGTAAATAAGGCAAGGATTAGTGCAAAACTGTCATTTATTGCCACTCACTTGTATTTCAAGAGAACCTTTCAAACTGCTCAAATTAAAAAAGAGCTCCAAATTTCTAACACAGTTATCCCATAGCACTGATTCCTAGAGGAGCGCATATGTTCACACAGGAAGATGACATGTATGGAGACAGAATATATCTTATTTAAAGATCATTATTTTTGGAGCACACTCTCTTACACAGCTTAAAAAAAAAAAAAAAAACCCACACAAAAAAACCTGAAAGCATAATAGGGAGAGGAAACAGCCAGGATGTGAAGCATTACAGAGAAGTCACTCCAACAGGCACACCAGGAGGTCAGCTATCCTTCCAAAGATCAGGAAAAGCTGATGTGCTAGGAGCCAATTCTTGAACTATGCTAATAATAGGTCAGCCAGCAAAACTGATGCTGCACATTCAACCAAACCAATGTACAAGCTGCAGGCATGAACACAAGAGATTTTTTTTTTAATTAAGGAGGCAAAAAGGAGACTGCAGGCTAGCTTATGACACACCAGTGGCTCTATTTATTGCAAGCCCTGCTCAGCTCGAAAACAGACACCAGCCCAGGAAGGCACTTTAGGGGATGTTGGTCAACTTGGACACAAGGTTTCTTTACTGAGCTATTTAGATTGAAAATTGTAACAGCAAAACAGTCTCCAGCAGACAGATCATAAAAATCTCTTGCATAAAAATTCAAGTTTCCAATTTTTTTGTAACATTCGACATTTATATCCATCTGCAGCCAAAGCTTACAAAGTCTCAGTCCTGTTAAAAGACAACCTACAATCTCATCTTCATAGCAAAGTCACAACCCATGTTCAATAGACAGCAAGGATAATATTCTCACAGGAAATAAAATGTTAGGATTGTTCTCAGTGCCCAAGAACTCAGCAGTACATAAATTTAGCTGACTCCAGAGTCATCCTCACTTGCTGAGGTTCTTCAGCTTCCTCACTTCAGCAACGAGACCTATGCTGTGGATTAAACCCAGCATCTCATTTTCTGTTCCTGCCTCCCTCACAAGAAGGGAGATATTTAGCAGTGGGAAATGCTTACTAGAAATCTGTGTTTGATGTAGAACCATTTCCCTAATGGGCCTTGAACAATTTCCATGTTTTGAAAGCAGAGAGATTTCCTTTAAATCAGCAGCCTGATGGGAAGTTGACCTCCATGAAATATTTCCTCCCATTTTGACTGTCTGTGGCAATTCCCTACCACTTTCCCTGTCTTCTTTTATTCCGCTCAGATACTAATTTTTAAGTTGTTGGGAAAAAACATGATCTGGTCTCAAGTTCCAAATGCCACGATGGTGCCTCCTGATGTTACACCTCAAATTCATCAATCACAAAAACTGCAAAACCTTTCTAGGAAAAGGTTTTTTGAAAAAACCTTATTTGCTGTACCACCACTATTATTTCACTGTCTGCTTCAGGTTCACTCCCCATTTCCAATGTCATTAAGAAGCAAAACCTCACACCACCATAACTGCTTGTCCCAGCGAAGTCCTCATCCAGATTTCCAGTGAAAAGATTAGGAGGACCTCCACAGAATCATCTCCACCTTCCCAGAGCCTGAAACCCCTTACCCTTAAATTTCCAACTGAAATAAAACAAGCAACCCCTACTCTCAAAAATCAGGGACAAGTCAATTTCAGCTTCACGCTCAGTTCACACATGCAGGAATGGAGCAAGTTTAGAGCAACACCATTCATTAATCAATTTTACTTTCCCTTCAGTAGGAGAGGATTATGATCTGATATCAAAAGTGTCCCATGGATAAAAAAAAACTTTCCCAGTTTTGGTATTATTTTCCCTTGTGCCCATCTGACACCGGAGAATGTGCAGGTGCAAATTAGAGTTTTTTGTTTTCACAGAAGTCCATGGAGAAACCTCAGAAGTAGTAGAGCAGTGAGAATACAAAACATACAGAAAAAATTTAAAAGCAACAACAAAAAAACCCCTCCACGAGTCTTGCTTATGCCTGGTAGAATGCCAGGACATGGACCGAAGTAATCCCAACTCCTGTGTTCTACAGCTAAAGCAAAGGCAAATCTGGTCATATGGCAAAACACGATAGAGACCCACGTATCCAACACTCATCATGAGACAGAATTAACACAGAGGGATGGTGATTGCTGAAACGCTAAGGATGCTACAAGAACGAGCAAGAAAAGTGAGATATCCACTGCACATGTTAAAATATTCCTTTATAAAGACACAAGTGCATTATTTTTTCTCATTCCATTAATCGCTTTTACAGTCTCAAGTTTTTTAAGGGTTTAAGTTATTTAGCTTGTTTTCTGTTTACATGCCAGAGAGAGAAGTGTGAATACATGGTTACTGATGCACTCCTTGGATGTTTTCAGTGCTGAAATGCACAACTGAGTAACCTTGCTCTTCAATAAATTAAGCCAAACAGTTGAGATGTGGAGCAGGTATTTTTAAACCTGGTACTAGTAAATATTCCATTCTCATTAAATTACTAAGTGTATTTTAAATGTTGATTTATTAACTTCAGTCTTTATTGTATGCTTGTCAAACGTACTGTGAATTATAGACGTAACGTAAACATTTTTGACCCACAGGGCAATACAAATACTGACTCAATTGTTTTAAAGCTCTGCTTCAAAAGAGACACAAAAGAACTCTCTTACATAACAGGCAAAATCCCCAGCAGCTGGAAAAATGCCACATCATCTTCCATTTGGATGAGGGCAATGGGATTGCCACAGAATCCACAAACATGCTGAAGCCAAACCTAATCCTCCTGAATCCTACCTACAGCCCTCGGGCTCCACTTCCCACATTCCCTCTCATCTGTGCTGGGTTTTCAGGCCCAAAGGATCACATCAGGACACAAGAATGGAGAGGACCTTCCAAGTCAGAAAAATCCTCTCATCATTTATCATAAGGAAGCACTTCATGCACTCCCATGGCACAAGAGAGCTCCAGCTCGAGGCACAGGATAATTGCTCCAGGCTCTTGTACCAAGCTCATATCCTGTGGCTGAGCTGCAGCATGCTGGCATCAGTTCTGCCAGTGATGCTCACACATGAAAACAGCCTGTTCCTGTTAGAGGGGAAACTACCCCACTTTTTCCCTTGAAAACTACAAAACTGTCATTAAAAAACTGTACAGATGAAGTCTCTTTGCCTTGAGATACCCTTAGCCTGTCAGTCTGGCAGGAATGGCTGCCTGTGAGTATTTCTGTGGCTTCACCACCCCATTTTCCTTCAAATGCCCTTCAAATCTTGGGGTAGGAATGGTGCCAAGTACACCCTGAAGCTGGTTCTCCCTGTAGCTAAAGCCCTTGGCTGGGCTGTCCTGCTGCTCAAATTGCAAAGGGCTGAGGAGGGAAGCTCCAACCTCCCACACAATATCAGCACTCGCAGTAGCTTCTCAACACACACTTCCTTTGGACAAACAGGATCATCATCTGTTTACAACAGGCATTAGAAAACGCTGCTGACTCCCAGGAACTGGGCACTTATGTTGAGTTTCACAACAGACTGTGAAATCTTTTTGTGGTGCAGTGGGTGAGACTGGGTCTGCATCCTCTGTGTTTTCAGCGTGCTGCCATGCTGCTGCAGTTGCCCAGCTTTTAAAATAAAGGGGAATAAATCAGTATGTGCTAGTGAGAGAGAAAACAGCATATTAACCATCCTCAGACTTTTAAACCTCCAAAATAGATCCACCACAAAAGCAATTAGCTGCTTCCCTCCTTTCCTTGCAGTGTTAGAATTGCACTGAGTCAATGGCTAAGCGCCTTCTCCCAACATCCTTTTGATTGCATAACAACTTTCAGACAAAGGATGCAGGAGTAATAATGCACAAACTGCCTGACCATATTTTTTTCTTCTCCTAGTCTGTCTATGCATCCATTTATCCATAGACAGAAATCAGTCTTTGTCTGGCTTTGCTTTGCTAGCTGGGCTAAACACACCAAATGCTTCCAGCCTCTGCTCATCTCCTGGGAAATGCTTTTGGTTATCACTCCTTTTTACTCTAGTAGACTCTCTTCACCTGCTTAAATTCTGATTTGTCTTTCTTCCACGATCATGACCAGTATAAGAACAAATGGAAGAAATGGCAATCCTCGTAAAAAAAAAAAAAAAAAACTCAAGAAATTGAGTTTTTAGTCAGGTCATAAAAATACAACACCACAATGAATATTGTCTGGATTTGCTGCAGTTAAGAAACATTACCTAAACAATAAGGTAAGCAGCAGACATAAGCTTGTCACATTAATTTTTCTTTTAAAGGCCATGTTGAGAATCATTCAAGTAATAATATGGAATCAGCCAGCAGTCTGCATACAGATGAACAAGAAAATACTTCAGAATCTTCAGCAACAAAAGAACTTCATACTGAAAAATACAATTAACATCAGAAAGCTGTCCTGCCATCTGTTCAAAACAAAAGGTATCAAATATTCTTGCTGTTATCAGAAAAGAGGGAAATGCTATGGATGCCTTTGATTTTGGAGGATTACCCTTACTGATGACAGCAATGTAAGCTGTAATATGCAAATGCACAGTGAGTGTGTCAAAATGCAGGATACCACATGGGTCTCACCTAACTGCAAGATTGGAGCGTAAATAAAATTACTTAACAGACCTTCACACCACAAAAATTGCCACCCAACTGGAATTGTCTCTCACATGTGGCATATCCTAAGTGGAAAGGATCTTCATGGGGCTGAAGCTAAGGATCTTGGATTATTCATGAGGAGCTCGCGGCTCCTGAGACTAAACTGGAAATTGGTACTAACTGATTTGTCAGAAAGCTACAAGGGAAAGCAAATGAACAGTGCACTCTGGTCATGTACATAAAGCTTAACCCTCAGCAGCCTTTTGGACTCTCATGTGCTGGACTGCAGCATTACGCAGACTCACTGGCCAGGCTGCAAACCCTGTGAGCATCTGCAGCTCCCGGAGAGCTACAGGATGGGGTCAGTGATACAGAGGGCTGCTCTCCACAGGAATCCTCACCAGATTTGGGCTCTGACTGCACCAAGAGCAATCTCAAAGACTCTCCAGACCCATGGCTAGACAGCAGACACTACACATCATTTGCCTTGCCCTGCCACAGAGAAGAAAGAGAAAAGGAAGGGAACAAGAAAACAATGCCAGAAGCAGCTCAACCAGCCGACGAGTTAAGGAAAGCTGCAGGGCTACAACCACCAAGTCTCTAAGCTAAATAAAAATCTAGCACAGGGGACTGGTTTTGTGGTTTTGTTTTTCCTCACAGTGATTCATGCAACTTTTGTGTAACTTCACTGATAAGGCAACAGCAAGCAAAGGAGGCAGATTCCTGTTTTAAGCAGCACACCATTACCCAGGCAGTGATTTACTGTGTCACACAGTGTCTGGCAAACAGGACACACAAATGGCTTGAGAGATGGCTGCTGCCCAGGCCTCATCTCCACACCTTTTGCAGTCAGCTCCCACAAAAACGTGCCTGATCAAGGAAGCTGGCAGCAGGCTTCTCCCACTTCATCACTTTGTTTAGCAAGGATTATCTTTCCACACACAGAAAACAGCAGGCCTTGCTTGTGACAAAAGCAATTGCTTAAAAAAAATAACATGAGGAAAAAAGAGAAAGTGATCACATAGAGGTTGTATTGTCCTCATATTTCTTCACATAGTTCCACTATCATCACAGGATCACTTCACACAAAGAGAAGGAAATTAAAGAGAATCTCCTATATAACCTCCTTTTTTCATGTATTTGCAATTTCACAATCAACATGAATCGAAATACTCTGTAAAAGCAGAAAATGGCATTTCCTTTCCAGTCCTTGCACTATCAGCACCCAGTAGATATAAATTTACTTTCTTTAAATAGGCACTGCTAGAATGGTGTTTAGAAACAAGCTTCACCTAGTTGTCATGAATTATTAACCAGAAAAAATCCCTCTTGTTCTTTACAGAGTCTTGATTTGCAAGTTTAAAAATCAAACTGACACTTAAACCTCTTGTATAAATACCTAACCTTTAAAAAAAATGCTTTGAGCATTATAAATACATTTTTTCATGAATATGAGAACAACAATTCTATAAATAGCTATTCTTCACAGAATTGCTTCAAGACATTGTTTTTACAGACAACAGTAGGAAACTGAAGGAGGTCTTAGTGCCAAACATATTAAAAGTGAAATAAACTCTCCAATCAACTCTGGGTTTCCACTTATTCTTACAAAGTTCATCGTTATTTTTCAGCTTATACAATTAGTTTATGCAAGGGAAGGAACAAGCCAAAGGGCTGCACCGTGTCCTGGCACAGCCACTGGGTCAGTGTAAATCAGTCACAGCCTTCAGCTTCTGAGGGCACTCACTTGGCTGCCCTGGGCAGTAATTTAAAGCAGCTCTGCACTGTCAACAGATGAACTCACTGTTACCCACCACAACCTTGCACAAGCACAGGCAAAGACAAGATTTTCATCATAAACTCCACGATATGATTTCCAAATATACTCACTCAAAACCTTGCTCCATCTCCCCTCTAAAGCAAACATAGGAAGATAAACATGATCTAATATCATAGCAAATTGCCTCTTCAATGTGCCTGCACATTTCGTGGTTGCTATCTCCTCGAGCTATTTTTGCCCTGGTATCTAAACAAAATCAACAAGAACTCCTGAAAAACAGCTACACAACTGGTAAACCAGGTTTCTGCAGCCAGAGTACTACAAGCACACATTCAGGTTTTTTGGCAGACACTCATACAAGGCCAAAGCTCAAGCACTACCAAGTTCAACACCATATTCAACAGGGAGCCAGAACAAGCACTTATTTGATAAGTACTTGAGAATTCATCTGTATAATGAGGAGAAACTCATTCAATTCCCAGTTTCGATACAGTGTTTTACAATACCAATTGCAACACTAATTTCCTATTATAAACCTGTGTATGAAACACACTGCACCCAAATGCAGGGTGCTAACCTCTTTGCCTGTGCTTCCTTGAGTTTCCAGCCTCCAGCAGCTGGGAACACTGACAGTGGTGGCTCTGAGGGGTGGCACGGATGTGAAACTGGAGCACAACAGTGATGATGAATCAGGCCATGAGCTTTCCCAACTGCTCCCAGCCACAGGAGTGAGCTCAGCACACCAGAATGCTTTTCAAAGTGTCCAGAGAGGATTAGGAAGAACTCTGTGACGTGGCCCACCAGGCATGGCCAGCCAGCACGTGGCTATGAAGGAGGAAGAATTCAAAGGGAGCTATGGCCTTTGGGAATTCTGGGCCTGCCATGCAGCACAGACAAAATCCTCAATGTGCAGAAAGCAAGAGAAACCACAAGCCAACTATGGAACCACAACAACATCCCAAATAGATCCTTGCTGTCCTTGCCAGGACAATTATACACCTCACTGGGCATTCCAGCATTAATATGGCTGGAATTCACCAAATCTTCCATCCATCCCTCCAAGATTTGGGCCCCAGGGATGAGCCACAGGCCTGTTTTTGCTGTCCAGAAGAGTAAAGGAAGATATGCTGATAAAATGCTTGTCTGCTGTGCCAGACCACACATCACACCACAGAGAAAAGGAAGAACCATTCTGGAACTGGAAGCTTTTCTCTTACCTTATTTTGATCTGTCCAGTAGAAGAAAAATCCCTGTGGGTCTGTTCTGAGGATAATTGGAGTCACAACTGTGGAGTCCTGGCAGAGAAAGGACAAACAAAAAATCCATGTCAGTACACAGAACACATAATTATGCACAAGCTGCTTTGCTATCTGTGTCAATGAATTGCAACATCTAGAAATTACCCTGAAGGTATCACTAGCAAGATGTCACTGAAAGAATTTAGTATCACCTGTCTCATATCTCCGTTTTTCAGACATAATGTACTTCCATTACTGTGGAGACAGCATCTAGTAACTCCAGACTTGTCAACACGTGGAGTTAACCCAGAAAAGCTGGAAGTAGATGAAGTTAAACAGGCATAACACTCTGAATGTCAACAAGAGCCCCCACAGTAAAGCATTGTAATAGTTAGGTGTCCACTGCCCACCTTGATCTGGCTTCACCTTCAGATATCAACATTAAATACCTACACAAAGCTTATTTTTACAAAAGCTGAATTTGCCTAGAAAACATGGAATGGCATTCTTTAAGACTTTTGTCAATAACATTCCATTAAAATTTATCTCTTTTTTAATCAAAGCATGAAAATTTTAGTCATGGGAATATATCCATATTCCACCTCACTTTCAAACTGGTTGAAAACCTGTCTAGTCTGGTAACATCCACAGCTCAGGTCATTTAAAAACAGGCCCATTTCTCAGTACATTGAGCAAGGCAGCCTTGTTACCTACAAATTCCTGTCTTCTGACTGACAGCAGTACCTGACTCAGGACACACAAGCTCTAACCCAAGTCTTTTCCACAGGTGGAAGTTCATCACATCTCTCTCATCAGGGTTCCCTGATGCCTAACAATAACTGACATCAGTGCAGCCTGCTCCTAATAGGATTTCTTCTCTCTTTCTCTTCTATTTTTCATGACATCTGTAAAGACACTGTTGTCTCAAGACCTGTACCCATTCTTCAAACTCAATTTAGAAGTTATGGAAGGGCACAGAAGAGAAAAAGACAAGGATACAGAAAAATTGCCTAAGCCTCAGCTCCCCTGAAACCCAGGCTAAACACACAGTTCCTCCTCAGAAAGAATTTATATTTCTGTTGAAGTGCTACAGGTATTTTACAGCTTTAACAGTCACCTACTTCCAAAGCAGTAATATGTGAGGTCACTCTATATTGCTTTGAGGAAAAAAACTAGGCTGTAATAGGTTCAAATTTAAATCCAACATATTCAAGTGCAGAGTATGAGCTCAATGAAAGTTGATGGAAGTGACACTATTGTAAATAAATACAATTTCTCTAAGTGTCATTTCTGATGCAAGAACACTTGTCTTTATCATGTCACCAGCACAATCCTTCATGACACAGCACTAAACTCCCAGCAATGGGCATTCCTGAAATAGGGAAAATAAACTACTCCCAGTTCACAGCCAGAAAAACTGAGAGCCAAAGCAGCTCAGGGACAGGCCCAGAACCAGCCAGGAGCCTACAGGGCAACAAGGTGAAAGAATAAAATGGCATCGAGCATATTTTTATCTCAGCACAAGAGAAATGCTAATTGAAGGGCAAGTTCTACACTAAGAGGAAATACAAGATCAGACCCTTCAATGAGCGTAGAAATCCTTTTTACAACTGCAAGATCTAGGCTTTGCATCTGTCCAGAGGTGCACTGACACTGAAATAGTGCCACAGGAGTTTTCAGAGGCTGGGAACAAGTGTGGCTGTGCCAGTGCCATGAGAATGCCCCAGGTGGGCCCAAAGCTCTGTCAAAAGCCCCATTGACCCTTCATTAGAATGCTGCCCTTCCCTAAGAGAACAGACATGCAGAATTTGTAGATTCTTATTCCCTCCCCTCATTTCTTCCTAGTTTTTAACATCTTGTACACCTGAGAGTTTTGATACTGTTTGAAGCAACATGCAAATTTGGTTTTAAAATATATCAGACAATGAAGAAACTGTCTGTATCCACAAGCACTTAAAAAAGGATTCTTAAACCCTCATCATTCAAAAAGAGAAAAAAAAATCCTGCTCTAGAGACAGAACTCTCCTTTTTTAGCTTATTTCGTTGTGTCATATGCAGCCTGTGCATAAAAATATAAGATGAGGGAAGATAAAGACTGAGTGTCCTTCTGCCTTTGGATGAGATATAAGCAACTTCAGGGGGAAGAAGGAGGAAGTGATGGGAAACAGACACAAAGCAATCATGTCTAGGATTAACTAATTTTGCTGGTTAATCATTTCAAATCAGTTGCTTCAAACCAAAGTGTGTTTGATGACACACAGCTATCAGAGTAATACTTTTGTAGAATGTGGGTTGTAAAATGTTGACTACAACCAGACTCAAGAAAGCAGAGGATGGGGGAAAGAACCATCAATAACTATTAGGTGGCCTAAAGGAAACTTCATCATGACAGGGTCAGCCTTAGTCTGGGAATCTCTGCTCCAGAAAGCTGTTTGGTTGTGTTGAGGTTTTTGTTTGGTTGAGGTTTTTTTAAATTAACTCTACTACTCTGACATTAGGCACAGCACAATGAACATGCTGATGAACATGAGAACCCCACACTGTCACACACAGGATCTGAGAATAACTTTGCCCATGTATTTGGGCAACACATGTCTTAGGAACTCTTCCACACAGCCAGCAGCAGCAATAAAAGCCATGAGCAGAATGCTTTGTATGTACTACATGTTAATTATCACTCTTGTAAATCCCTGACATCAAATGCCACACTCAGTTCTGTGTGTGGAGGAACAGAAATAAACTGAGTCAGTTCTGCAAGTCCTTCCCACTCCAGAGTAAAGCAGAGTCCTTTGTCACCTGGGACAAGTCTCTTGTTTTTATACTACTCTGCAAAGGCAGGAAACAATCAAAAAGACCCCTGAAAAACCTCTTTTGCAATACACCTTCAAGAAAAGCAGCAGTTCAATGCTCTGAAATAGGTATTTGCTTCAACCAACCATTGTCTGGTGCATTTATTTACAAACATGATTGTACTATAAGGGAATGGCTGTGGTTTATGACCCATAAGACACATCTGCATTTATGAGTATCCTGAATCCATTAATCCAATTTCCTCACCCAAAGAGCTGACCTCATAACTCTCCTGAGCAGACTGACCAACCAGACACAACTCTGAAGAGGGTTAGGGACAGAACACAATGGAGGAGGAGAAAAATTAAAATAAACAAAACTTCAAGGACAAACAAATCAGGAGCAGACATTCCTATCTCCCCTAAGCCACTCAGATCCAAAAGTGAGAATAAAACAGGAAATGAAAATGTGTTGCCCATCTCTAAAGCTAAAGGGTTTGGAAATTAACACATTTAAATGTGTGGTAGGAGAGTAGACTATATCCATTCCTCTAGATATCAACAAATCAAGCAGCCCTTTGAGGAGCAGGCCAGATTCTTGAGACATCCCCAAGCAGATAAAGGTACAGGAGGAGATGACCAAGGCAAAAACCAGCTGTGACCAGAAGGAGTAGAGGAAAAAGAGAGAGTGTCCCAGTCAATGGTGCAAATGGCTGTGGGTTATCAGGCTTTTTAAATGCCACCCGTGGGTGCCTGTGCCAAGCAGTAGTTTGGTTTCCAAGAGATTGCTTCTGCAAATTCCTTGAAAGAAAGAGTGGCACTACCCTGGCAGTCCCACTGTGCTGTGCATCACACCAGCCTCAGCTTAAGAGAATTTTCTTGAAGGGCTTTTAATTTCACCTTTGAAAGTCCTCTACCTTTTTATTTGCTGACTTAGGGCCAATTCTCTACTTTCCTCTAATTCCACAGCCTCAAATGACTAATACAACTGTTCTATTCTTACTCCATTAAGTTGCCTCCTAATTGGCTGTTCAGCCTCAGATCCTGCATTAGCAATATTCTTTGGTTTATACTTTTAAATAAAGAGGTTTCAACTTCATGCCCAGGAAGTGTCACAAGGAACTTTGGAATCCTTACCAGCCAGGCACAGCAGAACACAAGCACAGAAGGTCAATGGACAAACCCATAATTAAATGACTGCCAGGTAACTGCTTCAAAGCCAGATTTTAAGAGCAGGTCCCTCAGACCACATGTAACACCAGTGAGCAAAAAGTGCCACTTCCATTCCATTACTGCTGACCAATAAAGATCATCATACAAAGATAATCAGTGAAAAGGGTGAAAACTTTGGTTTAGCTCCTTACTGACCATATATATCACAGCACCTCCATGATCTGGCTGTGCACAAGATAGAACCTTTTACTCCATGACCACGAGCCAGAAGAGCTTGTGTTTTAATAAATCACATAGATAGTGATGATGTTTCTTAGAAACAGCTGCAGTCAAAATTCACATCAACAGATTTTAAAAAGAAAAGCAGAGCAACCTCTGTTCCCAGCTCTTCAGACAGATGGGGCTCATGACTGCCTTATTAAGGCTGACTGTGCTTTCCTGGGTTTGCCTCAGATTTTCAGAGACATTGAACATCCCCAAATATAACCTGAAAACTTTATACACATCATTATTTCACTTGCTTGAACTTCTGGAAAATTTCTGCCAAACTGCTTTGAAACACAAAGCTGAGAAACATGGACTTTTTCTTGCAGAGGGAAAATATTCTTGAACAATTCTTTCACTTTGGCCAAAGGGCCTAAAATCTGGTTCAGAGCAAAGGTGTAAGATGTGAGGACAGTCCCCAAACAGAGCGCTCCTGTCACCCCACAAATCAGGTGGATTTGTGGATTCCAGGCCTGGAGGAAGCAGAGAAGGAACAATGGAAAAAGAACAGCAGAACTCGAGTTTCCACAGGCTCAGCAGACACATTAGCTGTGAATTCCATAATACACTGAGCGTACTGAGACTGAAACTAAACAGGATTACCCAGACAATCAGATCTATGAACTTCTTCAGGGTGACAGCTGAACTACAGGTGAAAGGGAGAAAGTTCCCATCCCATTTGCAGTGAACGCCTGAAATAATCTGGAAGGGTAAAGATGCCCTCTTTTACTGAGGGCAGAGGAATCAAGTCTGCCATAAGTGAACAAGTTGCAAGAAGAAAGTGTTGGGGAAGGTGAAATGAGTGCTGGAAGGACAAAAAAAAAAATCAAAACTGGAATTGATCTTACAGAACTGCAGAATGAAATTCCACTTGTTCAATAGGAACATGCAAGAAGACAGCCTTACCTAAGAGAGTTGTTAAACCCTGGAGAAACTTTGGTGATGGCACCACAGGACAGAAATTGTCATTCTGCTGATCAAAGATTGCAAGTTTCAAAGATTTGCCTTGAGTGGGATTTCTCAGAAGTCTGTCCTACCCCAACTCATTTCTCAGGATATCCCCACACTCAAGCTAATGACCCTCTTACTGCACTTCTTTGCATAAGTCCTTAAATGTTGCAACCTAAACAGTCAAGAAAGACAGAATAAAGGGGGAACTTTAGAGCAAAGGCAGTGAAATGCCAACCAAAGGTTTTTACCATGGCCAGAGAGTTCTTGTGTGATGCTGAGAAAATAATTTAAACTATGTTTAAACTAAGTCTGCTCATCAGCATAAATGCTGCATTCTGATTTTGCAAGAACACTGGAATTACAGTTCCACATTTCATTTTCTAATTTTCAGAGATGCTGAGCTCAAACTCATCTGAGATCACTGGGGAGGCATTCTGAACCTCTGACGGTATGACACCGCAGGCTGAAAATTAGGTCCAAGGTATCTAATCACAGATTAAAAATTAGGAGATTTTTAATGTTGGTCTTTTTTTGGCTCTATAACAGTACGACTGGAAACATTTTGTCACTTAATGAGCCTTGTGAAAATAAATTAAAAAGTGCTTATGAAGCATTTGCTTTATAATAGATCAAAGAATGCATTGTTAGAAATAGACTGCAACAGTTAATTGTGTGTTAACTATTTCACTCCAGGTTTTGCTTAAAAAAAAAAAAAACAACAACCCAAAACAGTCTTGAGTATTCAAACACTGAAGTGAAGAAAACCCACAGAGCACTACCCAAGTTCACAGTTAACTTCCCTTTCCCAAAGAATGTTCATTTATTTAGGAGTTACTTTCTGGTTTTCACTCTCCCATGTACCCACCAACATTCCAAACGGCTCAAAAACATCATAGAGATGTCATCTATGACTCGAACATCAGATCTTCCCAGGCAGGCATCTAATCAATTTGCAGCAGATCCAAATCTTATTTTTCCCCCACGCTTAAGTTATAAAGAGCATTCCAACAGAGTTAACCAAGTTCAGGCTTTCCCATTTACTAGCTATTAACTCTTAAAAATTGTAAATTCAATCTCCTGTGTTGCAAAAGACCAAAACCACAACTTACACTCATTCAGATAAAATACTTTTAAATAGCCCAGAGCTGATACTTGTTTACTACATAAAGACTAGCAACAAAGAAGAAACAACAAAAAAACTCTGGAATGTCCGACTTGACCTCTCCACTCCAGACTGAAAGTGTTCACAAGAAAATAAACTCTTCAGCTTATTGTTTTAGTTTTACACACACAGAACAATGGTTGCTCATTTTTCATGTCCTCACTAATGTACTGGAGTGCCAGGCTTGTGCACGGTTTAAAAACAAATAAAAAAGGCAGGGAGTAAAAACGTTACTTAAAATAACTTCTGAAAAATTCCAAGTTGCTTATTTGTTTCATCTCAGCTTATCCATAATAAGATGCTCTGATGTTATGTTTACTTGTAAGGTTAAAGGGGATACTCTCGATAATCTTTAAAACATTCTAAACAAATAAAGAAGCCTGCAAATTTCCAGAGCATTCACTCTGAGCTCAAAAATGCTTTATTAAGACAAAATGCTCCAAGAGAAAGGCATTTAAAAAACTTAAGACTTGAGTTCTATTTTGCTGCTCACCTGGGGAAGTTCTGTAGCCACTAAGCAATGCTACCTGAGGTTTGCTGCAGTTATCCAATGCTTAGAAAAAAGATATGGCTAGAAAATTGGAATCCTGGCCCTAATTTAGGTAGAATCCACCTTAGCAATATAGTTAACTTAAAAGTGAAAGTAAATAGTGTGAGCCACAGAGAGATCAGTCAAAATCTTTATGCAAAGTACATATTATCACTAGGGAAGATAAGAAAGCCTTTAAGCACGAAATGAAAACAAACCTATTTTTGAACACACACCATCATATTAAATTGCTACAGTGTGCCAATTACAGCCCTCAGAAAATATCAGCTCAGCTGTGCTCTGGCTGTTGAGCTACTTAACGACTCAGTTATGTCTATCTTGTTCCCACTACAGGCCAGACAAAAACAAGGAAAGAAGTCAGCCAGGGCAGATTTCAGCCATCAAGATAGATAATTCCTGGGAGAAGTTGCTCTTTATACTCAAGTTTCCTTACCCTTCTCAGCCTAGCAACACATTCTGCTAAGTGAAGCTTAACCTCTGACCAAAAAAGTTGCACCAGTGAACTTAATTACATTTATTTATTAAGCTACTTTAAACTCTCATCAGGAAAAGCTGCTATAACCTGTGGATCACCACAGCAGAAGGGATCAAGGCAATTCTTCCCAAGCCTTCCCCCTCTCTCACTTCTCTCCAGGAATACAAGAGCACAGCTGTTCAAAGCCAGAGCAGCAGTCAGGACACTCAGTCTCTCCCAGCAGTCAGGGAGAAGCAGCTATAGAGGCTCAACTCAAGAAAAAACTGGAGGAACAAGTGCTCAGCCAACTACCATCTGAACCAGGCACACACATGGATACAGCCACAAAAAAGACCTAAGCAACCAGCCACATTTATCTTTTAAATATTCTAAGAGACGCTATTTTGGCTCAGTGCCTTGTAAATCCAAAACTACACACCAAGAGCAACAGATCATTCTAAAATTTGCTTTCTGACCTGGAATACCGCTACAGAATACAACAGAAAGTGTAAGGAAAAGAAAGGTACAAGATAACAATAATCTGTTTGACTTTAGTGCTTTACACCCTGATCCCAAATGGAATTTGTGAACAGTGTATCAGGTATTGGATGGTGGGAGCAGTATTATATCCAAGGCATAAAAGAGTGACTTGTCTTGCAAAGCCAGAACTTCTTAATTGATCCTAATGCTTTTCCAATTTAGAAACTGAAGATGGTCTGCAGAGGAAATGCAATTCCAAGCCTTCCACCTGCCTGTCTGTGATCTGGAGTGGCTGATGTGACCACCTCCTCTCCACTTCACCAAGCTCAGGCACTGCATTTCTCTTTGCAGCTGGATCATCCCCACAGCACAGGGGCAGCAGGCACTGGATGAGGCTCATGGGTGACACATCACAGATTTCAGTGCTGTTCCTCAGAGAGGGGGTTCATGTCAATTGTCAGTGCCACATCTGCCACAGCACCTCAGTTACTGGTCGGGCACAGAGCTACAAGAGGTTCAGGATGGGAAGTCCATACATGGACTGGTTTTCAAATCTGTATCACCACAGCTTTTGTCAGATTCTTCTGCGTACCTTGCCACAGTGTCCTTCTCAAAGCTGGCAAACGCTTTCTGCAATGTTACTTCACACAACATGAAATTCCTTAAACGCCTCTCATGCTCTGGTTTAAATGCTTCCAGCATTCCCACTTAAAAAGATCCATTTACAAATTCTCAGTGGTTTAAAGCTCAGCTAGAAAAAATTTGCTTTGGGCTGAAACTTGGTACAAGTCACAAGCATTCACAACTACTACTTCTGCTTCATGAAATGCAAAGGAAAGTCAATAGGACCATCTTTAAACTGCAACCCAAAACAGCTGGGAAGGGAACAAGAAGAGGATAGAGGCTGCCCCAGTGCACAAGCAATGTGGAAGAACTGAACTCCCACTTGCACACAGTGAAAACAAATGGTGCATAATAAACATCAGTGTGTGAGCCTGGCTTTTCTGAAGAGCCCTGGTAGCACAGCAGAGCCAAAGTGCTCATTATGGTCAATTTTGTTTTACAGTTACACGTTGTAGTTTACTACTTCTTATTAGAGCCTATTGTTTCACTAGCCAGTTTGTGCATGCCTATTTACATGAGAGACCACAGAGGTTCACATTCACCAGCATCCTTTTAAAAAACCCTCCAGCAGACTGATTTCATAGAAAACTAAGACTCCGAAGTGGTTAATGGCTACTCAGTGGCAAATACTTTCAAAAGCCACTGAACATGCATTTGTCTGAATGCCTTCATACAGCCAGAGGGGCAGAGAAGACTCTCTTCCCACAAAATCTTGTGTTTTGTGGGGCTTCCACATCTGAGAACACTACAGGCAAGACAGGAGGGCTGAGGGGTGGGAAATGTGCAGGTATACACACAATGCATGGTCAACAAGGAGTTAATGCTAGAATTTTTCATCACACTGTGGCTAAACAGGCATCAACTTTCACAAGGCTGCCAATGAAAGCACTCACTAAACAGGACTCAACTCAGTCACAGATTCCAGGTAACACCTGTGTACTGCTGAGTAACACCTTTAACCCAAAACACAGGTCTTTTTCCCAAATTTAGCCATGTTTTATTACTGCAGTCTAAGTTTACAATTTGAAATCTTTTTACCAACCAGCCTATAGCAGACAGGTTATCCAGTGAACACCAACTGTGCATGGAGAACACCTCTCCATCTTTTAATTCTATCTACACAATTACCATTTGGGAAATAGCACTCTAATAATTTAAACTGTTGCCTGATGGCTTGGACTCTCAGCCTGGAGACTCAAATCATCGTTAACTTGACCTCTGCATATACACGCGGAAATTCCTTGGTAGCTTACCAAAAATAAAACAATAACTGCAATGACAAGGCTGCCTTTTCCTATCCTAAGGAAAATGTCAACCAAAAGAAAACGTTTTCTCAGGCAAGTCATTCTAACCTAGTTCCTGAACATAAAGAACCTGATCAAGCCACTGTTTGGTACTGCAAACAAGGTCAGTTTGCTGAGCTTTTTAAAAATGTGTTAGCTTATTACTGTAAATAAAACTTCACACCACAAGTTGTTTGGTTTCTGATGTTCTCTCTCCCCTTGAGAGTGTTTATCACAGGTTTACAGGGGTCAGGCTCACACATTTGGCTGCTGGACAGGCTGAAAGCAATGGCAAAAGAGCAAGACATAAGCTAAGAACATTGGTTACATATGAAGTGCTGCTTCTCCCTCGCTGCTGTCTCTCCAGTTGTTGCTCTGGATGTCTTTAGCACAGCCAAGCTCACAGTAAAAATACAAGAGCTCTGAAGACAACCCATTCTCAACAATCCTCCTGATTTTCAGACTGCCTGCCTTCTTTCCCAACCATGTCTCTACCATAGCTAGAGTCTCACGATGTCTCTGTGCCTCCAGACACCACTCACAGACAGAGTTTCTGGGGCACCTGCTCCTCCATGCACCACCGAGACACAAACACCCGATGTTGCACTGCCGGAGCAAAAGCAAGCAGAGGACTCATCCTGCTTTCCTTCTCTGCAGGCTTTGAAAAAGGCAACTCTTGTGTTTAGCTCCCCTTTCCTCCCAAACTGTCCCGGGCATGGCCAGCATGCCAAGAATGAAATCCCAGCTGCCGAACAGCTGTTCTACCAAAGGTGAAGTGGAAACCGCACTCCTTTCCTACGTGAGGCAATACAAATGTAAAGGGTTAGAAAGCACTAGGGGAAAGCAGATGTGATGTTGAGGCAAGTCTCATGCCCTAATGAGCCAAGAAAAAAGAATGTCTTCTGCGGAGGAAGTAAGATGACCAAGGGTACCCAAACTGCAAGCCCTGAGAGAACACATCCAGAGCTTGACAACTCCACCAGAGCGAGAGAGACAGCGAGAGGAGCAGGAGCCAGAAGGAAAAGGAGAGGCTGGGAGGAAGAGACGGATGATGGAACGAGAGAACAGGTTGAAACAACTATGTTACGAGGACAGAGGTGGCAACACGCACGCTGAAACACGGGAGGCGGGAGAGGAAGGCGCTCGCGAAAGGAGCCGGCTCAACAGAGCTCGCACCGGTCAAGTGCGATTAGACAGGAGAGCCCTCGGAGAAAGTTTGCCCGGCATTCAGCCGCCGGTTCAACACCGCCGCTGGGCTCGGGCAGCACACGGCGGGGACACCTCTGTGCCCGCCCCGCACCTGCCCTCCGCACCGAGCAGGGCAGGGCCCGGAGCCCTCCC
>VXBB01009081.1:441494-485583 GCA_013399915.1 Illadopsis cleaveri | reverse complement strand
GCCCAGGGCAGCGCCAGCGGCGCCGCGGCGCCACCTCCCGGCCACCGCCACACGCTGCCCCGGCCACCGCCACACGCTGCCCCGGCCCCCGGCGCTGGCGCTCCGCGGAGTGAAGTCCCGGGCAGCCGCCGCGGCTCCTCTGGAAGGCAGAAGGACGGCCAGGAGACGCTGGGAATGGGACATCCATCTCCCTCCGCGGAAGCACGCGTGGGGCTCCGGTACCGCACCGAAATGCCCGGCAAGGGAGCGAGGGTGAGTGTCCGTGCATCTCACGCTATGGAGAGATGCGGCCAGGAGTGCTCCCGCGGGCTGCAAAGGGGGTGAGCACCGCATCACACCATGGTTGGTGTTAAAAGGGACCTCTGGAGATCATCCAGTCCCACCTGGTAACACAGGAACACCTCCAGGTGGGTTTGGGATGTCTCCAGAGAGGGAGACCCCACAGCCTCCCTAGGCAGCTGTTACAGTGCTCTGCCCCCTTCAAGACAGAAGTTCTCCCTTATGTTGAAACTTCTCGTCTTTTAGTTTTGAGGGAACCGTTATGGCAAAAGCAGAGGGACAGCACTGAGCCTGCACAGNTGCCCTCCGCACCGAGCAGGGCAGGGCCCGGAGCCCTCCCCCCCCATCGCTCCGTAACCCCGCCGTGCCCCTGCCGGGGGAAGCTACCCGGAGACTACTCACATCGTCCCACTTGACGAATTTGACGCCTTTCTTGAGGGTTTCGGAGACGCAGACGGGCTTGAGCTGCAGAGCGTGCACCCCTGGCTGTGCCCCGGCCATCTGCACCGCATGGACGCGCTCGCTCTGCCCCGGCGCGGAGAAGCCGCGGGAAGCGGCCGCTGCAGGAGGGACGCCGGGGCGCCGGAAACCCGGGAGAGNTGCGGCCAGGAGTGCTCCCGCGGGCTGCAAAGGGGGTGAGCACCGCATCACACCATGGTTGGTGTTAAAAGGGACCTCTGGAGATCATCCAGTCCCACCTGGTAACACAGGAACACCTCCAGGTGGCTTTGGGATGTCTCCAGAGAGGGAGACCCCACAGCCTCCCTAGGCAGCTGTTACAGTGCTCTGCCACCTTCAAGACAGAAGTTCTCCCTTATGTTGAAACTTCTCGTCTTTTAGTTTTGAGGGAACCGTTATGGCAAAAGCAGAGGGACAGCACTGAGCCTGCACAGTGATGCCAAAAGAGGAACAGCTTTTAACTGAAGGAGTAGCACAAACAATTCCCAAAGCTTCATGCTGTAAATACACAGAAATTGCTTTACCACAGCTTTTTGATCTCATAAGATGAAGAGGCTTCCTCAGAACAAAGGCATGTGACCTTAATTCAGTTTTAGGTATACTCAACTCAAAAGGCATGAAGACGGCAAAACGTCTTCTCACCCAGAAAAAGTTCTAAATCCAGAGGTTTTAAGGAAATGTGTTTGAAGAACAAAGCTGTATGTTCTCCACCAATGACCTTCTGTCTGTTAGAGCCCTTGTGCAGTCATAGAGATAAAGCATCAGATGACATGACACATAAGATTTCTAATTCCTCTGTAGGGACTTCCAACTCACCCTTGGGATTTAGGGGCAGCAGGCCCAACTTTTGCCACAGACAAAGCAAATGACAGAAAAAATGTCATTGAATATCTTTTTAACCTAGTACCATTTTGAAATATCGTTCCTCCAACCAAAGTATTTTTTCTTCAGAGTGTGGACTTGTTGGTTCTGGGTTTTTTTTAATTAAAAAGCTACAAAACTGGCATGTTGGACTGCTGATTTGCTCTTACTATAAAGAGTTGCTAAAGCTTGTCCTCTGGGCCTTTTCCAGATTCTTCCCCTTCACTGAAAAATTTTTGATTGCCTTTGGTGGGAGGTGAATCTGCTCCTTTACGATGGCCCATGCACACAGCATGTGCATTTCAAGGCCAATTAACCCATTTGATCTATTTTTTGTTCTTATTAACCTTCTGTGCAAACGTAAGTGTCGCACCAGTCAGGATGAGAGCCTGCTCTCCCCCTGCTGTAATTCCCAGCCATGACTTAAAGAAACAATAACCAATTCTGTGTTTGGCTGCACTGACATATGGGGCTGTTCCATGGTGGGGGAAGAGAGAGATTTTCAGGGCCATTTTCACAACTGTCTATTCATCTCATTTCATACAGCACACAAAAGAATGAGAATACTACTGAAATCCCCAAAAAACAAGATCAGAGAGTACTGATGCTACAGTACTTACTCATGATCCCTTAAGCTCTTGCATTCCCAGTAGTCTGCTGAAATCAGATCTTGGGAAGATGTAAACCTGCCAGGGATGGTGGCATTTCTGTGGAAGTTCTCAACAAATCCACAATCCACTTTCACTTGGCCTGGCCTCATTTACAGTCTTTGTTAGGGAAAAACAAATCACAATTTATGATACCTCGGGATTCATGATGATGCCATAGGCTCCCAGCAACCACTGGGAACATGGAAGAAGTGGGCCTATGGATTAGGATAGGCTCTGATACTGGTGCTTGTCATTACAGATATGAAGTTTTGTCAGGAGCAATTTTGTGGTTTTTCAGAGTTGAGTGCTTTAATCTGATAGTATTTGTGTGAAGAGAAATGCACTTTTTATATGGCAGGTATCTACTGAATTTTCCATGAAGAGGAAGAAGCAGCACAAAAGGAAATGGCATTATGCCTGGGCCTTTTAAACAACAGCTCTGCAAAGTGCTTATGATTCAGCCTGTGCTGAAATCCTGGGCTCTGTGAAAGCAGTGGGAATTTTAGTTGCAACCCAGATAGCTGGCTCATGTGTTACTGCTATTGCTTAACTGGCATCTGCTCCAGCAAAGAGCACATTTCTTGGTACCTAGTCCATATTGCAAACACAAATTCAGAGTGTGTTCAATCTAGTTCCTTTTCCACAAAGCTTGGGATCAGTGACCTGGAAACCAGCTACACTCAGCAGGATTGTTACACCCAGAAAGAGTATGAAGATCTTGTTAAATGATTGGACCAAGCCTCGCAAAAGAAGAGCCAGACAGCTCCCTCCAAAGCCTCAGTTAAACATCTAAATGCTTATCTTCTGTTTCTTCTTCACTCAGCTCCTTTCAGTTCCAAGAGTGGAGGAAAAATGTAGTGTTAGGAAAAAACCCACTCAGCAATAGGCTTATTCAAATGGATATTCCAAATCATACAAATCAGATGTGATACCTCCTGGTCTCATGTTGCTGCAAGAACTATTTCAGGATATTTTCATTTCTCTAGGTTCAAAAATCTCAGCCTAGACAGTAAAGTGATTGCTCTGCATAGATAATACAAGTTGTTTGAATGCAATATACCCATAAAACATTATTTTTAATATAAGGGGTTTAGGTACCAAAAGTTTCATTTCCAGGAGAATAACTGAATACGCAATGTCTTAGATATACATCTGGAAATGTGTGTAAAGAAATCAGGAAAGGAGCAATAACTGATTTAAATAACAGATGGCTTTGACCAAAGTCAGGTCAAATGAAGACATGGCAAGACTGTACATGAAGTGATATGAGAAATGCATTAAAACCTAAAGTTACTATTTTAAATTTGGGTTCAGAGAAATATATATAAATCTCTTTTTTCAAATTTCACTTGCTATCCTGAGTTCATTGGTGTAACTCTAGATTTTGAAGAGAAGCAGGGGCCTCAGCCTTGCAAATGCTTCACTGCAATGGTGCACTGAACATACTAAGAGTTAAACATAAGTGTTTGCAGGATTTGGGATTAAAGACACACTCAGCTTCACCAGAACTATATCATCCTAACTACATTCTAAATTGGGTCGAATTATACTCTAATTATCAGTGGGAACAGGATCATTAAGTTCTATGGAACAACTCTCTAGAAAACAAATGTAGAAAATGTGAGAGTCTCTCTCTGATTAAAGCTCAGTCCTTCTGATAAAAAGCTCCTTTCACATCATGCAGACAGCAAAGCTCACACCTGACCAACATGACAAGTGCCACAAGGTGTGGTGAAGCTGCTTTGTGTGCTAAGAAATGACACCTTCCACATACAGAACTCACTCATGTACTGAGAGAACTAATCTGCTAATTCTTCCATAAACTCATGGCCCGAGGCCATTGGAATCTGTTTATGTTTAATCTGCTCCCTTTACAAGATGCCGGGCATACAGAACAGCAGTCAGATACAGCCTTTATCTTTATGAGTGAGCCTGATAACTTTTGTGGCACAGCCACTCAATCAGGTGACTCTTGAAGAGTGAATATGAAATTCTGGAACACAAACCACCACCACAGCAACAAAGACAGCCTGGCAACAGCAGCTGCTACACAGAAATTGGAAGGGGAGGGGAATCTTGTACAAGAGTCCGTTTCCTGTTGAAATAATTTTAATTTTTCCCTCACATCAGAATCACAAATGCCTTTAAAATACTGGGAGAATAAAGATTAATGCACAATGATGGAAATGATGACACAAATAGTGTCTTTGTGTAAATGAAGTGGCTGGGTCACTGCCACACTCACTGGGATCATATTTTATTTTGGATGGATTTTGACCTGGCACCTGTGGCACTCCATGTCACCAGAAACAGTCCACAATCCTCCAGAAAACACCCTGTGTGAGGAAGAATGAACCCCAGATGGTTTGAACAGGAGATGCTGCTAACAGAATCTCTCACCCACTGAGACCTCTTACCCTGCTCTTTCACTGGAGATAGGCCCTGGTTTGAGAGGCTCTTCCCTGATGCTTCCCCATCCCATGGGCCCCTCTCCATGTCCCCCAGTGAGCCCTGACACTCCCTACCTACTTAACCTTTGCTAAAATAAACCCCCAAATTATTACCAGAAGAACCCAAAATTGTCATTCTTGCAACAGTTAAAATGGCAAGTTAAAAAGTCAGCTAATGCATTCCCTAGGAAATGTTAATTCACCTTTTATGTACTATAATCTGTTCTTGCTTCCCTGCTAAATTTACAGCATAATACATTGTTTTACAGATTGTTAAAACCAGTCCATAAAGCATACAACACATTTAAGAACGTTGAAGTTAATTATGAAAGATTTCATGGCCTACCAGGTTTGTTAAATCACAGGTGGGGTGAACTGCCGAAGGTCCACTGGCTTCAAAGCTGTGCATTTGTTTATCCCAGTGTAATGTATGCACCTTTGCCTTTTTTGTTCTCTTCTAGCTCTTAACTTTTGTCCCAGCTCTATAGGCAGATTAGAATGCTCTCAAAAGCAGATTCTCTCACCTGCTTTAATTTACATCCAAGTTGAGCTGTGAGGTGAACAAAAAGACAAAAATATCAAATGGGCTGCAAAGCAGAAATTGCCTTGAAAATCCCCAGCCCTTTTGTAGAGCAGAAATTATGTGTTCTGGATGAGGTAGCTGCTGCATGAATGGGACCTCTGTGCTTCATGCAAAGAGAGGAATGCTGGTTTGTGCTTTTCTTGCAGTGTCTGAAAATTACAGAAATCTCCTGGTATCTTTCAGAGGCACAAAAATGCTTCTATATTACGTATATGCCCAGCATGCACATAATGAGAGTCAGCATACACTTTCTCTGGATTCCCATCTGTAATTCCCACCAAGCTTTTGCATGTATTGCTATGACAGAGCAATATTTAACAGCTCTCAGCTGTATTTCCCATTGCCATGGTGGAGTCATGTCCCATGGCAGCTAATTCATTTAGGCCCAGCTTACAAGTTTGGTACAGTTACAATATATACATATATATGTTAAATATATAATATATATTAAATATATATATTAAAGCTGGTGGTAGGATGGCTTGTCTTTACAAAGATGGGAGATTACAAGTCTGAAAAAGTGTTCACAGATTTGGCCCAATCCTCTTTCCTTAAACTCAAATGAATTCATCTTTCAGGTCCTTCCAGATTTCACTCCTAAAGGCAAAGACTCCAGCATACACATACACCAGATTCTGGAGATCACCAGGACTTGGTTTAAGTACCCTAAAAATTAAGGACTAGTACACCAGCAGGCGTATTTCATGTCCATTAAACATTTAGAGAAAAAAATGTTTACAACTCTTTCAGATGCTAAAAAGTTAAGGAGAAAATTTTTGTTTAATTTCTTGCGCGGGAAATTTGACATTTTCAACTTTTAGATTTCCCAATTGCTGTTTTATCTCATGATGCTCCTAAATTATTACAACAAGATTTTGATGGCATACCTTCTCTTGCAGCAGGTCATTTGAAACTTTATGCTTTTCCCACTAACACTTTTCTCTAAGCTCATTTCAGAAATATCCTTCTACTATCCTCTCCTGAATCATCAGAATTTCATTGCCATTCTGGCTATTTTACAGAACCTGCAGTTGTAAAGGGTGAAACTCCACAACTGACAAAACATTAGTCAGAAAGCAATAGAACACCATTTATGCAGCTGAAAACACTTGCTTTCAGCTATGTTTCTAAAACTTAGAGCAATTTTCTTGTGATACAGGTCTTTGAGCCACATCTCCTGGAGTGAATTGAAATTCTTAATGGCAAAAAACCCCATGCCAATTCCCAGTCACATTTCAGAGAAGCTGGTTTAAAGCTAATTCAGTTCTTAATATTGCTAACCTGAATAAAGCTCTGGACACTAATAACACATCTAATGGAAGAATGGACTCTGTCTCCTACAATCTATGAGCTGTCCCAGCCCAACTTCCAGTGTCTAACTAAACATATCAGTGTTCTCCAAAATCATAAAGCTGAATAATAAGCTGAAAGCTATTATGGCCTATCCAAACTCATATGCTTTTATTAATATCCACAATAAGCATTTTCCAACATGCAGTGCATTCTCTTTGAAAAAATAGAGCATCCTTCACCAAGAACTAGCAGTTTTCTAGAATTTTAGGTGAGAGCTACAGAGCTCAAAATGCAGCTTCAGGAATGGCTCTGCTGATGGTCCTGTCACTGTGTGGCAAGGAAAAGCACTAACTACAGCTCTTGGCTCTCTGGGAGGCAATCTGCTCTAACAGGATGCCTGCTGAGCAATCAGAAACATCATTTACCAACCTCCCAACCAGGAGACATTGAGACATTGTCAGAGAAAGAGAGGAGGTCAAACAGGGGAGGAAAATGCCTTTATAAGGCCACCATGGACTACATCTTGATATTTATCAGCAAAACACAGGAGGTGGAGGAGAGGGAGTAAGAGCCACAGTCTCTATTCCTTAGCACTGCAAGATCACCACCAAAGTGCTGGTTGCCTTATTCACATTTTGTATCAGATATTCAGCTCCACAATACCCAAAAGTCCTCTTGTTCCAGGAAAAGTGAGAAGAACAGGACTAATAGGTTAAACTGAAAGGCCCCAGTCATACTTTGAAGTCATTCCATGAGCTTTGGTGCAAGTTCAAAAAGGCACTCTGAAAGCAAATAAATTATCTTGCAATTATCTTTTTTCTGAGATTATGCAACGGTTTTGATGAAACAGCTGATGAGGAATTTAAGTTTCAACATTCGTTTTCCCAGTAGTCTTGTAAACACATAAAAGATCACGACATATAATTTCAAATAAGGAAAAGCAATTATTGTAAGGAAACCTCATGTTTCAGACCAGCCAGCAGCTAAAGAACTACGAGCAAAACAAAGCTGACTGAACGTCACAGGCTGTAATAAAAAGCACCTCTTGACTTCTCTACACAATGAGATTTGCAGCAGTCATAAGGAATACTTGGCACAGGTGCTCATTTGAATTAACATTCCCCCACCAGTGTTACCACAGTGAAATCTCAGATCATCTACCAGCGGGTTGTCTGCTTATAAAGTCAATCTGATTGTTGATGCCAATTAAAGAAAGTATATTTTTATTTATTTAAGAAAACAAGGAATAATAGATGTTATTTATTTTGCGGTGTCAAGAATATGTTAAGTGATTTCTAAACTTGTTGTATACCAGGGATTTAAGCAGGAGTGCAGCCTCCTTTTGCACACACACATTTTTTAGCAGTTTGGACTCTTTGTTACCCTCTCAGTGACACAAAGGAAGTGTGCTCAGAGCAAGGATTATCACTGCCCTAAGAGACCATGATCTTACAAGAAGTCTTAGATAAGCTGAAACCCAAGTCCAGATTTCCAAGAAATCTAATCAAGTAGTGTTTCTCTGTTCTCCTACATGCTTCACAACACTGATAAAAAAAAAAAAAAATAGATGTTTTAGATATGATACAACAGCAAGAATCAACAGAGCAGTGTAGAGAAAGGATCTTGTGATTAGCATTATATAAATATCAATCAATGAGTAGTGTTTAATATATACTGGTACCAAGTCTGTCAATAAAATTCTAGGCATTGATGCCATCTCAAAGCTGGCACAATAGGAGCTATTATTGAAGGATTTAAATTAAAGCATAGCTGCCTTGCAGACTAGTTCAGAAATACCACCTAAAATAGAAGGGAAACAACAATGTGACTTCAGCTTGGCATTTCAAACAAAGTCACCACAAATTCAATAATGTGAGCTCATCAGCACAAAGCCAGAGCAATACAAATCCTGCTTCAAATCCAAGTGCCTGATCACACACAGCACTGACTCTCCTTGGCACTTCACTGATTTCCATCGAGCTGTGGGTACTGATTTCCTTTCAGGATCAGTGCAGGAAAAGTGATTTTCACCGACAGAGATGGGACATAGGAGCTCAAGAGACCCTTAACATGGGCCTTCTCACATGCAAATTAATGACTGGAATCTATTTTTTCAGGAGATGCAAAATGCTGCCACATGACTGTATTCTCACAAAGGTAGGCTCCACGGTCTGTGAAACAGCCATTTCAGAGTCAGAGCTCCTTGTCTTCCTCTACTACGGTTCATCAGTGAAAACCTCCTTCTCACTCACCTAAAAAACTGATGTGACTATTACCTGATAAGGGTCTTGCAAGCTATAATGAATATCTAATTGTACCATGGAATATTGCTAAAAGTGTCAGCTTTATTGTAGAAAAACATAAAAACACACCAAGTTTTGGCAATGGAGGCACAGGCATTGGTTTGGGACCAGTTTGCTTCCCTGGTAGAAAACTGTTTCCCTCTAATTGTTTTGTGGAAATAATCAGGCCTTTCATTTCCATAACAAAGTGTAAAGGTGAGGAACTCAATCCCCAGATTCCATGCCCTCAGGATCAGCTCTGTGGCCTTGTCTCTTCTGTGAATGAAGTCTCTGCACCCAAGATCCCCCTACTTAATTTTTCATCACCTTCCCACACTGGGGAAGTCCATGTGGACCTCAGCCCATGCCCCAGTACTTGGCATAAGATAATTTTTGTGCTAGAAGTGTTTTAATACCAGATTGTTAATAGGGGAGAATAATTCCAGATATTGTGGGAACATGGAAAACCTTTGGTTTGAACTTGCTAGGTGACTCCAAACTGCAAAGATCCAAGACTACAGAAATTGCTCAGGGCTCCATGAGGATAATCCAGCAGTGCTCTAACATCCAAATACTCACTGGTAGGAAATGGCTGACTTCCAATATGCCATTGGGGTGCCAACCTTCTTAATTTCCTTTCTGAACTCTTTTGGAATATAGCGGATCTCCACAGACTTCAGCTGGAAGAGCTTTAAAATCTTCTATTCTCACGTGGTGGGCAGATCACAAATTCTTGCTCACATCTCCTGTTCAGACTGTGTCTCTCTGGGAGGGTGGGCATTGAATTTGAGGACCTTTAAGAATCACTGGTTTGCAGGCACTGGGTGGCCTGGGCAGCAGATTGGCTGTGTGACCCATGGCTTGTTTCTGGCAAGGCAGTGTATTCTGTACTCACAGCTACTTTTGTGTGTTTCTGATTTGGAAAATGGCTTGGAAGGGACCTTAAAGATCATCTAGTTCCACCAAAACTAAAAGTGTCATTATCTGACAAATACAGCTTATTCCTCCATTTTAAAAAAGGCATTTCAAATAAAACTAGACCCTCCTGGTGGTTGAACAATTTTTTTTTTTTTTAATCTGCTGTTCTCAGGCACACATCTTTTGCAAGAACTAGCATTTTAGGATAGTATTTTCTCAGCATACTGTGTTGTTAGGTATTTAACAAGAACATTGGATATGGAATTTTCTGAGGTATGAGAAAAGGAGTTGGTAGGCTTTTTTTCCCCTTTATGTGGATAAAATAAGTGTTACACATATGTCATCTATGCACATACACATTCCTATTTATATTTAACTAAAAATGTTGTTTGCAGCACAACATACAAGTATTCCACCTAAGCATCTCACTGAAATTGTTCTTCCTTTTCTAAATCTAACTATTTGCAACATTATCTCTTTCCAACAGAAGGAACACTTATTTTCCTCACTGCAACACTTAAATCCTCAAGCCCAATTACAGCTGCTTTTGCCAACCTCTTAAAACTCATTTCTGCCATTAAAGAACCAGCCAGCTAGACTGCAGCACAGACCAATAGATAAATCACAGCTGAGAGCAGCTTATGAGGCTGTTAGTTCAGGAAACCACCAGCCACCACTTCCCAAATGAAACAAAAGCCATGAGTTCTTCATCTCCTCCCTGCTGGTTGTCAGGAGGCAGCAGCTGACCCTTTGCACAGCCCCCTCTTCCCTGTGACCTGCACCCATCCCTTCCCAGGCTCCTCTCCAAGTCACCAGGAGGTCGTGTTTTCCCCTTAGCAATGCACAGCTGTTGTATCTGCAAAGTTTTGCCTGTGTTCCCAAATAAAGGGATTATTGTCTCATGACTCAAGGTAGAGTCTGAGTGAGTAGCTGCCTGTTAAGATAACCGGGAAATGTATTTGGAGTTACTTGACATTTTGGCATAAGTGGAGGATTCATGCTTGGTTAGCACCTACCACATGGAATAGCTATTTGAATTTGGCCCATACTGCTTCTAACAGTTTAGCTTCAAGAGGCTTTTCTGCATAACCTTTTTTCTTTAAAACATCTCATAGCTTAGGAAACAGACAGGACTTCATTTTTGCTTGAATATATAAAGTTGTAATGAAGAGTCTTAACCCCTGTGAAAGACAACATCCTTTCTAAGAGAGAGACAGCCACAGCCCTCCTCTAATGGCAGCATTTCTATGTCTGAGAAAAGGCTATTAGGAAGATACTGCCTTGCAGTGCTATAAAAATGAGTTAAAAGCCATCTTGCTGCTAGGTATTTTATATCTACAGCTACTCAGAAAAAAAACCTGTCATCTCAAATTCGAGAGGGGGAAATGTATAACACATTTTTATAGGTGGAAAATGAAAAAGGAAAGGTTGCTTATGCATAATATATAATATCACCAACAGGTTTCACTACACAAAAATACTATTTAATATTTAAAGAGCTATTATGTGTCCCCTAATGCCAAATGATGCAAGGTCAGCTGTGCATGAAAAATAATGACATTATCAAAGGGAACTATCTCTTGAAGGTATTGTGGAAATAATGGACTTGCTGTCTTTATGCCTTTGGACACGTTTTCTAACTCCCTGATCTTAGGTGTTTAGTTGTTTGCAATAAACAGACATTTCTGTGCCTTTCCTGAAGGCAGACTTTCAGAAATGGGTGTGCTACAGGCATAGAGACCGTGCTGCACTCCATGGATTTGTTCTACTGCAGCATTTAATCCGTGAAGGCTCTCAAGGGCTAACAAGGTTTGACAGAGGGGCAAAACAGGGGTGTTTTGTCCGTGCCATGGCATACAAATGAATTTCCCCAGACACACTAAGATCACAAATGCAATATAACAACTTCATTTCCCATGGCATTACTGCTTATTCTTGATTAGCTATGCTTCCTTTACCTGGATCACACATTTGAGTCAAAAATTTGTTTTATATTTCAGGTAAGCAGCTTTGTGGGTAAAATCTGCAAAATACACTCAAATTCTCCCTCCATTTGTAATTTAAAACCAACCATTCTGACACAGCTTAATCTCACATGGAACAAAGAGAGGGTACCAAACAAAGTGCTTGTGGAATGCTGCCAGAAGCTCTAAAGGAAACTGTAGTATCTCCACATCTCCATCTGCCCATCCTCACATCAGTGAAGAAAAGAAAACTTCATGTTCTTCTGTACCAGTTTAACCCACCGCAGCACAGAGAAACTGCCCCCAGGTAAACGAGAGGCTGCATTTGGAAGCGCTGCCCAACAGGTCCTCTAAACCATTTTGGCTGGCTGTGCCCAAACAGCTCTGGTACACTCCTAAAAATATATCCAGCTGACACTGAT
Organism: Illadopsis cleaveri; assembly: GCA_013399915.1. Lineage (NCBI taxonomy): Eukaryota > Metazoa > Chordata > Aves > Passeriformes > Timaliidae > Illadopsis > Illadopsis cleaveri. Next base: position 473,422 of record VXBB01009081.1, on the reverse strand, counting down.
GCATCAAACCCCAGGAGTTCAGTCTCAAGCATGTGCCTGATTTAACAACATAGTCAAATATATTGTCCAAGGCAAGGGAGTATTCACCCAGTGAAGACAATTCACAGGCTTACAAGTTACTGTTAAATAGCCCAGTAATAAAGGAATATAGTGATCTTTAAGCCCTCATGCAATAAAACACCCTATTATTTGTCTAAATTCAGGAGTCTGCTTGTTATAAATGTAACTGCCATGGTTTGTGATCCATTAGTGAACTATTTTGTATAAACCACCGTAATAGCTTTGTGATTTACACTCACTATTTAATACTCTTTCCATCAGCAGCATTTTGGCAGTGATTCTTGTTGCAAGTGTTCAGTGGAGAATAATTTCCTTGCAGTCAGTAATTGCCACCTCTCAAACAATTTCAGCCTTTTAGTATCGATTTTAAGAGAACTTTATGAGGAGTCATATATGAAAATTCTTCGAGTATTGTATTACAAATATAACTGGTCAAGCACAATAGATCAGATTAAAAGAAAAAGATCCTTACCAATTACAGTATACTCCTAAAATATGAAAGGAATTATTACTAGGGTATTTCAGAAATAAGGCTCCTAGCAATGGCACCTGCATTTCAGTCAAGCTTATTCTCAAATCAAAGTCTTTGTAGGGTAATTTTAACATATATTATTTTTAAGTTGGACCTAAAACACATTTGGCTTACTGCAGGTTCAGCCTTGATGTTTTTCATAAATCACTTCCACCTGATAGTTTCCTTAAGGACAATAAAGTCAGAAGCTAATGCAAATCTGCTGTGGATAACTTGTCAGTCAACAGGCATTTACAACAGACAAGTCTTACATGGAAGAAGCATGAAATGAGAAAGATTATGGATAACCACAGCTTGATTCCATTAACAGTACACATTTCCCAAATGTTTCATCAGGCTGTGGCCAAATGGCTTCACATGACAAACTCCTGACACATGTATTTTGAAAAGTACAAAAAATGGTGTTTATAGAGACAGAACTTGTGCTAAAGGAACTACTTCAGGACAGTAACTTCCACAATTTGCAGGATTGTGAGGTGACAAGAGCAAAGACCTATGGTAAAAGTATGTCTGGGAAATGCCTGCAGGTACAGCCTTCAGAATTTCATAGAGAGGAAAGCAAGAGGTGAGAGGATGATCATTTCTCACAAGTCTTTCTCCTGTAATATATTAGATCTTTCACCATCAATTTGCCACTTAGGAGTAAACCAAGGTCCAACCAAGTGATACAAACTAGTACAAAGTAACAGAGCAACACTAGAGACTCTCCATCCTTTGTTGGATACAAGGGGAAGCAGTCACTAAGGATGAGGAAAAGGCAAGTTCTAGCTCATCTATAACTCATTTATTACATTTGGAAGAACACACACCAGAAGGTATATAATCATTGAAGGGACCATTTCTGTGCTAACCTAAATCTATGAACTCATGCGTTAACAGAGAGAAAGAAAAATTATCTATATTGATGAACATCCTAGTTTAGAACAACATTTGGTAACTGATACTGCTTTTTTGTCATCTTTCTGACATCCCTTCAAAAATGCAGGATACATCTCTCAAGGATCCATGCTCATATGGAATATTGAGACACCAGTCAGTGGCTAATCCATAGAAAATACCATTCCTGTTTAATGTCATTTATCAGAATGATATGGCCAACTGGCAAAGAAATGTGAATGATTACAGATATTCCTGTTCTACTGTCAGCTATCAAGGCCACAGTTTATTCCCTACTTTACATGTTTATGCTGACATGAATAAACAATGTATTCTAATATATCAGTGATTTAACCTTTCTCCTTTTTAAGCAAATAATTTTAATACATAATTACAAGTAAACATTTAATGTGTGCTTAGAGCATAAACAGTTTAAATACAGAGTTAAAAATGTTGAATGTTTTTTATGTTAGATACTTCTGAACTTATATCACAAAAAGTAAAAATTTGATTTCCTAATCCATTTATATGCCATTTGAAGAGAATTTTCCTCTAGAATTTGTTTACCTGGCATGGTTTAAATAAGCACAAACCCTGCTATAATCACTGTAAAACAGCTCAAAATAATGATCTGCCTGTGTGTAGCTAAGTGGGATTAAGTAAGTACTGAACTACATCAGCACATGCTCTGCGCTCGTGATTTGACCAAGACTTTCCCAAGACCTCTGACACTTAGCTCAGGATCCCCTAGGAGGGTCCATGTTTTCATGAACACTCAATGCCAAAATATTCAAAAGAAAACACAGCCAGGTATTTAACTGCCTAGACTGCATGGAGAAATTTAGCTCTGCTTTGCATGGCTGAGCTACTCTTTGAAGTTGAGCTAAATACACTATCCAACATCTGATTTACCATCCTACCAACCTCAAAGATGAGAACAAGCAGCTATAATTCAACTTAAATTTGCTTTAAAGCACTGAGTTCTAAAATCCTTCTTCTGATTTCCACATTCCACTGGCTGTGTTCTCACTGGTGATAAATGAGAGCATCACAATGCAGGAACCCATCCCAACATGTAAACACCCCAATGAGGGGGAGCCCTAATGGCCACACCCTGAACTGAGAGTGCCCTGCCTTGCTGGAAGCTACTCCTGGTGCCCACCACAGAGGATGCTTGGCCAGGGACAGGTGGGAAGGTCTTGGTGTCACAGGAAACTTCTGGCAGTGCCAAATCCAGTTCTGGTCTCTTCCCCACTGTTGCAAGTTTTTTACAGCTTTTTTAGACACTGCTTTTCCAACCTTTCTTTCAGAAGTCTCCTGGTCATTCTGACTGCAGGCTGCCTCACTTCCAGAAATGCAGTTTGGGACCAATGTGCTCTGAGCCCTCTTGGGAAGTCCAGCCACACACTCACTGATGGTGTTCCTACCTTGGCAGGTGAAACATCCCGGCTCTTTGCCATGGGCAGGCTGAGCCAGAACACTGCATTCTTGTAACCTTTTGTGGACACCAACATTTATAAACAAACCTGAATTGGTTGAGGTGAGTTATATTGCAGGCAAGAATGCAGGATATTATAATTGGTTACTCTAATTTGTATTTCCTTTAAAAAGCTACAGATTTTCCCCAGTGACCTGTACAGCTCAGCCTGCTTTGAACTGCTAAGTATCACCTTGCCTAATACCAGGTTTATTAAACCACAAAGTTTTGATGTTCCCTGCATCCATGTGGTGTTTCAATGTCCAAGGATCTATTACTAGTTCTGACAGCAGAAAGGGAGCTTTTCTTTCCATAGAATATCAAGTGACCATTTTGAGGTCCTTTTGTAAGCAAAGCTGGTCATCCAGGAATCTGTCTTCCCTTGCAGCCATGCTTCAGGTCTTTTCCCTCCTCTCACCTTTCTTTTATCTACAATGCAGGCCTTATTCTCAGAATGCTTGCTCCTCACACAAGTGCCTGAAAAGCAATGGGAATGCTAAGTGCCACGTGAGATCATTTTGAATAAGATTGAGCCTGAAAGCTCTTCAGAAATTCAGACTTACTCTTGTAGCAAAAGAATATGAAATATGTCAGGCCCAGCTACTCTGACCACTCACTTATGCTAATGGACTTTGATGGGAACTTCTCTCATCAACAGTTTTTAATGCCTCTTCAGAGTGTTTCAGAGTCTTGATAGGCCTAATAGTGTGGGGAACTGAAAGATAGCCAGATGAATTATGCTTTCAGTGTAACATTATCCTGTCATTCTCTCATTGTTCAAACTTGAAATCAGCACCTCGGGTTAGAGTGACCTCAAGTGCACATCAGATCCTGAGCCTTTTAGCTTTCATTACAACCTCTTTTATTCTGCCCATACAATTTACTCTAAAATCTCATCTGTAAGAAAACAGGAATTAGACTTGAATGGGAATCCACAGCCATGTTGGCTAGAATGAATAGCATTTAATGAAGGAAAGCCATTCAACCCAATGTCCTCCCAGAGCAAAGCAGTGACAGTCTCAAAACACTGAAATAGATCCCAATACAGTTGGTTTGTGCTGCCCCAATTTTCCAAAGATACATTGACTTAAAAGCAAAATACAGAATGAGAGAAACCTCTCAAAAAGGTCTTTACTCAAACAATTTCACAGATGAAAAGAATCAAAATGATACAACACTTAACATTTACAAACAAGTACAAATAGGTGACAAAGAATATAACCCCATTGGCAAGTGCAAGCAAATGTAAAATCACACAGAGGAAAAAGACTTTTACACCCCTGCCACCCTGAGCCTACAGCAGGGCATTTTGGGTAAATTAGATAAGCTTGAAGCTCCAGAGCACTTTCAGCACATTCTGTGCACTCCTTTAAAGAGGCAGGGCTGCTGGTGCTGAGCACAAGAAAAGCAGAGCATCAAGGATCGTCATCTAAAGCTGTTCTTTCTCACTTTGGTAGTACAACACTACAAGTTAGTTCAGTAAATCCATAATTGTTATTTTCCCAGGAAAGAGAAGAGAAGAGAAACTGGCTTTATAAGAGTTTCATTCCAGGAGTCGTAGGTAATTAGCAAACAGAACTGTCAGAAGACTTTGGCAAGTCCAGGCAATAATGACTCAACTTTTTTAGCCAAGGAACTTTCTATACCTCTCTCATCCTTCCTTTCTGTTACTTTGTGCAGCCTCCAGCTTTCCACTGTCATCTGCAGTTCATGGTTTCATGTGTTTGGAGTCCACAAGTCAATCAAAATGGGTAAATCTATATTAAAAAACAAAGCCCCACTCTCCTGGCAGCTGTGGGTCCTTGCTAAGCAGGATGTTCTCAGTGTAAGACCCAAGGACAGGATGCATCTATTCAAAGTTTACTTGCTCACCTCTAGTGCCATATTAATATCTAGGGAGTCAAGACCTCCAATAAGGCAGAATATTTTTGGATTCAACTAACCCACTCCTTATTTTAGGAACTCCATCCTGGAGGCCTACAAAATGGATCACATTACAAAAGATAAACAATTAATTCTGATTTTGACATTAACTTTCAAAAAAGACTTCTTGTAACTCTATTTCACACATGTGACAACTGTACTCTGCAGACATGCAAGGGTTAATTAGTTATAATCCCCCCTGAAAAATGTAAAAATGCTACATAAGTGCTAAATACCATAAATTTCTCCAATAACGAATTGGCATAATTCCTAGACTTGATTACAACTTGTCCAAAAACTATGCATAATGTATATCATACACAGAAGGGTCCATCATCCATTATATATGACCTTGAGCAGCCTGGAGAATGGGTATTAGCCTAAGTAATCCACTCAGTATTTTGCTGTCTCTAAAATGGTCCAGAATTAATAGATTGTAAAATATGTATCTTTGTTCTCCCCTATCTCTGCTTGCAATTAGCATGGTAATAAAAGTTGTTTCTTTAATATATGAATTATGCATTATATATGAGTATGAACTGTGAAAGGCACACATGCAGCAAGACTAAATTGGCTTTCATTCATTTCAGAGAAAGTGCAAAACCAGTTAATAGGAGTAATAATGCTGTTCTGATTATACAAGTTCTACTTCAATACTATGTAACAACACAGCTTGAGAACCTTATAGGAGTTAACAAGTTACCACATGATTGGGCATTATCCCCACACTTGCAAGGAGCAGAGGGAAAGGATGAAGTGAATTAAATTGCCCAAGATGAAATAAAAGACCAGTCTGAGCTAGAAACATGCTCAGTCTCATCATTTGCTGGTTGGCAGTTACACCTCCAGCTCTCTTATCAAAAGGATTTCCTTTCTGATACAGCTATTGTTGTATCTTGTTATTTGTCAAGAATTAACATCTCCACAATGGTCACATGGAGAGACAGCTCTGAAGGAAGTAGCTATTAAATATTAAAAATTCAGACAACTTAGTGGAAGAGCAGCAAACAAGAAAAAAAACACACCAGAATGAATTTGCAACAGGAACACAAATGTTTGTGAGAAGAAGCATTCAGCAGTAAGCTCCCTGGATTATCAAGGCCAATAAAAAAAATAACAACCCTGGAAGAAAGGAAGCATAGTCTTGGAAGCTCTGATTTTATTTCACTCGCATGATAACACAAGAAAGTCTGGTGCCTCAATCATGCACAGTAACTTGTGTTTATAACTGCAGACAATAAGGGCTCTGCCTGCTGGGAGGGACACCATTTCTAAAATAAGATCATAAACATTTGTGGAGCCACCCAGGAGCAATATTTCCTCTACCAACTCAAATTTTCCTTCCTGGCCAGCTATCACTGGCAGGAAATGTTGGGGGTAGATTTTCTTGACTTTGCTTCAGCTCTGGACTACTTCCCATGAGTTCTCTAGGACCCTCATTCACACCACTAGTGAAAAAACAGCACAGAGTCACAGTGGCTCTTGTCTTTGCCACTGCAACTTAACATCTCATGAATTTCAGGCATTCTGAGTGCTGGAAAGGAAGAACAGGACACAGGAATCCTCTTCCCATCCTTACCATCCATAGCCCACACACACCTGCCCGTTTGCTGTCCTGTCAGGAGAAACAGGCTGGAAAGGAACCTGAGCACCTCCTAAATTTCCCTGCTCCCCTCAGTTTGTATCTGTAGTTAACAGCTGCTACATGCTCAGCCTCAGAGTGGCAAACCTTAAGAGCAAGAATTACTTAGGTTTATCTTTCCCAGACTTTTTCCTCTTGCTAAATTTCAGCTGGACTGGTGCTCCTTGCAGGGTTTTCTGAGCCTGCAGCTGATGGCAAAGCAAACACCACTCCAGCCTGACTGCTGTGCTCAGAAGGGAATGTTCATCCCAAGTGTCACCCCAAGTGCCCAGAACACCTCCCACAGACAGGAACAGCACCTCTCCTAACACACTGCAGCCTGAGCTGGGCACTGCTGATGCCACAAATTAATCCTGCAATTAATCCTTCAGGACTATTTGCTCTTTGGCTTCTCTGAGGATTCCCAAAACAAGTTAGGTAATGCCAACTACACAGCTCCTTTGAGATGTGCCTCTTGTCAGCTGTGAGAATGGATTTGAGCCTCACTATTTTCAGGGAATACTATCAAATAATACTTTAATTTGCTTACAGCTTGCATCTCAGCTCAAATGAGAGCTAAGAGGAGCAGCTGAGTCACTCAGATTGCCCTGATCCCTGCATCAGAACTGCTTACAAATCCCAGCTTAACAGGCATCTGGTGAAAACTTGGCAGACAACTTTGCCCAGTGGCAAAAAAAAAAAAGTATCTATTTAATCCTTGGAACATTTGCAGTCTCCAGACAGCTGACCAATGAATACTTAGCTGCTTCCCCCAAATATGCAATTTGTTGGCAGTCTCCAAAGGGTTAAGGGCTAGATTTAATTGCTAATAAAGTTGAATAAAATATTCTCAAAGGAATTAATGGGAATTGTTTCAGGCTCCAAACTCAGCTAAACCAGTTTTTAATTAAGCCATATTTAATAAATAACATCTAAAACAACTGTGCCACTTTCTTAAAACCTACTAAGGAAAGGTTGATTCTCAAAATATTTTTTTGCAGACTTGCTCACTTGCAACATAGAGGAGGTTGGACAGTAGAATAAAGCATTGATTTTAATGAGATCAACCTTCCTGTGATAGCTTTGATTTCAATTGAGTTAGGCTAGGTTTCCACCAGATGAGAATATTTGAATATTGTACAGCACTCTGAGCTGATCTCAATGCAGTAATGCAAGAGGCTCTTCCTTACACACAAAGACTTTCCTATTGGTACACTTTCCCATCCAGCATGGAGAGGCTTTTGAGCACTTGGATCTGGGACTCTGTTCTGTTTGTGCAGTGCTTGGCAGACTGCAGCCCCAGTGCACAAACAGGGTTGATGGGTATTCCAGTAATACAAACCCAAGTGATTTACTTACATTTCACACATCTCCATGTCACAAAGCAGATGTTTCTCCTGTCACGTGCCAAGGGTTGCATGCAATATCCTCTGACTCAGCATGTGTGAGAGGCAGCAGAGACCTTCCTGACAAACCATATGGCACTTTTAATTATAAAGTTGTGTACTTTGAGATGTACTGCCTGAGAACATGCTTGTCAAACAATTGTGTGGTCTACAAACACAAAATAGTCTTAATATGGTGGGAAGTGTGGATAAAATGCAGCCAAGCTCCAGCTCCCTCCCTGGCTCCAGCACAGTGGCACTGAATTGAGCCATTCAGCCTATCCAACACCTGTATCACCAGTCAGGTGCTAATTCCAACCCACCCTAATCCTCTCACCCTGCTCATCCCTACTGCTATCAGTCATGAGTCACTGCCACCCTGAGCTCCCCTCCAGCCTCTGACTGTGACAATCCCTGAAGGAAACAGGATTGTCATCCTGGAACCTAATGTGATGCCCAGGCCATGTAAGCTGCTGCCATTGACTGGGCAGCTAATTAATGCATTTAGCTGCACTAATGAACTAAGCAGCTCATTAGTGCAGCTACAGCAATGGTTTGTATACACTAAATGCTAGCAAAGCCAAGTTCTGCAGCCCAAGTGCCTGTACTGCTGGATTAATGACTGCCCTTGCAAGGAGCAAGCACAATGGAATCCCAGGGACCTTCTTGCTTTTGCTTTTCTGCCTGTTTACACAGGTCCTTGATGTCAGGACCAAGAGTATCTCCCTCCCTGCTAAACTTTCAGAGGCTGATAGGCTCTGTGAATAAAGCTGGGAACTGCCTCAACAGCTCTGTTATCTCGGGGAGGGGTTCCCCCCTCCCTGCCCCCAGCTCCCTTCTAAGCTGAGGTTCTCACCCTCATCCCCCGCCTGGGGTCTGTCACAGCTGTGTCCCACAGCCATACCCATTCCTGGCTGACCATGGCCTGTCCCCAGAGGGACCTGATGTCCTCAGAGGCAGTGGGGCAGGACCTGGCTGACAAGGAGTGCCCAGAGCCTTCAGCTCCTGGTTCCCCAGCCAGCCATCAGCCCACACTGCACCTTGAAATTTAGATTTAATAACTGTATGAGAAGTTATATATACACATTTCCTAAATGTCTCAGAAAATAATCTCAAAGTAAGAAAACTAAAACACACCCTATTCAGACATGCATAGTTACCCAGGGGGCAAGGGCACATACCTCTTGAGATTTTAAACTTCAAGAATCAAACAGTAGCTCAGTTGCTACTCTTAGCATCTTAATACATCCAACTGGAAAATTAAAAATTATTTCCTATCATAACAAACCCATGGAGGCTGGGTTTGTTTCCAGTTGAAACCTATTATGACTTGCAGTCAAAACATGACATCCACTCCATCAACCATCTGAACTGCAGGTAGGAACACTTCTATTCTAAAGAAAGTCATCTTTCCATCAGCTTTAGTTGTGTGGGCAAGGCACTCTAAAATAGCTGCTCTTCCTGGTGCAACAGGGTCACAGCAGAGTTTTTCAGAATGAACAGCACTATAATGGGGCCATTTCTGTTTGCCTTTCTAACAGAAAGAGTATCTCAAAATACATTCTCAACAAGAAAAGTCAAGCAGTTCTTTACTCAATGCCAATAGTAATTTTTCTCCTGCTGACACATTTAGGCAGTTTGCTTGCAACCTTTCCAAATGGTTTCTGCTCCAGGAAGAATAGTGGATATCCAGTGCTCTTTTATCACAGAAGAGCTGGGAAAGCAAAGTTAAAAGGAGGGGTCAACAGTGGAGAGTATCACAGAAGCTGCAGGCTTTGTAAATAGTGTCTAAGGGACTGCCTACCACTGCTGAAATGCACTCTAATTCACTTTGGAAACCGAGTGCTCATTTCACACCTAAAGCAGTCAATATCCTCACAGCCCAGCTCAATTGCTATTCATGCACTGGTTCTGGTCACACAGTGCAGGATTTGATCACAAGCACCTCACAGCAGCCAGTGGGGGAGTTTGCTCAAGGGACCTGCTTTTCCAACTCTCCACTTCCTGACAGCAATTGATGGCCAAGGCACCTCCAGAGAGCCCAGGTTACCCCAACACTGCTCTCTGCTGCCTCTGCACAGGGACAGCTGTTTGGGTCCCTGCCAGTGCCTGCCTAGGTCAGCCACAAGCCTTTGCCCCTTCCAGATACTGCAGCCATTTCAGAATACACATTTTTATCAGTAAAAGTCAGCTTGGCAAGTCCTGTTTTATAGCACAGATGCTCCTGAAACGACAGAGGATCTACCACTAAAATCATGTACAGGCACCCATTTGATTTTAGCATCACCTCCACTGAAACTCATGGAAAGGTCTTCATCAGCTTCAACAGGTGCTGAATGTCCTGTCACCTCAGATCTATTACAGATCTGAATAGACAGAGGTGAAAGCTGTGCTCTCAAAATCACCATGGATACCAGAAGAGGAATGCAAATTCCTCAGTTCCTGGGCCATCACACCAGCATCCACACAGAAACTGGGAATGTCCTGGATGCAATATCCAGGGATGTTCCAGGTACAATACACAGGCACCACATCAAAGCCAATCAGTGCTGCTAGAAATAGACCCAGAAGATTCATATCAACACTTTGAAATCCACCAGGCAGCAGCCATGTGTTGATTGTCTAAGTACAACCAGGCATAGAAGAAAAATTCCAGAGTGACAAAACAGAAATAAAAAAAAAATGGGGCCTCAACATGGACAGAACCAGCAACACTTTTCACAGTATTGTTTGCACTAAAGGCTCATTTAAAAGGGAGAGAAAAAAGTTTGACAGACCTAGTATTAACATGAGAGCACCTTCAAAGTGGATATCTTGGAGAAAAAAATACCAGGAAGAGTGTTTGAGACAGTCTCAGAGTATGCATCAGGAACTGTAGGTATAACTTCAGTTCAGATTTTTCATCAGTTGGGAATTCTTTCAATTCCAAATGGATGATGTTAAAATAAAGTTTAGATTAATTAACCATCAATTCAAATCCTACAGATTCATCCTCTGTATTTTTATCTAACTTTTCTTGTGAGCAGTCTATGAATGTCATGCTAAGGCAGCTTCATACAGGTTTTTTCACAAAATACACTTAGATTGTTCTAGAACACTTGTTCTCCCCCTCATAGAGACATGTGAAAGATAAGCAATTTCATTAAAAAATTCTAAAGGGCAATCTTTTTGCTTTTCAAAAACATTGAGATCTTAAATCAGATGAAAATTAATTGCATGCAAATGCATAACAATTCCAAGATTCAGCTCACCCTCCTTGTATACAGCTGCAGCTGATTTTTGTTCCCGCTAAGGTAAGATAGTCAAAAAATTACTTTGAAGTCTGCTGCTAATACTTCAGTTGGGATTTTAGGATTTGAGGCTGAGAAGTAAATATATCTTTGAAGCTTGATGTATCAGGCATGAAGGCTTGAATCACCAAGTGATTAACTTTGTCCATCAAAACAGCCCTAAGCCTTCACACTGAGCTTTTCAATTTGTGGAACAGAAAAATCAAAATCGGATAAAATACTTGACACAGAGAAATAATTTGTAATACACTGACAGCACAAAGCTTTGAGCCCATGCACCTGTCTGTAATTCACAATAGAGAACTCTGTGAGCTGGGTTGATAGTTATGTCCTGAGAGTGAAGACACAGAGAAGGCAAACTAAAATATGCCCCAGCCTAGGGACAGGTGTGTTGGAAAAGTCAGGCAAAGCCCCTGTGGTGGTGGTTCAGCTGACAGGACCTCACAAAGCAACAGCACTGTCATTCAGCAGTTCTGAGCTTCCAAGAGGAAATTTTAAGGGAAGAGGGCAGCAAAGAGGATAAGAAGGATTAATTTAAAATGTACATTTTATCTTTTTACTCAGAAAACCGACATTCAAACAATAACATCTCTGCTTAAGAGATAAAGGTGAAGCTGCAGAGAAGAGCCAAAATCCATTAGTACAATGAGTGCTTCCAATTTTAGCAGTGACAGGCAGAGCCCTTCCATACAGAGGTTAGCTAAATAGTTATTTTAAGGACTCACTGTCCTTAGTGGAAAATTAATAGAGCAAGTGTCAAAAGCCTTTCATGACTTCAAAAATTAGAACAGTCTGTCTCCACTGGGTATCTGTCCTGCATAGAGAGCATTTACCTACTGAAATGTAGAGTGGGAAGTTTATTCAGCACCTGGAAATTAGCACAGCTGTCCTGGAATCATAACATCCATATATCTATCACACACATTGCATTTCATGAGTACACTGCCTGCCGAGAACAACACCATTCCTCTGCTCAAGCCACTGACAGTCACAGCAGCAGAAAGTTAGAAATACAGCCACTAAGAGAACCACCACACACTCTGGAAACCTCCCTTGCTGGAAAACACATGGGTAGTTACTGATTCTGCAGAAGAAACAGTGGAAAAAGGGAACAATGTGCACATACGCCAAATTTTAACTTAAAAACAAACTCCCAAAACTGAAGTTCTTCACACTGTGGGGACTGAAAGTTTTGCTACTCTTTTTGGGGGAATCAGGTGTATTTGAAGGTAAAACAAGGCTTACAACATGCATGGTTCAGAGGAACATTTAATGCTTGCTTCTACATCTCATTTGACTCCTGCAGGAAGATAAAGAAAACTTGTCTGGATGTTTCTTAGGGAATCTTTTATTTTTTGCATCACCTCCACAATAATCTATAGTTTTGATATGCTAACAGCAAACTATTGTTGGCATAATTAATTTAGCTGTTGTTAAAAGTGTATTGCACAAGAAAGGGACATTTCATATATGATAAATGTCTGGATATTTGTGTCCAAATGCTGGCATTACACAGAGCTGCACTTCAAACCTCATTTTGGTTTGATTATGCAAGTAATTTATTCCTAAAACAAAACTCACAAAATTCCCACTTTTTAAAAGTAAGTCTCAAGAAATAAGTTTGAAAGCTAACCTTGAAACCAGTTTTACAATTAATTTGAATTGAATTTCTAATTAGCAGCTAAAAAAATTTCCTCTAAATGGCATTATGCCAAATGCAATCTCTATTCCCTTTCCTGGTGGCAGAGAGCTCATGACTATAAAATAAGTGAGAGATCCAAAGGCTGTAGAGTGCTGCAAAATGGATCCTGAGGGAAAATAACTTACTGTGGATGTGGAAACAAGATACTTTTTTCTTTTTCTCCCCACATAGAACAGCAGTAGCTCTGCATGCAGGGGCTGCTCTGCACTTTCACTCCCAAATTAAAAAACCAAGGCTGGATGAGCACATGAAATTGCTTGATACTGAGGAATGGCACATACATTCCTTGGGATCTTAAAATAATCTCCCAAGGGAACATTGTGGTTCTTCTTTGAGGCTCAAGACTACATGAATGCCAAATAAAATTTCCATGTACTGACTAATCCAGTAGCTATCCATCATTCTGCCAGCCTGCTTCCAGTTCTAATTCCTTTTGTTGTTTCCTTGGCCCGCTTGAATCACTTATTGTCCTTTGGGTTTGCTACATACACATCACTGGGAACAGGTTTTCCTTCTGGAAAGCTCCCACTAAAATACATCTTTCAGTGGCCTCTCTTCCTTTCATGCACACAGAGCTGCCTTGCCTTCAATACTCTCAACCTGTGCTGTTCTAAGCATTTAGGTCCAATGCTGAACCGCATTTCTCTGTGTGTAGCTGAGAGCAGGTGGGATACAAGGATTCCTAATTGTTATTCATACTTATGGAATCAACATTCTCCTATTTTTAGGTATGATAGTCCTTCAACTCAACTGCAGTGGCCTAAGTAGCTAAAAAAGTCCATACTACCACAAAAAACATTGAATAGTGTCACTGCCCAGAAGTAACAGAGCTGCTGTGACTCATGAGCTGGGACAAAATCCACCAGAGGGTAAATTTTTCAAGGAAAAGTCAGATCTTTAACTGAAATCTTTCATGGAGACTTTCTGACAGAAATGTCAGTTTCTGAATAAGCACTGAATGCCTGAAACATGATAACTATTAGCTTAAAATACAAGAGAAAGTTCCACTACACCCCTTTGATTATGTAAAGGACCAGAGAGAAATGACTTTGAGGCACTTTGATGACAATTCATAGCTGAAATAACGTCATCTAGGGATGAAATGCTTTTATCAAATCTCAGCTTCCCTTGTGAAGATAGGCCTAATTTACTGACCTTCAAAGCACCAATTTCAATCATTATAGTTTGGACCTGACCATTTTCTATAAAGGAATTTTTAAACTTTGAGAAGTTCATCATTATCATCTCTGCTTGAACCAAAAATAAAACCAATAAAACTCATTTTTGAGCTTCACACTACTTTATAATAATTCCCTAATCTTTTTGTAGGTCTATTTGATTACAAGTTCAAAGCTTTAAAAACTAACATTTAAGACTTCAATCTTTGCAGATTGCAGTTCACCTAAATGTTCACCATCTAAAACACTGGCAGGGCTATGGCTAATGTAGCAAAGCTGCAACTATGACCCACAGTTTGTCAGTGATATCCAAAATATTAAAATCTTTGGAAATTCATACTAATGTAGCAACTACTAAGATTTTAAACTGGTGTTTGTGGATACACAGAGAAGGCTGGAATAAGCATCCAGAATATATATCCTATTTAAAAAACGCAGTTCTGAGTCTGACCTGACCCTGATCCCTCCTGCCTGCATTATCCTTGTGGGAGTCCAGGGCATTCCTCTGGTTGCCCTGGATGGTCACAAACCTCGGTAAAGGGGTCTGGAACCGGAGAAAGAGGGTTTGAATTCTGTCCAGGGGTGTCTGTGCAGGGGGGTGCCTGGCACAGAGCCCAGAAAGACACAGTCTTTGATTTTAGTCCATGGAAAAAGCTTCCAACACAGAGAAGAATTGCAAGTCACAAATGTGTGAAAGATAGTAGTGTAGCTAATCACTAGATGGAAAATTTTGTAGTTTTGGGTTTTTAGAATGGAGCTGAATAGGGGACAAGATGGAGATTTTAGGGCGGTGCCCTGGGTTCTTCTTCTTCTCCCTTGGCATCCATCTTCTGCAGTGACGTGGGCACAAAGTAGTTTTAGAGGATTGGATTAAGGTAGAGATGACCCTTTTAGTATAGGTGATAGGCATTGGCACATAATGGTAAATAAAGTAGACGTAATTATCTGTATAAGAGCTAGCGACAGCCCATCTTGGGCAGGAGTCATCCTGTGCCTGAGCTGCTGTGAAGACCTTGGCTGGGCACAGAGAAATCTGTAAAGGGAGTCTGGAGTTGGGAGTCAAGGAATCGCCCTGTGCCTGAGCTGCTGTGAACATCTTGGCTGGGCACAGAGAAATTTGTAAGGTAAGAAATAATAAACAATGCGAGAAACCTGAAAACAAGACCTTGCAGACTTCGTTTCATTCTCGCGCCAGAATCAAAACCTTCAGAGGGCTGAGGGCAAGAAAGCACCACTCGAACAGCCCACCACGAACCACCACCTAAATTTCAGGTGAGGAGAGGAGAAACCCCTAAAACCCCGAGAATCCTCATGCCCCACTACTGGCTCCTCTTCTTCTCTGGTTCTTGAGATTTGTAGAACACTTAAAATTCATTCTCCTATTTCTCCCACACAAATTTTCAAAAGTATCCAATATCTAAAGAATTAAATAAAATATATTCCCATGTGCTCAGGGGGGTTGTTTTTCCTACACCAGTTGAGTCCTTTCCTCCTTTTCCTAAAATACATGGCATTCTTGGCAGAATGGAATTGGGATCAAATCCCTTAATTAAAAACAAGCATTTATTCACTTAGGTTTGGCAAAAATACTTTGATATTCCCATTTAAGTAACTGCTTTGTGCACATAATTAATATATTCAGTTAAAATATAGTTTCCTAAGTTCCACTACCCTTCTGAAGATAATGTGATCTATTAAAAAGAAGCATTGTTTCATCATCAAGGCCTCTGACAAGACAGATTTGCATTGCTGGCTTTCATTTCTCCTTGGATATTCAGAGGCAACATCCCTCTTTTCAATTTTTATTCATTTTTAAGTACTTATCCACAGTGCGTAATGCAGGAACTTGTTTTCATCAGCAAATCAAGCAGAACTGATAGAATATGCAAAAAAGTAGACTAAAAGGAAAGAATTGGCATTTTTCAGCACTCCTTTCATTTCAACATCTGCACACAGTATTTCACTGGAGTGGATATTTCTCTTCTCTCCCATGAGCTCAACATATCAGCATGACTATCAGTCCCAGATTGCTCATCTAGGAACACACCACGAAGGGAACTGGTGACTATTTGTCTTTAGTAACAATGAAAATTGGATCACTTGGAGCAATCTGGGATGAATTGTGCCATCCATTTGCAGGAATGGAGCAGTAAGAACTCATTGCTTCTTCCAAAGAGTTTCTAGTTGTCAGAAAATGTGGGATCTAACAATGTCATTCAGTAAATATGCTATTACGTTTACCCAAAAACTGATCAGTTTTTGGAGAATGCTCCTTTCAGGAAATGATGAATTTCCACAGGATACTTTGAGCATTTGGATGTCAATAAAACAAAACAGAAGAACATAGTTCTTCAAGTATTGAAATAAAGTTACTCTGTACTGAAGCTTTTTAAAATAATTTCTTATAGAGGTATTTCAAGAACAATGAGAGCTGAATTATTATTGTTCCCACAGAGTCACAACTACTGAAAAACATAACATGTATCTACCTTAAAAATGCCAGGTGGCCACATCATTGCTAATCAATAACACTCTTTCCTAATGAAAAAAATATTCAAGTACAACAGTAAAACCCTCAGGATTGTAGAATTGTTCTCTTTTAGAGAAAGCTTTTTATCAGTGCTCCTCCATCCATTTACAGACAGGGAAGTGAACGTGAGGGGACTTGTTCAGTGCCAGGAGGGAGCAGAGCCCTTTCTCCTCACACAGCTCCATCTACCCTGCCATACACCTGAGGCAATGCCAACTCAAAACAAGCATCTCTTCAAGCAGTATCTCAGCAGAAGCAGGCTAATTTTACCAGTTCTCTTCTTTTAAAATATGCACATGTGCTCCATTGTATGAGCTGACATTCAACGCTGACTAAATTATACAGTGATCTTAAGATATTTTCAGTAACACTTATTTTACAGCTGGAACATGCCTGACAAGTAGCCTGCAGAAGCTTTACAGCTCAGAACTTATTGAAGTCTCCAGTACTTTTTTTTTTAATGTTTCCTTCTCTTTTGTGTCCTTGTGTAACAGACTCAAAGTCAACAGTGCTTGATATAAAAATAAAATTCAGAATCCAAATTCACACAGGAAAACATCTGATTTCCAATGCTCAGCCTGATTACCTTTTCAAACCTGGCAAAGATCCTAATTGTCTTGGGTTTCAAGGAGATGCAGGATACAAAGTGCTCATTATTCACAGGGCATTTTAAAACCACAGTTTATTCCCATAGGAGCTTCCTAGTTGCTCACCCACTCTTCGGCCAGAGGGTGGAAGAGCAATTTGAAGGTCTGGCTACTCCTATTCTCTCCATGCCCCTGGCTGGTCACCTCAAAGGAAAAGAAACAGGCAGGAATGCATTTTCCATGCTTCCAGGCACATCATGGAAGAAACTGGTGGCAGAGAGTGACACAGGCATTTTCTCTCCTTCCAAAAAATATACAATAATTCAAATCTCAACCTGTCACCATGCCTTGCACAATTTCTATGTCCTTTTCTAGCATTTTCATCCTTCAATTTATTGCAATAAAAGTAATGCATTAAGAAGCAGTGTTTTGTCAAGAAAAGTCAAGACCATAGAACTGTTCCTTTTAAAGTAATTAGCAAAGTCAAAATTCATTTTAGCAAGGAAATCTGATCTTCAACCTGGTAGTTAATGGAGATGATTCCAGAAAGAGAGCTCGTTTTTCATGTAGTACAATGACAGATCTTGTTTCCATAAATGAGGTGAACAGGCTGATGCTGCCAAGTTTCAGCCAACATAGACTGTTTAACACCAGAGCCTCTGAGAAGTAATTTTATTTCCCATATTTATGTACAGCTGAATTCTCTCTTGGGCAGAGAACAGACTGACTGTCAAAAGCTGTCACTTCCAAAATCCAGACACAGCACATTTTGTTATATTTGATTTATTGCTCTTGTTTTCAAAACTAACTAAAAATGCTGCTGAAGATGCAGGCAGATAATTTAGTTTGTGATTTTAATAGCTTCACTTTTAGTCGGTTTTGTCATTTATAATACATACAAGGGCACAAGGTGACAAGTTGATTACTTCTGTAGAGGCAGCAAAAGAAATTCTAAATATGCATTGGAGCAACAGCCACCAAGAGTCCAGAACTGAGCTCAAATATACCCCAAGGGGAAAACAGCAGGTTAGAAACATACTATTTAGTTTTAGTAAGATTCTTACATTCCTTGTGGTTGAAGTCAAAGCTTAACTGCAATTCAAGACCTACAAGGAATTGTCCCTTAAAGTTCCAACTCCTCAAAACACATGGTTAAAAAACAGCAAGGAAAAAAGTGTCCAGTCCACATAAAAAATTAGGTCTCATGTATGAAATGATACTGAGCCCATTGCTTTGATGCCACTAAAAATGAGAATGTTAGAAACCAGTCCACTGCAATCAGCTCTGTCAAGGTGAAGTGTCTCTGAACAGAGTTCATCAAGCACTCAGCATGACAGATCATTCAAGTTTACACCTGTCCTATAGCAATTGTCTCTGGCCTGGAAAAGTCCCATTAAAGTAAATTGCAGAAGAGATTTCTGCCATAAGGAAGTGGGGAAGAGAGGGAGAGCAGGGGAGACACATCAGTCAAGTACCCAATAAAGGTATCATTGGGCTGCACAGTTATCAAGTGACTTGAAATAAGGTTCACCACACACATTTCTCTTACTAAAGCAAAGTCAAGGCAGAAAATTTCCCAACATTTAAAAAAACTCAAGTCACATCTTAGAATGCTTAGAATGATACTGTATTTTCTGGAACTGATAGATCTCAAAAGAGGTAGAGACCCATATTTGGGGGTTTTATCCCTGAAGGACAGTACACTTCAACCTGTTTAATGCACTTTCACGTGGGCATGCTGATCTTACATTTTTAATTGTTTCATGTCAAGCTTTCTGAATAAATCTTAGAACACTTTGGGTCATATTTGATGAACGATTATAAATTATTTCTTTGCCTATTTCTCTTCAACATTCCTTCTAGACTCTCTTCTCTGTGCTACTCCCAAACAAATACAGAGTGCAAACTGTAGCAAGCAAGCCAGGTAAAGGTGATAAGCAGCACAAATAGCAAAAAGAAGCATTCACACAGATGATAATTCCCAATTCTTGCTTCAGCCATGCAGAGATGGATGTAAAAAGGCTCTTTAGGCAACCTGGCCTTGAGAGGCAGCCTGAACTCTAGCAGTATCTCCAAGCCACAATATGATTTGGAGTGCTGCCTAAAGTTCAGCATTCTGCCTCCAGCCTATGATCCTTCCTTTTACAGTGAGGAAATCTCCATGGAGAGTCTTCCCTTGCCATCCCAGTTCCAGGCTAAAGTTCCCCCCTCCCACTTCTTCTCTGGCAACATGGAAGAGGCAGAGCAGAAAAGCAGTGATCTCATTTGGAGCCTGTGCACTCCATTTATGCTGGTGACCTACAATTTTGAGAGCAAAGAGTTAAGAAAACCATCTTTGCTTTGTACACAGAGTCAGATAAGGATGATCTCTCAGACTGATTATCCTCACAGGAAGCCTGGGCACTTATGCATGCCTGGAAAAAGTGAGCATTGAGTGCTGCCTTTCTGATCTGGTGGTGTTTTTCCCCCCACTCTGCATCAATAGGAATATTTGCCATAGCATTAGTCCATACAGCTGTCAGTGCCTTCCATTAAGTGCAGAAATGGAAGTGTCAAGACAACTTATTACTATTTATTTATCCTTGAAGCACTCTGTGCCTCTATCTCTCTCTCGTTCCAAGCTAAGGAAATGCATGAGTTGCCTGGCACCTGTACCCTGCAGAGAACCAAATCTGTAAGGATACACCCAAAAATGCTACAAATAAACACAGGATGCCACACACATTAAAAAAAAAAAAAAAAAAACCAAAACCAAAACAACAAAACCCAGGCATTACCTTAGCATCAGAAAACAGCTGAAGGGAAATGTAAAGTGTCTCTAGAAACGCGGATATGGCTAAACAGATATTTTGAAGCAAACACTCCCAATGAAAGGAGAAAAAGCCAGTCACTCTACTCACTGCTATAGACGTGACACAGGTTAAAGAGACAGCTG
Organism: Illadopsis cleaveri; assembly: GCA_013399915.1. Taxonomy (NCBI): domain Eukaryota; kingdom Metazoa; phylum Chordata; class Aves; order Passeriformes; family Timaliidae; genus Illadopsis; species Illadopsis cleaveri. The sequence continues at coordinate 453,326 of VXBB01009081.1, read as the reverse complement.
CACATTTGGGAATAAAATCTTGGGAAGAGTAGGACAAGCAAGTCCTCAAAAGCCTGCAGTCTTGCTAAAGGGGAAGCACATGCAATGCTCACATATAAGCTTACACCTCACAAGAGAGCTCACCTTCCCCACCAGGGATGTGGAGACACCATCACTGGAGGTTTTCAAGCTGCAGCTGCTCAGGGGCTTGAGGGTCTTGTCTCTCCTCCCTTTGCCATGACAGGCTGGACCACAGGATCTTTTGAGGCCTTTTCCAACCTCATCTCTCCTGTGACTCAATTACTAAGATAGCTCCTTCACTTTTTGTGAAACAGTATTTTTCCAGAGTAATTTAAGGCTCAATTTGTCACCAAGACATTTCAATGCTAGTGTTATTTTCCCTGTCTTTTTGTTTGACGAAAAATTGAGAAGGCCTTCAGAGTTCCCAAGACTTCAACAAAATTGCTGTTCAGGCTCTGTAGCAGCAGCAGAAAGGAAACCAAGCTCAGCCTGAAAACAGCATCATCACCAGGGGACTGATATCCTAAGGGAGGCAAAATCCACTTAGCAAGAGGTTCTAATCTTAAATTTCCCATCCTGTAATCAGCTGTTGACAAACTGTTAACTGACTGGAGCTCAGTATCCACCAACACAAACAAGTGTTGAGGAGGACATGGGTTGTCTAACTGGATGCATTCCCAATCTGTCATCACATTTTCAAAGGATAAATACACAACTGGTTCATCACACAAATGGAAATCACACCTGCTCCAAGCTGTCGTTAACATACTACAGTGCCAGCTAACCAGGGGGGTAGGAAATACATGGAGAGCAGGAATTTACTTCCACTTCATAGATCATCAGCCCAGCTTCCACCACAGCCAGTGGAGCAGTAATTGGTCTACAAAATACTAAAAGAGAGGAAGAAAAAAAAAAGTTAACTAGTTCTTAGTGCTAGATCTAAGAGGCCACAGATCTTAAGCAGAAACAGCAACTACTTTTGTAATACAAAGCACAATTAAGTCCTGGAACCTCCTGCTAAAGGATCCAAGAACTATGAACAAGTTCAAAGATACAGAAACGAATTCACACAAGTCCATTGCTGATAATTAAAGACAAATTAAATGCTCCAGAAACCCCTATTGGTGCCAAGGGTTTCCAACATAAAAAAAAAATTACACACAGCCCTAACTTGTAGTCTTTCTTCAGGAAATTGTTATTACCTGTGTTGAGACAGGACCCTTAGTTTGACAGAAATTCGTCTGATCCAGCCTTCCAATTCCTATATTGAAGTTCAGTCAGATGAGAAAGAAGGGCCTGGTCTGACACTCCTAACAGGGAACTAAGGGAAATTTCACAAACTCACTTTATCTTAGTAACTTTTTTTCTTTCAACTCCATTAATTCAGGATGAGCTGGCACAGGGTATTTGCTATAATTTTTAATTAGCACAGCAATAATATTAACATTCCTCACTAGGGTATTCTGATGCACAGGTGTTTTCAAAGGCAGTCACCTCTACAAAGCACTAGTGAGGTGTACAGTAGTAGTGATCAGTTGGAATAAAGGGAAGATACTGGGAAAATCTCTCAGTTTATGTTTAGTGTCATACAGCTTGTCAAGTACATCTGAACACAAGAATAGAATTCAAAGAAAGCCAGAGTGTCTCCAACCAGACCCCTGCCTCTGGGGAAATCTTTCCAAATAAAAAAATAGACTGTAAACACAACAATATAACATTTGCTCTCATGTGAAGACTGGCCCAATGGAAATGGAAGAGCAGGAGGTATTTGCTGTGTCCAAATGAATAAAGCACCAAGATGAAATGAGGGAAACACAGCTGAGTTGTTAGAACAGTCCAGTGAAGGAAGCACATTTAACTCTGCACTACTCAGAGGAGCTTGAAGGCCTTGGGCTACATCAGTCATTCTCCATTTGTATCAGCTTCACTACCTTCATAGTGAGGTATTCAGGACAATAATATATTTGAGGTGTGTACAGCATTTTATATAAAAAGGCCTACACAGACCTTTTCAAGCCTCTTAAAACCAGATGCTGCAAAAGAAACTGTTTGATTGCCCCATTATCTTCATTAAACTCCTCATAATTACACACTCCCCTGGATGCTTTGAGAAACCAACAACTGATGTGTCACTGCAAAGCAATTCAAAGATAGCAAGACATATTGCAAACTGCCACAAAACAGCAAGAGGCACTGGCAGAGGGAAATATGATAGTTTTCAGTCAGAAAGAAAGGAAATTTTTGATCTGAAGAAATATTTTTACTGGGCAGCTATCCATATAAAGTAGAGCTACACACTCCCATTGTTTTCTCATGCCTTATGAAAGCTCAGAAGTCCAAACACCCTCTCTAACTTCTTTCCTCCTTCCAGGCTAGATTTTCAAAAACAATTTTTCCATTTCCTCAGAACAAAACCAGGTTGACAGCTAAAGCTGTGAAAGCAGCATGGCAATCTTATTAAGTATGCCAGGTTTGCTATGTTACCCTGCAGAAAAATACAAAGTGATGCTAATGAGAATCCAACCATAAGCAGCTGGGTGAATCCAATGAGATCTGAAACTGCAACACTTCCAAAAGCTTTAACTGCATCTGGCCTAGGTGTACTAAAACATTCCTTATCTGATTTCTCCAGGAACCTGCTGATAACAATCCACAGAAATCAGATACTTTGCAAGTGGGTGTTTGAGCTGAATATGACACCTGTATTCATGCTTTCAGGACAAACATACAAGATACACAAAAATCTCTGGCTATTGACAGCACTAAACATCTCCCTTCTCTTGAGGGACCACCAGTAATCTCCATTCCTCTGCAGGCTGAGGAACAGTTCTTTCAGAAGATTAGTTTGGCATCCAGTAATCTGTTCCTCTGAACAGCCTATTCTGAAGTGCTGAAGCCCACTCTCTAATCCTGTTGGTTTCAGTGATAGGAGCCTGTGATAAGCACATATCCCAATATAACAGAAAGGAGCAGCTGCCATCTGAGCAGCTTTCTCCCTTTGCTTAGGCTAAGTCAACTAAAAAAACCCAATGAAACAACTTAGCACAGAAAATTGCAAACTATCCACATCTAGAGATTTTAAAGCAAGTATAGATGCTTCCCAGTAATAAAGTGTCAGAAAAATAAGTTTACATTTTAAAGTTTTCACTCTCACCTCCCAGAGTTTCACTCCAGCCCTTGCCTAGCCACATTCTCATATTAGAGAGCAGTAAAAGCTTGAGTAGAGCAGAGGCAGGACCTGAGGAGGACCCCAGCACAAACCTAACCAGAGCAACACTGCACAGGAGCTAAACCAGTTATAAACAACAAAACTCATCACCTACCTCAAACACAGCAAGAGGATGAACCAGGCACAGGGGTTACCTGGCTAGGAGATAAAACAGCAGGCTAAGCACTAAAAACAAGCATACAAAACAGCTGGAGACCAACACAGCTCAACAATTGATTGAGAGCAACAATCAGCACAAAGGCCCCAAGCCTGAGCTTAAATAGGGCCCAAGGAGCTGTGGGAAGGGTGTGGGCAGGGGGCCCAGGTGAAGCTGATCAGGACCAGCAGAGTTGATTGGAGTTGATTGGTACACTCAGGTGCAGCTGCTCTGGTTCAGCTGTTTCTTTTTAAGCCCCCTCTGCAGCATACTTCTGTTTTCTCTTTTCAAAGAAGGTTCTACTTCTTACTTTGCTGAGAAACAGCTGTTTAAAAGCTATCTGTGCTTTTACTAGAGACTCTTAGAAAACAGGAATGCAATGTAAAAATAGCAGATTGATGCTGCACTAACCCTAAGGGAGGGGTTATACTTTTCATTACAGTTCCCCATGATTTGATGTTTTGATATTTATGCTAAGGGATAGTGCTGAGCCCCAAAAGAAACTCCGGGCATAAAATCCACAGTTCTTCTTAGGCAGAAGAAGTAACCAGTATCTGTTACCAGCCAAAAAAGTTGCAATTGTCTGGTCTTTTGTTCACAGCCCAGATTTTACTGGGAAATGCTGAACCACAAGCACCAACAAATGGTAGGAAGACTTACAAAAATGTTATATTTCCCAATGACAGCCCTCTATTTTAGAGAATGACAGCAGAGCTCATTTCTTAGGGTGTGGTGGGACTTGCCTGACTCCCTGCACATTCTTATGGCTTTTTTTCTTTTTTCTGCAACAGAAATCACATAGTTGCATTTCAGAAATTGCTTGGACGGTTCATTAATTTTAAAATATTGTTTAGTTCTCTAAACTGCGACATAGTATTCTTTTCTTCTACCTCAATGAGGCATTTAATTCAGCTTCTTCCCAAACATGTGTGAAAGGAGGACCAGGAGTGCTGTCAGAACCTGTGATTTAGCAGGACGTGTTTCTTGTGTATGGATCTGTGTTTAAATCAAAGAGAAACTATAAATTTATAGTTATACCTTAACAGTTTGCCAAAAGAACAATTCCCTATGAAGCCAAATCAGGAAGTAATCTTCCCCTATCTTTGTGGCCAAGGCTCTGTCAGTGTTACAAGTGTCAGTGTCTGCTCAGTCACTGAACGTGGCTTGTTTCAAGATGCCTTTGGCTTCAGGTTTACACTACTGGTGGTTTTCTTTCAAAAAGGCATCTCCAAAACAGAAGCAAAACATCATCCTGTGGAATTTGAGACATAAACATGGAATGCCATCATTGTCTTATGTTTCCTATTTTTTCCTATTCATTTATCATGGAAAAAGTCACAGAAATGGGACAACAAAATGTAAAATATCAGCTTAAAGAATATCCATCACTTTCAGTACAGGGCTTTTCTGGAATAAACCATACAAAACCATGTATTTACATCCATTAGATTGTTGTCATACATAATCCAGTTATTAGAACTGCTTTGCACTGTCCACTTGTGGAGCTGAACAGTACGTACCAGGAGAAGGATGGCAAACGAGTCTCTGAGCACTTACCAACTTCAACACATTCCATATAAAGCCTGCTATTTCTAGATATCTGCTAATGCATTCCTTGGCAAAAGGGTAGCTCTGAAAGAAACTTTTAGATCAGCCCATATCATCAGCCCACACTTCAGATAAATGTGCACCCTCTACAATTTTCCTTTTCAAAGAAAAGGAAAATATCTCAACTTTGTTTCTGAGACCCTTGTGTTCTAGGGCTTGATCACAAGTGCTCTGCTCAGGAACCACCCCCTCCAGATCAAAATCAATCATTTTCCTTTGTGGGGATCACCTTAATTATCAAACCATATGTCTGAAAGATGCAATAGGTTTAAATATTTTTGGACACTCTGGAAGTTGCATTTAATTACAGCTTGCTGAAGACTTCTGTGACCTTGGCAAACAAAAGACTAGAATTTCAGCCTCCTGGAAGTTTTCTTCCTGGAGTAGCCTCTTCTTTTTTTGCAGACAATTTGCATTTTAAAAGACTTCTGCTTTCATGTGGCTCAGCAACAAGATACAATTTCTCCATTGAACAATCTCCAGGCTAATCTAGCAGTGACTCCTCAAGCAAGACTCCTGCCAAATCCAACAGCTCTGCAGGAACAGGGACTGCCACAGCAGGCCCACGATCACTGTCCTACTACCTGAAAGACAAGTGCCACCCCAGGTGAGAAACAGCCTAAAAGGCTTTTTTGACAGCAGCAGTGTTTGGGCCTCTGGCAACTGTCAGCCCCAGCAGCAGCACAATGAGCTCTGGGAATGTTCTGTGCCAGATGGAGCCTGGCCTGCAAGCAGTTGTCTGAGTGGCCCATTTTCCTTGGCACCTGTAGAGAGGCATTTGCTCACCAACAGCAGAGGGGACTCATAAATGCACCCTTGCCCTGGATTATTAATCTGTACACCACTTCTTTTTGGAACAGAGATATTTCTGAGACCACATAAATTACTATGACACATAAGCAATCTCTACATTCTATTTTGTAGGAATTCTGCAGCCTGGTAGTAAAATCACTTTTGTTCAGCTGGCCCATCATGCACCTGGATTTTTGGTTATGAAAAAGACTTTTTCTAGACCAAGAATTTTGAACTCCACCTGCTTTACACTGCAGTATAGAAAACTTTTTGGATTGACTCCAATTTTCATTCAACTAACTTATCATAAAATCACCCCACTGATTTTCAACTCCAACTGAAAGTGATCTTGTTCCTAAAATTCCAGGAACAATTTGAGATCATTGTCCCAAGAATAATTGGCCTGAAATGTCTATTGGACACCACTGATTCAAGATAAGTGTTGAGTTAAACTCAGCTCATATTGCATGTCATTCTTTTAAATAACTTATTTTCAACAGTCTCTGGGAAAGGGAGAGGGAGGAGAATTACAGTGGCAAAGATATGGCAGGATATAGTTACATAATTGCATTTCTCACATTCTCACAGTGGGGATTTCAATAGGTTTCTCTGTACAGGTAGGTTCTTCCAGTGCCTTGCAATGTCCTGTGCAGTTGTTTCCTTGTTTAAATGGTTGCCAGGGACAAAGAAAAAATGAGGCTGAGCATTACTTATCCTTAGTCCACATCATGCACTGGTAAGTGGGAAAAGAACAGGAGATCTGGTTAAACAAGAGGTCCAGGATAAGGATTTCATACCTGTTTTGAAATACCTGGAAATGAACATTATTTTCCAAAACTTGAGAATTATTAGAGAAGACTGCATCGGAGCCTCAGAAAACTGGAATGAATATAAAGCCAGAATATCCATTAATTGTTCAGATGGGGGGCAGAAATACTATTTTTCACTGCTTTTAGGTGAAAACATTTTCTTAGTGTGGGAGAGAGTGGCTATAAACTCTGAAAAGGTAGTGTGGATACAGCAATGCATTGGAAAATACTGTTTCATTATATCCTGCTGCATTCATCAGAAGCTGCTTAATTCAACACAAATTCAGCTTAATAAATAAGGATACTTGCAGAGGTTGGGATTTTTGGAAGCTTTACTTGAGAACTACATGCAGTGGCATCTGGATTTATGGCTCTGCTGCACTGTGTCTCTGAGATGCTTACCCCAAAACTGACTACAAGCAAGAATTTGGCCTATGACATAGCAGCCTTCATTTTCTCAAAGTTGCCATCCTGTCAGGTGAGCTTTCATTCTTTCTGCAGGAAGTTTTGATGTATTGCAACTTTTAAAATCACAGCATCTATTCTGTGTGTTACAGAGTGCACAGCAGCTCCTCTGCCACAGCACATCTGTGAGCTTGGCCTGGGTTTCCATCTGCACCTTTGCTTCACTGCTGAGCTCCTGCAGCAGTCAGAGCAGCCTTAAAATGGGTTTGGCATTCCTGAAGTGCAACTGTGGCACTGCCTGGAATGGAAACAGCACTTACTGTGTTCACAGGACCCAGGGCAGCTTTTGGATACACAATTCTTATGCAGTCCCTGCTTGTAGGAAAAGGGTAAAAAGCTAGCCTGTCATTTCTTCTAAGTGCAGCTAACAAGCAATTTGTAAGTTTCCATATGAAGCTGTTTCGAAAATGATAAGTTCCTTTAACAAAATAATCTATTCTGAGGGTGAAAAACAAATGCACCTGTAATAACAAGGGATTTGTCCCATGAGAATCAGTAAAGAAAACATGTAAACAATCGGAGAACAGACAGACTTGATGGACAAGTAAAATGCCTTGTACTAAACAATAGAGTAATTAACAAGAAAGCTATTAACCAGTTAAAAGTTGCCTTTGAGGTTTGTAAAAACTGTATAAAAGACATAATAAAAGGAGCCTTCTTTAAACTCTTACTGTGTCACTCTGTGTCATGACCATCCCTACAACACCTGCTGAGGGCAAGAGGAGATCTCTAGGTCTGTCTGACTAACCCAGGTTGATTCACTTCTTTAACACAACATGTGGCTGCCAGACAGGAGCTGAAAAAGGGTTACTGTTGAAACAAGAAGTCACTGAGGGTAAAAACCGTGTCTAAATAATACCCATGACATATCTAACAAGTCTTAGTTGTATGATTAAGGCCTGAATTTTGGATTCCTGTGTTGTGTAAGGAAGAATAACTCTTCTTCCTTTACTAGAATTATTCCTGATTTAATTTGGGAGCACAATCATCACTACTCTGTCAGTGACAGGTTACAGTGTAGATCCTGCCCTGGTACATGCATGTCCTTCTCTCAACTGACACAAAACCAGAGGAAAACTGACCACAAGCAGTAACAGGCACAGGAACAAAATTTGGCCACAGCTGTTGGCACTAGATTTATTGCCTGATGAGCCTAGCCAGTTTGAGCTTGCATCATAACCTAATAAAATCCTAATAATACCTTTCCATCTAACTCAGCCACATATATCAGGCTTCGGAGATGTCAAGCCTAAAAAGAGAATTGTACTGCTGTCTTGAAGGTAGTTTTATTGCTGAGGAAAACATATTACAAGCAACAATTCCTTACACAGCAGTTCTCTGTTTTCCACTTTGGAAAAGGTAAGAAAAATAAGCCAAAGCAATAAAAAAATCACATTTGATATCAGACCTGTCCAGATCTGATGCACTCAAACTTGAAAGCTTGCTCTCCTATCTCTTGTAAGATCTTTTAAATTCTGAAAAGGCTTGACAGGCAGAAAATGAACAGATGCACAGTAGAGGTGGGAGCTGATCTTGTGGGAGGTCTCTTGCCTTGTGCAAAGAGAAGGGTGTGGAGGCGTGCCTGATGCCGGGGTGCTGTGTGGGGAGGGAGCCCCAGCATGCACCACTTCACAGGGCTGGAGGTTACATAAGGCTTGGCAATGCCTTCCTCTCCCTCCCCGTGGAACCTTGGGAGAGAGGGAAGATGCCAACACAGAGGCACTGCACGAGGGACAGGCTGCCCTGCAGGCTCCACACTTGTTCTTTCTGTGCCAGCTCCCCTGCTGAGCAGTCACCTTTCCAGAGGCAGCGAGCAAGCTGTTCCTCTTGCTCCCATGGGGGCATTTCTGCTTCCTGGACAAGGTGTGCTCTGGCATTATCCCTGCTCCCTGGAGCTTGTGGATACCCCTGGCTGCAGGAAGTACACTGAGCACTGTTGTACTCTGGGGTGCTTCTGTTTCAGACTCTGGATGACAAACTCCACCTCTGGACATGCAGGAAAGGTGAAAAAGCAGATTTTTCAATGTTATTTAACACTACAAGATCAAGAAGAGCCACTCAGGAGGGTAGGGAAGAACTGTTGGTGCACATCAGCTTCCCTTTGTAAGAAGCAGAAAAGTGAGAGGTGATATTTTTTTGATAGTAAGATATATTTTTCAATGCTGAATACCCTTGATAACTTGTCTCCAAAACTTGGCAGGACTAGTTCTTCATGTTTCTGGAAAACAGCAAAACTCAAAGTTAGTCAGAGATGTTCTTGAATATCACATTCAACTGGATGTATTCTGGGCACAGTACTCTGTAAATATGATTTCCTCCTTTTCTCATTGCATACCTACCTTTTGGTGAGTAGTTATTAGATTCACATTAACTTGATGAATATGAACAAGAAAGCTCCTTTATGTATAATCTTTTAATATTCCAATGAATTCTTTAGTCTGATTTTTGAAGCACAGATATGAACATTCCTTGTCAAAAGTCAAAGTTTTGTCTAAAAGCTTTTGTTCATTTTTACTGGATATCAAAGGCAGAGCCATGGTGACTTCCCAACAGTTACAGTGCTGTGTATTTATTGATTTATCTGTTCTAAACTAAGCCAATCTCCTTAAACATAACAAGCTCTATTGTTAATAAATCCATGTTAGAAAATGCATTGAATGTGTATTTTTGGCCACATCTTGTTTACTCTCTACTACATTATTTAAGTTCTAAACCTCTTTTAGCATTCACATAGTGAGAAGTAGAAAAGTACATTGCAACTGTTATTTGTGTTGCTTTGTTAGACACATGTACAAATTAAAATTGGAAATATCAGCATTGCTATTGTGTGTGTGATGATAACCTCTTGTTTTCTAGTTTCACCATCAATCCATCAAGAACAAATTCCAAAAGTTTAGGAGTGTAGTTCTGGAAATCCAGTAGAGAACTGGAAAAAAAATTACGTAGCTGGTGATATCAAGTGTATTTTAGGAAAATGAGGGTTGCAGTAATTTATTCTGCTCTAGGCAGTGTCATGAATCCATCATGGCACACAGTGAAAGAAAACATGTCAAGAATGCTGGACTACCTTTCCTTACCACAAGACACCCACACAAACTAATAATAGGACGACATTCAATAAAGTAGAAAATAAACCTAATAGAAACCAAGTTACCAAAAGAATTTTCCAACTTCATCCTCTGTATCACACACCTAAAATCTCTTAAAGTTTTTAACTCCCTTCTTTTTCCACTAGAAAACCACACTACCAGAGGAGGCAAATTTTAGTTCAGTGAACACAAAGACACAGAAGTTTGAGTGGGAAGGGATCTTTCAAAAGTCACCTAGTTCAACCTCCCTATAGAGAAAATAGAGGCAAAACACAAAGCCTTGTCGTCCTCACATAGTTTAAGAGAAACAGTGAAATTACTGATGGGGAAGTCTAGGAAACAATGTATTTTAGTGGTGTCCTCTGTGCAGAGCAAGGGCTGGTCACCCAGATAAATTATCACTCCACCACAGAAATTGTTAGCTGAGTGTCACAGAACAAGAGAAAGACAGGTTGGCATCTTTCCCTTCACGTAGCTTCACTTGTTCTTTCCATACTGTAGTTGAACTTCACATTTTATAATCAAAATTAAAGCAAACACAGACTAGAATTCTTGTTTTGTTTTTAAATCAAATTCTGTCCAAAACTTACCTGGGGTTCTATCAACAGCTGTGGAAACCTAAAGTGACAGCTTGATTCCTGAAGCTTTTCTGTAACAGCAGTGGGAGTATGGAAGCAGGAAAACTGGAGCTCTCCAGGTCTGTGCAGGGCCAACAGAGCTCCACACACACAGTGTAAAAGTTGGAGCAGTACAGGTTAACTGAAACTAAAGGAGAGGAAATTGTGTAAGGAACAGAGTAATTGAAGTCATCACAGGAGCAAGAGAAGGTCTGGCCCAGACACTTTTTTCCTCTAACTGGCCCTCCTTGCTTTGTCTTTTTATCCATTTCCTAATGGATGTTCCTAACCAGGTTCAAATGAGGTGCACCATCTCCATCTTGGCAAGCCTGACCTACTTCACAGGGATTAGCAGCTCCATGAGATGTCTCCCCTGGTTTAGGAACACTCTGTTCTCTTTCAGAAATGAAACCAACTCTGCCTTCTTCCTGATCAGCATTTGCCTGAAACACAAACCTCCTCTGTGTTGAATGTGGCTAGAAATTACTGAAAAATTAGTTACAAAGTAAGTTTTTCTTTCCTAGTTCTTTGGAATTCACAGGAACACTCCCATTTATTTGGAGCCATCATTTTACATGTTGTTCCTTCTCAGCCCCTTCATTTGCATGTTCTTTAATGACACAACTATAATTATTCACCACCCTGTACCACCACCAAATAAAATGTTCCTCAGCCTTCCCTTTTGCATATCAGTTCTTTGTCACATAAATTCTCTTAATTTGGCTCCACCAGATCTCAACCCTCTCTCTGCTTTGGCCAATCACTTTTTCTAATTTCCCTAGAGAATCTATAGAAAGATTAGCATGTTTCCCTCAAGTTTTCCAAGTTCTTACTAGCAGCAGCAGGAAAAAAAAAATAAAAAAATAAAAAATAAAAGCGCCCTTTTGTATTATCTTCTCACAAAGGAAATTCAGCCCAGAGTGTCTCTTCTCAAATAATTTCCACTGCTGTATTTTTTTGCTCTTTGTTAGATATCCCAGGTCTAAACATTGCTACACTATCCAATTTTACACTATCCATTTAGGAAGGACAATGATAAATTAGAGAAAGTTGTTTTTTTTTTCTTTTACAAATCACAAAAGGATTA
>VXBB01009081.1:414714-441400 GCA_013399915.1 Illadopsis cleaveri | reverse complement strand
CTAAACATTGCTACACTATCCAATTTTACACTATCCATTTAGGAAGGACAATGATACATTAGAGAAAGTTGTTTTTTTTTTTCTTTTACAAATCACAAAAGGATTAGAAAAATTGTAATACAGAGCCTCTGAGTTCATGTACCACACAGAAAATATCACAAGAGCCATGTTCTGAGAGGCTCTTACTTATTTAATCCTCAGCTGGCATTAATTGCAGTGGCAAGATGGCTCAAAAAGTCAGGGATCTCTGCAGTGCTGGGAAGCTGTCAGTAAAACTCTTCTTTGTTAAGGGCAGGTACTATTGGAATACCTGGTGAGGAGAGGCATTGAGGCATTGGGAGAGGTCTCATTACTCCTGAGAAGTAACAAAGAAAAAAAATCTGTCATGGTTCCATTTCTGCATAGTGAGTGGTGCTAGGGGCATCTTCTGCTTCTGTCACCAAATATTAACCCTGAGTCTGCTTCAGTGACAATAAAGGTCAGAGCAATACTTGGGCTTTAAGGAATGGTTTGATCAAGCCCAGAATCCTATGGGGAAATACAGGAGTGATGTAAAGGAGCCTCATAAAATAAACTGGTAAACTGCAACAAAATTCACAGGTGGTAAATGCTACTATTTCCTCTGGTGAGGGGAAAAAAGTGTCATAAATCTTACAGGACTTATCAGCATTGTGTTGCAGTAACCGTAAGAAAATTATTCAGCAAAAGTTACTTCCATGACAAGATAATCTCAAACAAGGCTAAGATAAGCCAAACAAGGATTTTCACAACAGACAAGAAGGCAACCTGCACCTGCACAGTGATCGCTTCAATTTTTTTTTTTCCTGGTCAATTTACCAGGCTAACTAAAGAAGTTGATATTCTTAATTTCCATTAATTAAGAGTGCAATCATTCCACTCAAGGGCAGGGCTGCTGTTCAGAGGGACCTGGACAAGCCAGAAGGATGGAGCTGACAGGAATCTCATTGAGGTCAAGGAAAACACAGCGTTGTATGTCTGGGATGGGGTAAAGATGGGCTGCCTGCCTGGGGCAGAGAGGTAGTGCCTAAAGACAAAAGGAGAAGCAATGGCCATGAACTAAAACACAAGAAGTTTCACCTCAACATGAAGAAAAAATCCTTTATGTTCAGGTTGATGTAGCACTGGAACAGACAGCCTAGGGAGGTCATGGAGTATTCCTGTCTGAAGAGATACCAAACCCACCTGGATATGTTCNTCTTCCGCCTTCTCCAGTCCCGGCGAGCCGCGGAGCAGCGTGCGAGTGCTGTGCGGCTCCAACTGGAGCCTGGTGTTGCAGGGCCAGTGGATGTTGGAGTTGTGAGTAGCGGCCGCTTTCCCGCCCGCCTCGGAGGCAGCGTGACCGGGGGGGCGAGGGGGGGTCCCTACGAGGAGTCCCCTGCCAGGGTCGGGCATGGCCGGTGACTCNTGGGTGACCCTGCCTTGGCAGGGACCTTGGACTGAGATCTGCTCCAACCCGAACTATTCTGGGATTCTGGGACTCCGTGACAGCCCCTTGGAACGGGGAACACTTGCTTTGACGCGACCCCGCAGAGCCGGTGCCTCACAGCACCCCAGTGAAGCCACGACCGCTTTTTAACCAGCTCCCACACCACGGCGCCGCGAGCGCGCCCAATTACAAGGAAGGTCAGAAAACCTGACCGAGCTCACTGCAGGCTGTGGCCGGAGCAGGTGCCCACAGGCCCTGGTNCCGGGCCGGCCTTCCCGCCCTGCGGAGGGGCCGCGCAGCTTCCCCACCCCGGCGGTGGCTGCCCGGGGACGGCGTGAGGGAGGCGGCGGGCGGTGCCCGCGGTCCCCTCTGCTCGCCTTCAGCCGGCGGGCACACCCTGGTCTCTGCAGGGATCGCCGGACAGAAGGAGCTGCCCCGCAGGTTCCTGTTCTGTGTGGGCACAGAGTGCCCGAGGTTAAACGGGTCACTCCAGGCAGAGGGGAATGAGGGATACGGAATGAAGGACATGGAGCTGTCGGAGCAAGCCCAGGGCAGGCCACCTAGCTGATCAGAGGAATGGAGCATCTCTCCTTTGAGGAAAAGTTGAGAGAATTGGGGTTGTTCACCCTGGAAAAGAGAAGGCTTTGGGTAACCTAACTGGGCCTTTCACCTGAAGGGAATTTACAGGGAGACAGAGAAATACTATTTACAAGACCGTGTCATGACAGACCAAGGGGAAGTGCCTTCAAACTGACAGATAATTGGGTTAAACTGGATATTGGGGAAGAAATTATTTGCTGTGGGGATGGTGAGGCCTGGCACAGGTTTGCCCAGAGAAGCTGTGGATGCCCCATCCCTGGATGTGTTCGAGGCCAGGTTGGACAGGGCGTGGAGCAACCTGGTCTAGAGAAAAATGTCCCTGCCCATGGCACAGGGTTGGCCCTGGATGATCTTTAAGGACCCCTTCCAACCCAGAGCATTAGTGATTCTGTGAAGCAGCTGTTCTTAGTGTTCTCATCTGAGTGTCCAAGGTTAAATGGGTCACTCTGGGAATAGTGTCCAGCACTGCTCCTTGCCCTGCTCCCCCACCAGGGGCTGACCCTGGGTTCTGTGTGAGCTCCAAGAGGGCTGAATTCAGTAGGCAATATTTAGCAGGAGTAGGCTTCCAAAGCAGTATTACATAAGATCCCAGCCTTGACTTGAGCTCAGAGTTCTCATTCAAGGGAGATGCATCAGATTTCATTAACTTCTGACTGACTGTGCTGTAGTGGTGGCTTTGCTTGTGACATGACACACTTCTTGGAATGCATGTGACTCTATTTTTGGTGAGCCTCGCTCACCTGCTTGTATTTAGAAGTGTGGGAAAGGAGTTTGAGGGGTTTTTTAAGACAGCAGTGAATAAAAAAGTAGTTTAAGTAGGCAGTACAGTCACATGGTATCTGTGGGCCGTGCAGCTATAAAACAGGATTTTAGTGTGGCATGTGTGCTACTCCCTGCAAGTGCTTGAGTTTAAAACAGTTTGAACATCTGAACTCATGCTCCCTTCTAAATACTTAGCTAGATACTTAAAGTTTTGGGTTGCTCTTCAATTTGATTTCTCTCCAGTCTCTTCTTAGCGAGATGGACTATCACCTCTCTTAGGGCTTCAGTGCTCAGGATCCTGCTGGACCCTGGTGTTGTTCAGTGAATGGGTGGTAACAATCTTGAAGCAGCTGATGGTCACCCAGAGATGCCAACTGTTGTGGCTGAGGATTTAGAATGGATTTTGTGTCTCTCTTCATTTATTGTGATCTAAAAGGTGGAGGAAAAAATAAATTTGTTTTCTCCCACTCCGAGGATATGTTTTAAATTGAAGTTTTTTCACTTGGGGCATCTTAGTCCAGCTTGAAAGTAATTGTATGAAAACTGCTGATTCTTACACAGGTTGGTGGGTTTTAAGGAGGAAGATTATTTATGGTGACCCAAAGTTTTTATTTCTAAAAGAAAATATTTAATTAACTAGCAGTGCATGCCTCTGAAGAAGAAAAAAAGAGAGGAACTGACTGAAATCAGAAGCAGTTGGGATAGCCAACAATTAAAATCCTTTGGAAGCCTTTACTCCAATTGAGAACTGGTCTTTGAGTGGGAGGTTGCTGGCAATGGTGATGGTGGCAGAGTTAGCTTTAGCGTTAGCTGGGCATGGTTCGTGTTGCTGCATTACTTAAATCACACTCTAATTAATTGTGTGCAGTGTTTGATGTGTGAAACATCCTCAGGTCTCCACGCTGTTTCCTGTGGTTCATTACTGGTGCTTTCTGCTTTTCTCCTGAGGAGGAACCTTTGTCTTTAATGAGGATGCAAAGTCAGTGCTGCTGGTGTGGAATTAGTGAGAGTTTGAGCTCTAGGGTTGATTTTTTAATGTTTTCCGGGCAGAATCCGGTTCGGTTTTTTTCCCCGATCCGCTTTCCGGGTGAAATCTGACCCGGCTTCCCCCCCATCCCTGCTCCCGGTTCTCATCCTCAAAACATCTATAAGAGAAGGGAGGAAATAGTTTTATTTTGGGAATGAAGCTGAGGCAGGCAGCACCTTACAGCCAGTGAGTTTTTCCATGGGCAGCAGCTGCGTCCCTCTTACCTAAATATTCCTGGTTGGGCTTGTGGCAGAAACTCTGTGTGAGAATTCTCAGCCCAAGTGGCTTCAATGAGGAGAACAGCAAGAGCACACTGATGTGATTCTTGCAGCAGTTTCCATTCTGCTGGATTTTGGCTTCTTACTGCTTTTTGTCTGGTTTAGAGTTAGTGATCCAAACAGGAGTCCTGCATGTCAGTCCATGGATTCCTTCCATGCTGTCTCAGCCTGCTTGGCAGGACTGCAGTAATGTTCATTAAAATCTCATTTGTTTGAAGAACCTCCTATTTATTTATAAGACCTTTGTTTTCCCAGCAGTACTTTGTGTGATGCAAATGTTACTGTAGCTTCTTCATGAAAAAAAATATCATTTTCATCAGCTGCTCCTTTGAAGCCACCTGCCCTGGTAGAAACAGCTGCTGTTTAATGTCAGTTTTGCTATTTGGGAAAGTGAAAAATCACTGTGTAATTCACTTTTGTGTTGTTCCCAGGTGTACAAATAGAGAAACTTAAGTTTGAAATGACTTGTGTGTGGCACCTGTAGCAGAAACAGGGTTTTTCATCCTTCATCCCTCCTAGCTGAGGTGTGTGTATTTGGCTGGCTTTTTGTGAATATTTGGTTATTCATAGCTGGAAAAATTGCAGGCCCTGGAAGCACTGCTGCATTTTATTGATAAAAATGTTTTGGAGAAGGTTCTGTATCTGCCAGACATTGCACCATTTTTTTGGATGTTGTTACTATCACAGCACACAGGTCCGGGCTGGAGTGCTGCGAGTGTGATGCTGGAATGAGCTGTGTTTAAAAGTTTGCCTATTTCCTTATCTCTAGTCTGTAGCTGTGAGATAATGATTCATTAATTTGAGGAGTTTTGTTTTTGTCTTTGTGTCTGTTTGGAACACAAACTTAAATTTCTGGTCTGCTTACTTAAAAGTGCATTTTGCATTTGTAAACAAAACTTGTTCCAGGCTTGATTTATCTTAATTTAACATCCTCTTCTTTTTGAACCAAATTAAAACAAGCAAACAAAAAAAACCCTAACTCATCAATGAGCTTGTTGTCTTTGTGCCTCTGGTTACAACACAAACTATTTATGCTCTTGGTGCATTTGCAGTACTTTCTGTGCTTGTTCCCACACAGGGTGTTAAATGTTTTGGTTCCCCTTTGCTTCAGCACAGACTTATTGCTGTGTGTGCCTGGAAAAGAATGTCTTCATTGTCCATTTTAATTGTAGCCAGGTGAAAACCAGGAAACCAGTTAGTAGTCATGTTTCCAAGGCTTGTTATACTCATAGTGTAGGCCCATACTTTTTATTTTTTTTCATTGTCATTTATCATTAAACATTGCCCTGATATCTCCTTGGCCAGCTGATGGCAAGGGTTCAGCCCTCCCACCTTCTGTCACTTAAAGGTGTCTAGTCTCTTACTTCTTGTTAGTGTTCAGGCTTTTCTTCATCTTACTCTTAAAAATACCCAACAACCCAAATCCCAATAAAAGCCAAAAAACAGGGGAAATGAAAATCAAGTTGTCAAAACTCTGTTTTGGTTTTGAAGCTTCTGCAGCTCTGCTGACTGGGTCCAGAGGAAGTGGCCAAACATTTTTTTTTTTAATAACTGAACACACAGCTGAGTGCTGTGCAGGGCATTGGCTGAACAAAAACTGCAAAAATGTGATGCTGAAATACCCTTTGTAGCAGAAACAAAAGTAAACACGTGCTGAAGGGGACATAAAATTATGTAGCATGATGGAACTTAATCTGCTGAAGCTCTAGAATAATTCACATAATTTTTCATTGATTGATTTGCTTTCTGTTTTTAAAATAATTTCTCCTTAAAGAGAAAAGGGCTTGTCTGTTTTGGAGGGGTTTGGCACTCTGCAGGAAGCTCCTTGTCAGCTTCCAGGGCTTGTGTTGTGGGGTAAATGACAGGGACCAACTTCTGTATCTTTGGCTGCCACCTGCTCACTTGAAAAGTCATTAAAACCACAGAGTTGATCTGGAGCTTTCCTTCTGTTGGCCTTACAGAGCTGCCTATCCTGCCTTAAGACCTGGCTGTATTTAGAAACTGTCCTTTTTTCATTTTGTGTGCTTGTGAGATCTGTAGCTGTGAGGCAAAACTATTTAAGAGAATAAAAATAAGAATTTCATTCTGATACTGCTTTTACCATTCTATTGGATACTGTCCCAATGTTTTCACTCTCATTTTAATAGCATTCCCCATCAAGCAGCTTGGTTTAAGCAAGTTTTGCTGTTTTCTGTTTAGCAAATCCTCTCATGCCTGTAATCCATGAGCTGTTTTTACTTTTTCTTAGATTCTTGCAACTTGGTGAAACTGCCATTAAAGCAAAGTGTAGAATGGTACTCGAGGTTACATCTGTTCACTGATATTGTTGGTAATGGCAGTGAGAAGGCAGATAAAAAGAGTCAGTTAAACGTGCTTGAAAAGGAGTGAAATGGTGAATTCAGTAGCCAGGCAGGTACAAGAAGAGAGATCAGTGGCTGGAGCTGGAAACTGTGTATCAGTACATCTCAGCAAAGTCCTTCTGTGTTTACTGATCCACTGGGGGTGATAGGGCTGAATGGCACCTTTGCTCAAACTGGTTTTGAGTGGGTTTTTTTGTATCGCCTCGGTGAAGTTGGTGGTGTTTGAAAGCCAAAGCCTGTTCTTTTATGCTTTAGATCAGAGATAAATAGAAGTCAAAAGCAAAGTCTGTGTGTGAGAGCTTCAAACTTTGCTTTTCAATTGCTTTCTTTGTGCCTTCTGCAAAAAGCTTTAGGTATTGTAATGGAGTAGGAGCAGGAGAAAACACCTGGATACTTGGAAATAGTGATTTTAGTCCTCTGAGGTCAATCCTTGTTGCAGTGATAGATATTTGCAGCCTTGTTTATGGAGAGCTGACCGTGTGTGTGAGCATTTCAGCTGTAAAACTGCTGTGGAAGAGGTCTGGCAGCATCAGGAGTGGGGTGTGTATTGAGGAATGTGCAATACCTGCTTGCAGTGAATAGTTTGGCACTGTGTCACTTTTAGCTATGATGGAGATCAGCAAATTGTCTTTTAATGTGTAACAGGCTACTGAAAGCTTTCTGTCCTTAACAGAGTGCCCAAGTCTGGATTTAAATTCCAGTAGACTTTGATTTTTGACTTGGAAAGGCCTGTTTTCTTGGCACACCTGTTTGCACTGTACCTGTGCCCTACAATTTAACAGAGCTACCCCCTTGTGCACAGGGAGGAGAAACGGGAGTGACAGCCCTAAATTCGGTGGTGTTTACAACGTGGTAATTGTTTCCTGGCCTGTCTGGAGTATGGCAGAAGAAATTTGGTTACATCTGCTTTTGCCAGGGACCTGCTCTTGCATTTTGTCACTTGAAAAGTAACAAAGACTGGTTCCAAACAGCCACGAGGGTCTGTTTACCTGCTCCTACAGATGATTTTTTTTTCTATGAATTTAAGAATGGTAGTTGTACCAGAACTTCTGTGGAAATCAGCCACAGTTCTAAAGGATTCATTAGAAGACCCTGTTGAAATCAAGTACTTCCCTCAGTCCTTCAGGGTGCAGAAAGTTTTTTTGAAACTTTTGATAAAGATATCCTAAGTGTGAAGTATTTTGCTCTTTAGTAACTTACTTCCCCTTACACTTACTCTTTCAGTATTTTAAAACTGAGAAAGGGACACGATAAAGCTTTGGTAATGTAACTTTTTTTTATTTCCAGGAGGCAGTCATGAATTCCTTGATGCCTCAAATGCTGCACAACAAATGCAGACATGAAATCTTCAGGAGAGTGAGGGTGTTGAGGTAAACAGCAGTGGTAACTCTTGCAGAAATCTGATGTCTATTACCAGTGCTCTCTTGAACATGTGGGGACAGGCTGTTTCCTGGCTGGCAAGAATTGGATGTGTAATTTCAGGAACATAAAGCAAATATTTTAATCCTGATTGTCTGTGCCAATGTTCAGCTGCAGTGGCTGGATCTTGTAGCATTATATGGAATCATTGCCATCACATGTCCAATATTGATACTAAAAAATAGACAGCCAACAACCACAGCTTTCTGTGAAGTTCACTGTTTTGTCCTGTCACTGCTAGACTGTGACATGGGTAGATTTTCTTGCTGCCTTGAACTAAAGGAAATCTTTTTAATCATATGAGTGTTAGTTGTGCATTGTATATTCCACTTCGCTCAGGAGAAATGCTCATGCATGTCAAATGTAAATATAAATTTTGATAGGGTCGAAATTTCTACTCCAAAATCAGATTAAACAGGATAAAGTATGTATTAATTTTGAAAATCTCATGGTGTGAAGTTGAGGCATCTAGGGAAGCTGGATTTAGAAAACAGTCAAACTTCTCTCTTTCATTTTCGATCAACACCCGCTGCGTTATCTGATGGATGTTTGCAGTTTCTTATTTATCAGCCAAGCTTCTATAATAAAATAATCCTGTTTGTAAAGTGCAGTATCTGTCAGACTGTTATTAAAAGCTCTCTCTGGGCCAGCAGCACAATGGAGAACATCTCTGCATGTGAGACTTGTTTCCAGCATCTTTTGGAGAGACACTGAGGGGCTGTCTCTTGGCAGGATAAGATTTATGTCCCTTTTCCAGATACTTTCACACAGAATGATGTTGACTTAAAAAGACAAGATATGGGCTTTCACAGAATCATGGATTTGTAGTACAGTTAAATACAACAAGTATTTTTAATTTGTGTCCTTTTAACTGCAAAGTGACAAGATTCCCTATTTTAAATGCAGGAGTTTAAAAACTACCACAAAGCACTCAGAGGAAATTTAATTCTGCCTCTTCTGTGAGAAATGACCTGTTTTACATTAAGCTTTATTCAGATGAAACATGTGGGGGTGGCTGGGGATATCTCTGTGTGCAGGCAGTGCAGAAGTAAGCATTCCTGCTGACAGCCAGAGAACAGGGATTGCCAGTCCCTAGGTCAGGTAGCAGTGGTGGCAGACAAACCAAAGGAGTAGAGAACCTTGTGCAGGTTCCCAGTGATGGTTTTGTGCAAAGGATCTTGGACTCTGCCCAGGAGGGAATGTGTTTGTATGGTTTGCCATGGATGGGGGGTGTGACAAGGAGAGTGTCCCTAGACTGGCTGCTTTTGCTGCCAGAAGCCTCCATCCCCTGGCAGGTAAATCAGATTAAACCTCAGAAAGGTCTCTAAACCCCAGAAAGGTCTCTAAACCCCATAAAGGTCTCTCCTCATCAGGAAGAGGCTGAGTCTGTGCACAGGTAATTGCCCCAGCTCAGTCTGTACCTCCCAGTGCTGCTTCCCTTGGCTGTGTCTGACAGAGCATGGCAGGCTGCACAAGTTCCATATAGACTTGGCCAACCAAGTTAGACTAAAATACAGAAAGGTGGCAAAAGGGATTTTATCATCAATGTTACCTGATATTACCCTTTATATCAGCTGTTCTGTTTCCAGATTGATATTACCAGTAGCTGCAAAAATGGTTTAGTTATTCTGATCAAGAGGTAAAAAATTCAGCTCTTGAAATATGCACTCCTATTTTTCTGTAATGAATCCTGGGTAAAAACAAGACAATAAGTATGAGCAGTAGGAATTTGATGTGTGCTCTTTTTAAGTCTCTAATAACTGCTATCAAAAGGGCATGTTGTGATGTATGGAGCAGTGGGGTAAGGAAAATGCAATTTCGGGGAGTTCTGAGGTGTGGGAAATCAATACAAAATGTTGTGATGAAGGATACTGCTTCAGAGGACAGCCTGGCTTCAATAATTCAGGTAGCTGCCCTGGGAATGTATTTCATTTCCTATGTAAATAGAGTAAATCACAAATGGTGAGGAGTTTGGATATGAATTTCTCAAATCTGTGATTTGTTTTGTTTTAATAACACGGGGAGGAACATAGGGATTGATAAAAAAACTTTGATTGTCTTATTCAGTAGAATTGATTAAGAAAAACTGTAGGTTTTTTCCCCTTTGTGATTGATGTGTTTGTGTGTTCTCTGTATGATAAATCAATTTGAATGTCTTTAAGTGTAAGAGTATTAAAATATTTCCCCTGCCTTCCCCCTTTAGTTACGCTCCTTGGTGTCCAGCCTGTCAGCAGCTTGAGGCGACCTGGGAGAGCTTTGCCAAGGAGAGCGAACGGCTCGGCATCACTGTTGGAAAAGTGGATGTCACTCAGGAGCCAGGTATAGCATGAAACTGCTTTAATAACAGGAATTACTCAATACAAGAACCATTTACTACTTGTTTAGGCTTCAAAGTCAAAATAATGTTATCCACAGTTTTTCTCCATACAGTTCGTATTTCTGAACTGAAGTTTATAAACTCAATTTGAAGGATTAAAGAACTGGGGGGGGATCTGGCTTAATACTGACTTAAAAGAGGCTTATTCTCTATTTTAATCTTCACTGGAAGCTGTTGCCTGTCTCGTTCCTCCAACCTGTCTGCAGGAGATTCCAGCTCTGTAACCTCCGTTAGGAGAATTTCAGGGTGTGGTAGAGTGAGCCTTCTTTAATTAAAGTTCCTAACTGTTTCCAGCACGGTGCTGGTTTATTGACTGGTTTAATTGTGGCAATGCTTTATATTACAGATGTTATTGCTGCTTCCTCTTGGTGATGCACATAGCAAATATGTTTATAAAAACACTTTCCTAGTTATTCACAGAAGCATGAGTGCAATCTAATTTATTCCTTTGGTGACTCCCTTCAAAGGTTTGAATGTGTCTTTGTACAAGCAGTATTAATGTTGTATAAACCTCTGCATCTCTTGGGAATGCTTCATGCTTGTTTGGGCTTTTAGGGGATAAAAAATTTTCTCAGCAGTATCAAAAGACTGAAAGATGAGCTGTTAGAAAAAAAAGGCTAAACTTTACTGATTTTTCTTTGTTTTTGCTTTATAAAGTGTGTGAAAAAATGTGTTTATTAGTTGAAAACATGCTGAACAGATTTACTGTATCAAAACTCTTGTCTCAGATTCAGTAATCTAAGCTGACAAGAAAATGCCAGCTGTTCTAGGCCTTGTGTAGGTTCATGTCTTGTTAAAAGTTCACAGGTATACAAAAAATCTGCTATGAAGAAGCTGCATCTACTAATCATTATATAGTGTAATAAACAGATGAGTTTTGATATTGCCTTGTTTAAATAGATGTAAACTTAATACTTGAATTTCTAATGTTGCTGTGAGTCTTGATCCCTAAACGTGGGTTACTTTGACTCCAAAGGACTGACCAAATGATGAAATTGTACCAAAGCTCATGTAATAAACCTACAACATCCAGTTCAGCACTGGAAGCTGCAGGCACTTCTAAAACTAAGGAATGCTCAAAGTGGAAAACAAACATTTATTACGTATTTGACCTTTGGTGCTGATGTAATTTGGAAGATGAGTTTCTATGGAGCTCTCCAAAGTGACAGAGGTATTTTTACTGTGGGCTTTGCATCAGCCTTTCAGTTGTTGTGTTTAAGTGCTCTGTCTCCTTTCTTGCTTGCACAATGGTACTTTAATTAGTCTTAGTTATGTAACCCCTTCATTGAATTGAAAGTAGTCAAAATGTGTTAAATTAGGGGAAAACCATGATGAGTGCAGAGTTACATAAAATTGCACTTCCCAAACCGGCAGGAGAAAGTGGCCATTCATGGTGCTTAATTGCAGGAGATGCCTGAAGAATAAATCCACCAGAGTCTTAATGGCTTCACAGCAGATTTCAGTCCCTTCTGTTCCAGCCTTAAAGTGCTTCCTTTTGCCTCATCTTCTCCATTGAAACCTTCAGTGTGGAACAAGCGAGTAGTGCAGATGCTTCTAGACCCTTAAGTTCTGCATATTTGTGGTGCCTTTTTTAAGCTGCTGATCGTTTACCTGTGAATTACAAGACTTCTTGGATCTTCTGTGTCGTCTTTGAGGAGTTGTTGGCTGAAAGCAGCTGGAGTTTTAGATGACAGCTCTATTTTCTGTACATTTTCAGGGATGTGCATAGACAAATAAAAGGGGGTTTTAGTGTTTGATTAACTGTTGATTTCATAGTGGATGTCAGTTTCTGATTTGCAGATGGAGACAGATACTTAACTGTAGCCAATTCAAGATTGTATTAAACAGGCATCAAAACAATTTAATGTGTTCCTAATTTTTTTAGCTGACTTGCATCTGGTTTTACCAATCTAGGGAGGTGCCTTAGATAACCAGCAGATCTCCACCTAAAATGTTGGGGATACTTAGATGCATTTCATAACTTTTAGATTTCAGAATTGCTTCTGAAGTGTTCACTCTAGGATAGGCCACAGGTAAGAGGTTTGAGCTGTTTTATTTCCTTTGCCTGAGTGGCATTTGTAAGAACTTCAGAGAGCCTTTCAGTGTTCCCATGACTTTCTCTGTTCTTAAGCTAATTATGTTCTTTGTGAGTCTCCACCCAGTTTTCCTTGTGCAGCTGTGCTGTCTGCTTTATTAATTCTGCTCTTACACTTGTGAGTTTGTTTGCTTTACA
This sequence comes from Illadopsis cleaveri, assembly GCA_013399915.1. Classification (NCBI taxonomy): domain Eukaryota; kingdom Metazoa; phylum Chordata; class Aves; order Passeriformes; family Timaliidae; genus Illadopsis; species Illadopsis cleaveri. The sequence goes on along the minus strand of VXBB01009081.1, from coordinate 428,897 downwards.
TCTCCCTGTGCTGGCACAACTTTTGCCTGTTTCGGAAAGTTTTTCATCACCCTGCCTCTCATAGCAATAAAGGCAGAGAGCTGAAAAGTTGAAGTAAAGAAGCTTTCCTTTCTAGAACTTTAAAGATAGTTTGCTTTAAATGTCTTCAAACAAAATACCAAACAACAGAAAAAAGCCATAACCCTTTTTTGCCTATTCCATAGAGCAATTCAAATTGAGGAAAACATTACCACTGAAACTTTTAAAAATACCTAGCTTATTTCAGTATGGCTCATCTTTGTCTCCAAAGGCAGAAACCCTCTTGCTGCAATACTTTTCCATGGCTAATCCTGTTGCCTAGAGCTGTTTGCTTTATTGAAGGCTGAATAAGGCCTTCATTTCCCAAAAGATTTTCACAGAATTATGTAAAAGACAATGTTAAATAACCATACTCTTTACACTGGTGCTTCATATGAATTGCAGTTGCTGGCTATAGGAATTCAGCCCTTTCTAATGGACTCTGAGTGCATCTAATGCTGGCCTGGCCCAAATCTTCAGCTGGGTGCAAATACTGAGGAGACAAATCCATTGATGAGGAAAATCACCTCTCAGTAAACATCATTCAAACTAAACATTTTTCCTTAATTTATAACCAATATTTAGTATCTGTTACTGTTTGTAGCATATCTGAAGACAAACTGTTAACCTGTATTTACAAAACAATGGTGAAAGCTGTGCAGCCTGCTCTAAAATACAGATATGTAGGTATTTATAGAAAGTCAGAATCCTGAGAAATTTCAGTGCTACTGAACTGTTTGTGTTGTTTTTTTCCTTTTCTAGGCTTGAGTGGTCGTTTCTTTGTCACAACACTTCCTACAATTTACCAGTAAGTGTGTCATACTGGAAACTGCAGCTGTTGACTCCTACTTGTCACTTGATTTAATCTGAAACTGAAAAGTAGGGGAAAATGAAGAAATAGTGACTTTTGATTTCAGCTCAGGTTATTGTATTTGATTTCTTGATGATATCCTTATCTGAGCTTTCTCTGTAGTTTAAGAGCCTTTACTAAGTTTCCCTGTTATCCATACTACTAAAAATGCATCAGAGAAGACATTGGCTCTATCTTGTTTCCAATGAGGTGATATTATCCTTAAAATACTGAACCCTTCATTAAGTCAGAGTATTATGAATATACAAACAAATACAAATACATGTGCACTTTTAATTCTGAGTTGTATTTAGAAATGGTTTGGTTGTTAACCTCACGTGCTTTGTGTATTTGCCTTAATGCCAGTGAATATTTAGGAAAAAGAGCAGCTTTATAAATGGCAAAACCTCATGCTGTTTAAGAACTGAGATTTTCCATCATGGATAACAGTTCCCAGACACTCAGCTCTGAGCAAGTGAAATCTGTGATGTGTGGGGGGCTTTTGGTTGGGTGTTTTACCCCAGAGTTTGGGGCTGTCTGTGCTGATGGGGGTTTGTTTTGCAGTGCCAATGACGGAGTGTTCCGCAGATACCGCGGCTCCCGCACCTTGGAAGATCTTCAAGGCTACATCTTAGAGAGGAAATGGGAGGCTGTGGAGCCTGTAGCAGGATGGAAGTCTCCATCTTCTATAATGTAACACTTGGTTTTTGTTAACAAGAAGAATGTTTTGTATCTCATTATTCATTAAGGGTCCTGTGTTGACACTTTAAAGACAAAAGGCCTTTATTCCTTAGACTTGCAGGCTTTGCAGGAGCAATCGGTATTGACAGCCTGATTCCCAACTTCTCACCTATAAAGGCAGCTTATTTTCTGCTTTTCCTTTTGTTTGTGCCTGCTAGGGCTTGTTTATATCATCTTTGAAAAGAGATTAAGAGAAAAAATACAGCCAATGAGCATTATGTAAAGTGGCATTTCCAATATCTGCTGAGTCCTGGAATCAAGAGAGTGTTTATGTAGATTATTGCTTCATAACTTCTGGCTACTGGGCAGCCTTTAGCTTTAAGGATTTCTTGTTTATTTCTTTACAGGAGCGACTTTTGTCTCCCTTTGGAATAGCAAACAGTGTAGTGCTTACAGAATATGTAAAAACTTGTTTTTAGAGAAAGGGATTTGCTTAGAAATATTGTAGAAAGCTTGCATGACACAAAGGATGAACCAAAGATGTGAGTGACCTCCAGTTCATTCTGGCTGATGCCATTATGAATAAATTAACTTCAAAGATCCAGAGAGGGTCCTTATTTTTCATGTGAGAAGGAAGAAGAGCTGTAGGATATTTAGGAATGGGGACAGGAGCTACAGGGCTGCTGTGAACCTGTCCTTCCATTTCCTTGTTTTTCAGGATGCATGGCATGGCAGGGCTCTTTCACTTCTCAGGATGGATCAGGGTAAGTAACTGTAAAGTGTCTCCATACCCCCTTTCTATGCTTAGAATGATCAATCATATGTTTACAAGTCAACACATACCTGAATATTTTTATTTTCCTTTTATGAGAGTTGCATCATGTATGGCATAGGAGAAGGGAGGCCAAGGGGGTTTTTTAGTAATAATTTGTGCATCTGGGGTTCAAACTGGTAACACCACTTGTACAGGAACATGATATATTTTGATAATAGAGTAATTATCAGAAGTAAAGAAGAAATGCTTAGCTACACTTTAAATTATTAAAGCATATTTTATTTTAAAATATTTCAAGACACTTTCACTTGGGAACTATCCAAGTTTTTCCCTGGCATCTAAATGCTGAGAATTTTCAGACCTTTTAGATTCTGGTCAGGAAACATCCTCTTAAAACCTTTGAGTGTCAGTGAGATTGAGAGACTGTATTTGATTCCAGCAAAGTATGTTACTATTGTACCATGGGCTGCAGAAAAGAAATGGAGTTGAGAGTTGGAACAAGTTTGTATCACTTCTACTAAGCATCAAACTAACATTGAATCAAGCAGAGCTCTGAATTGTGTATCTTTAATTCTTTCACTGGATAGTATTTATTTTTTATAGCCTTCTGATGTTTCTCTTCCATGGTTGCTCTGAAATGGTGTTGTTTCTCTATAGTCTCCTTCCTGAAAGATTAACTATCCTGGGAAGAGACCTCTAATTTGCATTCCCCTTTATTATATTTCAGGTGTACACTTCCTCACTCCTCCTGCTCTGCTGTCTTTCCTTATGCTTTAATAAATATCAAAAGATGTTCTGACATTTAAAAAGACTCTGGAATCTCTGTATTTAAACTCTTGTAAATGTTGATTGTGGTTTGTTTTGAAAGAGGTTTAATGTCATTATTGAGTTCCCACCAGCTTGTCTGACTCGATGTGCTGCTTGACTCAGCCAGTTGAATTTGTAGGCTTGAGGAACAGACTGAAGTTTGAAAGAAATCTTATTATTGTATTTGGGTTATTATATTTAAATTTAGAAGTGAAATCATTTATTTAGTGTATGCTTAGAGTGTGTAGCTCCTTTTAAGAGCTAAAAAGCTTAAGTGAGAGCTGAATGGCTTAATTTTAGTTAATGAACAGGTGCCACATAAGGATGAAGGATGTTGTGATACTTTCCTGCAAGCTCTGAGGCTCCTCATCCATCCATCTGCAGTAAAGGTTGTGTATGGCATCTGTAATGCTGAGTGTCTTAGGGAGAAGGAATTGTGCATCCTCTGCTTAAAAAGCCTTTTAATGTGAACAAATTAGTAAAAACCCCCAAGATTTAATGGTGTCAAAAGGGGAGGACTTCATATAAATACTGTTAAATGAAAGAGCTTAATCAGACAGCAATTTATGTAATGATGTTGGCAGTAGAAATCCTAAATGGTTTTAGGTATGAAGTTATTAAGTATCTTGTTCTATTTTTCAGCAAATTCATAACTACCTCACTGGCACTCTTGGAGTTCATGTTTGGGTTTCCTATGCCATCTTCATCTTAGCTACCTTACTGATTGGCCTGCTCCTGGGTTTGGTAAGAAAACATCACTTTTTTTCTCTGTTAACTAGAACTCTTGCTTTGCATGGTCTTGTGAAAAAAATAATTGCAACTTTGCTCATAAGATATACTTAAATATACCTTGTTTTAATAATATATTACTAAATACTAATGTCTCTTCCCTGTGATATCCAGAATGTGTGAGAATGGATTAAAGCTGTGCCAGGGAGGTTTAGACTGGACATTAGGAAGCAGAGGGTGGTTAAACACTGCAACAGGCTCCCTGAGAGGTGGTCAGTGCCCCAGGCCTGTCACTGGTTAAGAGGCATTTGGACAGTGCCCTCAATACAAATCAGGTCACCTTCTTAGGAAATCTTATCAAATTCTTATGAAATGCTTCAATTTAGATTTGTTTAGTCCATCCACTAAAGGGAGTGATTCTTGTTTTGTCCTTGTATCTAAGACATTTCTACCTAAGGGTGGAATGTGTGTTCAGAGTTGCTCAGGACTCCAGCTTTCTAAGAGCACAGGCTTTGTGGAGAGTTTTATCAACCACAGGGGAATTGGTCTTGTGGGAGTCAGCAATTATAAGCGTTCTGCCACACTGTTACTCAAAATTAAAGGATGAAAATATTTTTTAAGGCTTTGAAGATTTGGGAGTTTAAGTTCTTTCAGATTAGTTGTCTGTTCCACAAGTGCATTCTGTGACTGTAAGGACACTTCAACAGTTCTGCTGGTAACTGGTTGAACCTGCTGCTAAGTCACTATTTCTTGTAGGAATTGTAAAAGTTGTTCCTGGGATATGGATCCCTGCCCTTCAGCCCAAATATTAGTGAAATAAAAAAAAAATTTGTCAGTGTATTTCTCAGTAGTACTGGGAAGTGATTTCAATGCAGTTGAAATTTGAATTTAGGTTAAACCACGTTTTTATACATGATGTGCATACAGAGTTGTTGTATACAAGCAAATGGTTTTGATTATTCAGTTTCAACAACTGCATTTTTCTAGATGGTAGATTTTCACCAAATGAGAGCAAAACAAGTTAGTGTAACTAGGAGCAAGTGAATATCATGTTTTAAAGGAAACTCTCCTTCTTACTCCTTCACTAAAAAAAACCCAAATTGAAAAAGCTGAAAAAATGTGAAGTTTAACTCCTGGCTCGTTCCAAAAAGCTTCTCAATGATTGAAATATATTTCTTTGACATGGTGTCAGCTCTGTCTTTTTCTTTGCACTATTTTTAGCATGTGACAGTGAGGCACAAATGTCTTCCTTGCATTTTGAGTGTCCGTGTTCTGCACTGGACTGGTTAAATAATGAGCACAAAAGGTGGAACACACATCTCTACTGGGGAGCCAGGGATAGGAGTGGAATAACATCCCAAAACACAGGAAATCTTGACCAAGATTTTTTCATAAATTTTTGGAAAGGAAAAATTCTCGACTGTGTTCTGAGCTGTTCTTCAGCTGTGAGCAGTGTCAGTACTGAATAAATTTAGGAAAGTAGGAGGCAGAAAATGGGTAGTAGAAGGCAGGAAATGCTGGTTAGTACACACTGAGAACGCACTTTTTTCCATGTTTTTATTTAGCTCTTATCTCTAAGCAGGATAATATAATTTTGTAAATTTTATTGTGTATATCTATCTAAAAAGAATGAATGCAGGGACTTTTGCAATTGCCAATAAGTGCTGTTTTTATTATTGCTAATAAATGCCTTTTTCCTTTCCACAGATCCTGGTTTTGATTTCAGACTGCCTCTGCCCAGCTAAGTCAAAATACAGTGCTGAAACACCTGGTAAGAACTCTTTAAGAGGGCGAGAAGCTGTGGTTTCAAGTGTAAATTTGTAGGAGGAAGGGCATACACTGTTCAGATCTTAGTGTGAGCCAATAATCCAGGAGCCAAGTAAAATTGGTTTGTCTTTGGTCTGTAACTCAGTGGAATAAAGTGAAAGTCTATCTGTGCCTGATGTGCAAGGAAAATAAATGGAAGTGGTGGAGAAATCTGCTGAAGACTGAATTAAATAACTGAAAAATAAGGAAAAGTTTTCAGAATGGTTCAGGTGGGAAGGGATTTAAGGATCATCTGGTTCCAATCCCAGTTGGAATAATAAACCTAATCAATTATAATGTTCATCAGTATTTCAGAATGTGTCCCTGGTGATGCAGCTGTAACAGGCTTTGTTGTGAGAGTCAGTCTAACTGCAGCCTCTGCTCTGTTTAGAGGAGGCGATTACCAAGGAGAACGCGGAGAACGCGGCGCTGGAGGAGCCGGAGGAGGCACCGGAGCTTTCCACGGACGATGCGGAAGAGGCTGCAGACGTGAAAGAGCTCTCAGACGGAGAAGATGCACCCAATTCAAGTGCTGATGAGTCGGAGGAGGATTTAGCACTTGGAAAAGAATCAGGGGAAGAAGAAATGGAAGACTTAAGCGAGCAGCCTTTAGCTGAATCAGAGACTGAAAGCACAGTGAGGCAGCGGAAAAGTCAGGGGGCTGAGAAGGAACTATAGTTTGCCCAGTGATGTATCTTGTACACTTGGACCAAAGAAGTGTCAGAGCCCTTCAGGGTCTGAAGCTGGAGCTTACACTTGATTTGTCGTTGGTGTTTACGCAAAGCTCTGCTCTGCCAGCAGGCTCCTCTTTTTTTAAGCTTAGTACTTGCTTACTTTCTTTGATAAGCACATTTGCTGTATGTTATGTGACCTTAGCCGTGACAATCAAAATCAGTGTCTTATCTGTTCTGTGTCCTCTCAGAGAAACAGGGGCTGTCAGCCTCAGTTCACCAGCTCTGAAATGATCGTTGTGTGTGCGTCCCTCTAAGGACTGACCTGGGCAAGATCAGGACTTTTAACTCCACGGTAGCTTAGCAGGACTATGACTTATCTGTCTGAATGTTGATTGTTCCCAAATGCCACAGAAGCACAGAGGCAATTCACTAGTGAAAGGAAGCACCTTACTGGTCTTCTATCAGAAATGTTGTGTACCATGGGTTTGTTTTTATCACTTTCAACTGAAGCACCTTGCTCTTCCATTTCTATTCATGTTTGTTTTGGAAGTTGATCCTGCAGCTCACCCCCAGATGTGTCAGTTTTTGGTGGTCTGGAGGCTGTGCAGCTTGAGTTATTTGACCCAAGGAGTTGGAGTAATTAAAAACCTCAGGCAGAAAGAGAGAGTGGCAGCTAAATGTTTAAAAAATGTGTTGGAACTTTTAAAAGTTTTTAAGGAAATTATTTTGGCTGGGGGGAAATTTTACCAAAGCACGACTATTTTTTTTTCTTTTGGTAATTTGTTCCCTTCAGGAGATTATAGTGGGAAATACTCAGTTTGGAGTCAATAAGTTGTATTTTTCTTGCCCGTCCAAGTTTGTCATGTGCAGTGCAGTCCTGTCATTCCCAGCTCAGAATGCTTTTGGCAGAACTCAACCTGCTTTAGTGACATTAAGAGGCACTTAGGGTTTTACCTTTGATCACTTTTGTACTTTTGGAATCATCACGTTGGGAAAAGAGAGGGGGGCACAGGTGGGTAGTGGCGAGAAGCTTTGGATTTTGCTACTTCTGTCAGAATAAACGTGCGTGTGTTGAACTGTGTAAAGTGAAAATGGCTCCTCAGGTAGACAGCATTAGATGTGGTTAGACTTGGGTCATTAAAACATATCAGTGTATCACTGCTTTGGGTTAATATACAAGTCTTTTTTGGTAAGGAGTACCCTCAGTGAGATCCTGTATGTTCCTGTTCTGTTGATGTATGACCATGAGCATAAGATGTGTCCTAATCTTGATATTATTTTAAAAAATATATATATGTTGCATAAACCTTGCTAACATGCATGAATTTCATCTTGTTCTTCAAGAATGAAGAGTAGTCAGAGATAAGATCATCTGTCATTAGAAGAGAAGTTGCAAGTGCAAAATGCAGGTTTCCTTTGAGATGAGATTAATAGGGCCAAGTTGTGTTGAAAGCTGTTTTGTTGTTGTTGTTTTTTAGTGCCCATAAAGAACATGTTTGCCAAGAAAGCTCAACTTTCTCATCTGTGTCCTGTCAGATATGTTTTTCAACTATATGGTAGAAACTTTGCATTTGTCTGTAGAGCTGCTCAGAGAAGAAAGTTACATTGCATATCCTGAAATTGAAATTTCTTAAGGACTACTCCCAGTCTGGAGTTTGAGTTGCATATAGTGGACACCTCTGAATGTGCTTTCACATAGGTGAAAAACATAGACTTGATAATATCTATACATTGCACTATCTTGAGAACAGTTTGTGATGTTTGGGTGTTGTCCCGTGTAACTGAGCAGTTGTAAAGCTGGCAGCCACAGAACTCAGCAGTAGGTGAGGCACACAGCAGCCTTTTAAAAGCTACACTTTTATCTGCAGAAATCAAGAAAACGTTGTGGCCACTACAGTGTGAAGAGAAGATCTGTGCACTTCTAAGACAAAAAGGTGTTCTCGCAAGAGTTGGGTTTCCCTGTGGTGTCTTTGGGTTTCCCAAGCAAACAAACCCATGAATGGCACTTTGTCCTAAAAGGCCTTTTGTGAGGTGCTGTGGGAGAGCTCAGAAGCCCCTTTGTGTGTTGTGTCTGAATTCTCTGCTCACATTTCCTCTGTTGGTGCATGTCACAGTTGGGTTTGGATGATTCAAACCAAAGATATGAAGTGTTTTCCATCATGATAGACTGAACTGTAAGATGGCTGATGAGTGGGGATTAAATAAGCAGGCAGCAGGTGACAGCAGCTTAGATCTGCCTTCTGAATCTAGAAATGAGCTTGGTCAGACTTCTGAGGGTTCTTGAACATAGGATGGATGCTGTTCCTATTTCCATGACTGAGTTTGAGAATATTTGACATGTATTGGTGTACCTTACTACAAAGATCACTGCATTGTGATTAAGGCTTTGCTTAGAAAAGGTGATACTGTGCAACCATTGATCTCTCCAACTTAATTTTACATTTGTAGGAAAATTACAGTAGTGTGATACTGGAGATACTCAGTTTTGACTAATGTTTATCTGGGAAACAGTGAGCAGCAAACACTGTAAAGGCTAAATTTGTGTTTAACAGAAAAACTATTAGCTGTGCAGTAGAAGTGTCATGCTAATATACCTTCCAGGATCAGGGTTTTTTTCACTAAAACACACTTTAATTGAATCATGTGAGTAGTGCTAATTAGACTATTACAATAGTTTTAAACTTGGTGTGTTTCCAAAATGTCAGGATCAACCTTTTGTGCAATCTGGGTGTGCTGTTATCTCTGTTCTGTTAGGATTAATCATGAAAAAATGGAACTTGTTCTTGCAACCTCAGTATAGACAAAAGGGCCTTGGAGAAGCTGCTGCTGGCACTGTTCAAAATGTTTTGATGAAGGACAGGGCCTTAAGGCTTGTAAAGTAGAGCTGTGTGTCAAAATTAATTTAAGATTGTTGAGAAGCAATTTAAATATCAGTTGGGCTGCATGCCACTGGAATGGGAATGCTCAACAGCGAGTCATGGAAAAAATCTGGCAGGTTCCTTCTTCAAAAGGCTGGAAATCCATCCAGCATTCCAAACCTCCTGTCCTTGGGATCTGTGTGCAACTTGTATGTGTGTCTTGGAATGCACTGTACCTACTGCCCCTGTGGGGGTGGCACATGTTATGTGGGTTTTCTTCCTGGAAATGTTACACAGGGTTGTCTGTTACATGAAAGTGTTGCAAATTTATAATTAGGCATATTTTTACTGAAATGCCACATAAAGTTTTGTATTTATGACCTGGTTGGAGTCATTTTCATTTCCTCAGTGCAGAGTTGGCTCATCTGTGTCATTAACAAAAGGTTGGTGTTTTTTTTTTTTATAATGCTGATCTTCCAGTTAATCATAGAGGTTATGACTTGTGAAGATTCTTTAAAATCTTTAAAAGAACCCTGGTCATCAATGAATTCCTTCCTTTTGGAGGGTTTCCCTGGAGGAACCCAGGGCTCTCAAAGATTCAGAGTGGAGCTGGGCAGAACAACATAACCCAGCCCTTAAGAGCTTCACCTGCACATGAGGTAGTTCTTTCTCCTCCCTGAGAAATCCCAAACTCTGCCAAAGCTGTGCTGAGTGTCCCTCTGGGATTTGGAGGCTAGCAAGAAATGTACAGACCCAAATGAGCTATCCTCAGGTTGTGGTTCACATTCCAGGCAGTGCTGCAGGAATAGGCTGTAGGGGCAGCTGTGCCAGAGGGAGAAGAGACTGCCAGGAGCCATCCTTGCAACCTCCTTGGATGGTGTGAGCAGTGCTGGGTCTGCACCTGGATTCATTCTGCTCAGGTGAGTTACTGGAGCTGCCTCTCTGTGAACAGAGCAGCTGCAGGGCCTGGGCTGTTTGCCACTCACTTGGGTTTTCTTCTTTTCCACTGGGTTCATTTCTGGATGCAAAGTGGAATCTGGAATGGTATCAAATGAAGCCTTGTGAGCATTTTGTTTGCTGTTTCATCAGCTGCTGCTTGTTCTCTTTTGTGATGTGAGAATATGAAATGTTCTCCATGAAAACAGCACGTGGAATACTACAGGCAAAATCGGAGCAGGTTTTGATCAGGTTCAAGCAATCTGACAAATCCAAGCTCTAATTTTGTAGAGGAAATATTGAAGATACTCTCTGGTGACTGAACTAATGTGGTAGAAAAACTTACTTTTCTCTCTGGAACTGGACCAGTAGTAAGTCCCAGCTCTGGAAATGCAGCTGCCCAGTAGTGTGTGCTGTCATTCCCTTCCCTGCTGGGAGTACGTTGTGTTTTACTGCAGTGAGCACTGTGGTGATTACTTATTTTTAATCAAACATCTTCATTCCTTTCCCATTAGAAAAACACCTAAAACTCTCTGCTTTTACTTTCACTTTATCTTTCCTGAGGAGAAAGGAAAACTCCGTATTTAAACACACAAGGAACAAATGGTATGTAATTATCCTAATATTTTCATTTACATTTCCATTTTATATGGAAAGGTTGGTTGTTATGGCTCATCAGAATTACTTGGAGCCTGCTGGTACTTCAGACTTTTACATCTGTTAATCTGGATTCCAGGGAAGTGTGGGAGCTGAACCTGCACACCATGGATTTTCCTGGCACAGGCTGGGCCTGTGCCTCTTGTGCTTGCAGAGGATGCAGAAAGGACAGTGGCCATTCCAAGTGTCAGTCACACATCAGGAAATGAAAAGATCACCCTTGATAAGGGCATGTTTTAGGTCTTAGCTGCTGTGATTGTGGGGACAAAAGTAACACTGAGATCTTCTGTGTAAATCTGCCCTGGATTGGTTTCGTTGTGGTCAGAACCATCCAGCTCCTCCCGGGACAATCAGTCCTCTGCTCAATGCTCCACTCTTCTGCCATCTCTCAGTCTCCAGACTTCCCAGCTGACTTCCCAAAATAGACATCCAGGGGCCTGTTCCAGCCACCTGCTCACTGCTGAGTGACCAAGGAACTGTCCTCATCCCTGCAGCGTCCGTCAGCTTTGACTCCCACAGTGGAGTTGCCAGATGGCTACTGGGGGAAAAACCCCACAAATATTTTCTGTTGGTTCTTCTGGCTGGCTTGGAGGGGACAAAATGAATTGGTTCAGCTTTGACTGATGTGAGATGCTGTCCAAAAACACTCTAGAAAACAGGTACTTTATGACTTTATTTGGAGAAATTGTTTGTGGGGAATTTGGAAGCTAAAATAACTGACTTACATAAGGTACTTGATGAAACAGCTTTGCAAAACAGTCTTGAGAAATGGGCAATGGCTTGAACATGAAAATATTTGAATTCTATGCTGCAGTTAACTTCTGTTAATCTTTACTGCAGTTAACTGAAGGGAAAAAGTCCTAGCTGGGTCATCTTTCCCCTGCAGAAGTTTTCATGTGCTGACAGGAGACTGTTGATGTTGTCTCTATGATCCTGCAGAAGGACACAGGTCCAGACTGGAATGCTGAGCAGAGTCTCCCTTTCTAGCAAGTAACAGACATCAGGATAAGCATGTTGTGGTTTTTCTCTGAAGTCTTTTTGGCTTTTGCAAGTAGTGCTTTCTAATCCACAAGTTGTGTCTCTGTTCAATAACCCTCTGTGGGGTTTTTCAGCTGGAATTTGTGATTGACCTTTTTGAACCACAGTGAGAAGTTTCCATTGCAGAGCCTGGTTCAGCTGAGCTCCAGGTGTGACCCCATTCTCTCTTTGTAGTTCCTGCCAAAGGAACAAGGGAGAAGCAGGAGATGTGGGAGGGGATGTTCACGCTACCCTGACTCTGTTGGGTTTTTTGACATTGGCTGTGGCAGTGAGGTTTGTGTGGTTGCTCGGGCAAACTCTCTGCTGTGCAGTCAAAATGCCGTTCCTTGGCTCCAGGGTTAAAGGTCAGGTAGCTGATGCCTCATTAAGCAGCCAGAGGAAATCTCATCCAGAGAGATTCATTAAAATGAGGAGCCAATTACTTGGAGAGAGAAGCTGAGTGTGTTGGTGTCAGCTGTGCTGGGGAGACCTGGCATTAAATTTCACCTTTTCCTTAGTTTTGCTTCCCTTGTGCTGATACTGGCACCTTCCCCCTCACCCCAGCTCAGCAGCTGGCCAGCATGGGAAGTAGTGGATCCTGCTGGAGGCTCCAGTTGCAGTCGGACCCTGAGCTCTGTGGAGCTTCCCAAGGTGTGTTGGCTGGATTGCAGCAGGAATTCAGTGGTCCCAGAGGGGCTTTGGGTGTGACTGGCACATGTGGGAGGATCCATAAAGGGTGGCACCTGAGGAACTTCACAACGGGGGAGGGAGGAGGAACTTGCAGCCCAAGTGGCAAATAATGGCAATTGAAGTAAATCACCAATATCCTGTGAATGTGGCAGAGAAGCATCTAAGAGGAAAAAGAGATCTCAAGGTGGGAATAGTTTTGAAGAATACAGACATAGAACAGGAAGAGGGTGAAACACTATTGTTGCTTTCAGAAATTTTTGCGATTCCCCAACATAAAAAAGTTTTGGAGTTCATTAAGGTTGAGTTCAGCTGCTCATATTAAAATGTTCAGCTATCATGCAGCACTTCCTGTCTCATGCTCCAGGATAAATTGCGAATTTGGAAGCTAAAATAACTGACTTTAAAGGAACACAAGCAGACGTGTCCCCAGTTTTTTGCTGCAAGCGCAGTGAAATGCCAAGGTTAAAGCAGTTTGCATTTGAATTGTTTCTGACACTGGTATGTGACAAATGCCTCATGGTGGAATTGTGTGTAAATTGAAATTAATGTGCAGTCTGCAGCTGAAAAACTGAATTATATACACGTGATATACTCTTAATTTCCCTGTCAAACAGCTACTGTAAACCTTTTGCAAACTCTGCATATTTAAAAAAATTTAAAACAAGGAGAAATCAAGAAATGTTAACCAAGTCTGTTACACTTTGGATGAGGGTGGTCTCTTTGATAAGATGGTTTTATTTCCAGCCAGTGAGTGCATCTGACCCCTTAACATTTTAAGAATAACGAAAGCCCTCTGGATTGTGGAGATGGAACTACCTGAAAACCAGGAGCTGTTTGCCCAAGGATGTCTGGCAGCTGGGTCTCTGCAACTGGCCTCGGTATACAGGATTCTAGTGGAAATAACTGCAATCTCACCTGTGTTAGGTGTTACCCTAAATGTGCAGGCTGAGACCTGCTTTTAGTAATTATCTAAATCAAGATTTTGTTTTTTGGGTGTGAGCAAACTTTCTGCTTTCAATCTCCTGGATATATTGGGTGACACAGGGGAATGTACATTCCGGATATTGGAGTTTTACCTACGTATTTCTTTTCTTTCTTACTAATTTTTCTTTCTTTTTTCTTCATTTTTCTTTCTTTTAATTTTCTTTTTACCATGTTTTCTTCTGTTATGTTCTAGGTTGGCCTTGACCATATGTACTAAAAGATGGTGCTGAAGTCCAATATGACACAAGAAGTTGGTGTATTTTTTTTTTTTNATATACGAGGTTTGTGTTTTTTTTTTTTTTTTTTTTTTTTTTTTTTTTTTTTGGGGGGGGGGAATGTAAATAAATTGAATCTTGACAAGGCCTCATATTAATGATTTACAGGCAAAACTCCAGAGTTTAAAAGAGTGGGAAGTGGGAATAAACTAACCCAGTGAGAGCTGCAAACATGTCTGGCAAGCCAGTGTGCATTGCAGATTTTGAGGAGTATGCTAAAACCTTTCTGCCCAAATCCGTGTACGATTATTACCGATCTGGGGCTGATGACCAGGAAACACTGGCAGATAATGTTGCAGCATTTTCCAGGTAGGAGGATGATTGAAGGCTGGGGTGGGAGGCAGGGGGTGTAAGTTCTACTTTATTGGTAGATCTGATGCAATTTTA
>VXBB01009081.1:362548-409290 GCA_013399915.1 Illadopsis cleaveri | reverse complement strand
TCTCGGCATGCCAAGGAGGGGGAGGTCGGTGTGTGTAGGAGCAGGCTCCTGCTAATCCGCCCTGCCACGGAATTCCCGGAGGCCTTGGGAGAAGCTGCCTTGTTCTGTCGTGTGCAAGGAACAGCAGCTGCTGCTTCAGCAATGCCAGCATCACTGCAGGCTTTCTGCAAATGTGCTGTTACCTGATGGCAATTAAAGGCATTAAAATGGTCATAGAAGTAATCTAAACATTGGTTAAAAAAGCAAGGCTGAGAGTGGGACTGGGTCAGACAAGTCAGGGAAGTTTAGGGGGGAAAAAGGAAAGGAATGCTTGGAATAATAATTTAGTTATGTTGTTGTGATGCCTTTCACCTCGGATTCCCAGTGCACCACGGAAAGAGTGTGGATGGCAAGACATGCTGGGAGGGAAGATAATTTTCCCCAAGGAAAAGCAGCTATTGCTTAGCCTGGCTCAGCACCAGCCCCTGCTCCTTCTGAAAAGGAAGTCAACTGTAGGAGAGAGAAGGGCAGAAAACTGGGTTGGGTTTATGATGGAGGCTTGAGGCTGAGCAGTGTGTCTTTTCCCAAATGTGCTTCTTGCCCTGCAGCACGAGGGAATTTGGGACAACTCAGGAGAGGAACAAGAGGAGCTGCTTGAAAATATGGTGCAGTTTGAAAATTTCAATGTTTTTCCCAGCTGAAAGTAGCCAGTGCTTCCCTCTTACCCCACTGCAAGATAATTTACAATCAGAATTTTTTTTAAGCATGGAGAAAAAAGGAAAGAACCCAAAAGATTAGCCCCCCTTCATTCCCTTTAATCCTTCCTTCAAAACAGCTTTTAGCTGAAGTTGCCTAAATCGGGAGTGCTCGCTGCCCTCCCCACTGCGGCATCTCCCGCTTCCAGCTGGGAAGAAGGATGCATTCACTCTCAGTTGCTTGATTGCTGCACATGAGTGTGGACTTGGCTGGGAAAAGATGTGGGTGAGGAGGAAATGATGAACTGAAAAAAAAAAAAATTCCAAGTTTTTATCCAAAATATGCAGGAAATGTTTCACTGAAAGGCTTGGAGGAAGCAGGTGCTGTGTGGCAGCTGAATGAATGCATGTCCTGGTGACTGGGAAATGCTGCCTGTGAGGATTCCTTGCTGCTGTTAAGGGCGTTTCCCTGTCTAGAGAACGCCTGGTTTGAAGTATCTGTCAAACTCAGAGCTGGAAGCACCTGAGTTTCCAAAGCAAGATCAGGTTTTGTTAAAGGATGATGATACGCAGGTAGTGAACCTGTTTGGTGTTTTTGTGGGTCCAGTCAGTTCTGGATCAGGAACACTGACTGGATGTTGGTGCAGAGGATGTGACCCGATAAGGGATCTCTGCTTGGGACTGCATCATTTTTCTTGCATGCACTGCTGGGAGGATTTTGGCTCCTCCTGTTTCTCTTCCCAGCTAAAAGCACCACAGGGATGTTGTACCTCAGGACTGACCCTCACAGGCCGGCTGTGAGATGGCAGTGGCAGGTAACAATCTGACAGGTCAGAGAAACCAGGAGCCTGGGGAAGAGGGAGATGCTTCACATCCTTTATGCTTTTGGGTTTGGCTGTATAAATGAGCAAGGTTACAAAGGGATTTTTGTTTTCTTTCTTTGCTGGGAAAAGATACCTCAGAGCAGAGTGGAAGCCTTCAGAGTGAGGATTAGGAAAAAAAGGGGGAGAAAGAAATCATGTTTTCATTGTCCCACCCTCAACCCATCCTCCCCTGAAAAATAACACACTGTTACAATGGCATGAAAACAAGAGTGAGGAGATGTTCCTGCTGTGTGTGTCTTGGCACCGAGCAGCACAGCTGACTTCCACAGCCACACATCTTCTTCCAAGCATCATAACTGTCCTTCTCCTCCCTGGGGAGCACTGCCTGGAGAGCTGGCATGGCCCCAAGCTCCAAGCCTCCAGAAAAGTGTGTCTCATCCTGGCTCTGCCCCAGGATTTTTGGGGAAATGTCTCTTGATCTTTCTATAAAACAGAGATTTTGTCTTTTCCCCCTGAATTGTCATTTTAATACACAAGCTCAAGCTCTCCCCTACTCTCTGTCAGAGGGTAGCAGTGGCTCTGATTCTCTCTCGGTGCTGGTAATTGTAATATGTTCAGTCTCAAGCATTCTGGTGCTGAGCAGTTGCTCAAGTTCAGCAGTATTAGACCATGCGTTTTCAATTCCTCTCTGTAATTACAGTTCAGGAGCCATGGGAGACTTTCGGAGGGAGGGAGGCCTCAGTGAGAGGTTGGTGCTTGCAGCGAGGCTTTGGCCAGCCCCAGGTGTTGCACCCCCTCTTGTGGCTTCTAGTGGTGGCAGTGCTGGGACAACACCTGGATGATGGGGAAAAGTCTTATGGCACAGGTATCCCCAGGAATGCAACCTTCCTCATAAAACTTTGGATGTTATGGTGTGTAGTTGACCCCATAATAGGGATTATGATCTTGTGATGATGTTTTGTGTGGGGAGGGGAAAAAAAGGTAAATTTCTGTGTGTGCAGACATATGGTGTCCAGCCTGGCTGCAGTAAACTGTAATTTTAGGTTAAGTGTGGTTCAGTTTGCCCTGGTTTGGAAAAGGGAGCCCCAAGCATGCAGACCAGGCTTTGTTATCCAAAAATCCTGTGTCTTTTGGTTCCCTAGTCTATTGAAGGGATAACTGCATCATTAACTGATGACTTCTCCCCTTTGCACACAGCATCTGGCACCCAGTTCTGCCCCGAAACCTTCAGGGGGCTGAGACTCACCACGAACCTCCTTGTTTTACAGCTCCTGTCTGGCCTTTCAAACAATACTGGCCAAGAATGTTCAAGGCTCTTTGCCTCTTTCACCCTCTCTGCTCTTTGGTCCCTCCTTGCCTGCTCCCTCCAGGTTTTGTGCCCTGCAGGGGTTTTGCTGCAGCTCTGGATGACACAGTGGGATTCTGTGACAGCAAGAAAACCTGCTCTTGCCCATTGGGAACTGTAAATTCCCCCCGCGCTGCAGCCATTTGAAATCCGGTTTATTTGTGTGTGTGCCAGGTGGAAGCTGTACCCCCGGGTGCTGAGGGACGTGTCGGTGATGGACCTGTCCACCTGTGTCCTGGGGCAGAGGGTCACCGTGCCCGTGTGTGTGGCTGCCACTGCCATGCAGTGCATGGCTCACCCCCACGGAGAGACGGCGACCGCCAGAGGTGAGCCCTGCACGGGGTGGAGGGGGACGGGGCAGGGCTGTGCCTGCTGCCCGGGCAGCCCAGCTGGCTCCTGTGTGGGTTTGAGCTGCTGCTCGGGGTAACCGGGCTGATTCCCGTGTTTATTTTTAATCATTTCACTCGCCTGAGTGTGGTTTCTCTCTCCATGAACTCCGGGGGAGGGGGGAAATGAAGGATGCAAGAGGGGAATAATTTGTCGCCTATAAAATTGAAAACATCTATCTATCTATCTACCTATACATTCCGTGTAACTATAAACATTGTCACAGCAACACTTTTCCTATTAGAGATTTGACTCTAGAAATTCTGAGGCCTTTGTTTGCTCAGGAAAAATCCTTGCTTTGAAGAGAGCTCTTTGAGAGCATCCCAAGGAGGCAGTGAGATAAGGGCCCCTCTGGGCTAGAAGCTGCACAAAGATGTTGCCAACACAGAGACTGCAGCTTAAAAGGATATTAACCAGAATTCAGATGGGAAACTGTCCCCTACTCCTTTTACTCCAGATGCAGGATGGCACCAAATCTGAGGAAGAGGTGTGGGCTCTGCATTTCAGTGCTCCAGTGCTGAAAGTAAAAGGGTACAAAACCTAAATAGTGATATTTAAAGAAAACAATCCTGTGCATGGTTGGGTTATTCATCTAACAGCGTTTCCATGCCCAATGCAGCAGATACTGGTGTGAAGTGAGTCGAATTCTCTGCTCTGCAGTGGGAGCTGCTCTCAGTTCTCATCGTGTGATGTGCGCAGGGGTGGGTTACAGCACAGCTCCAGCGTTATCCCTGAAAAACACACCTCTCCAATTTTACAGGCGGTTTGGGGCCGCGTTTTTCCCCTTCCCAAGAGCTTTATCAGGAAGCCGACGTGGTTTTCCCCGTTTGTAAGGGCCGGCGCACTCCACGCGATGGCGCTCCAGCACCTCGGATGGGTTTGGGAAGGGCCGGCGATCCCTTGGTGCTGTCCCATCCTCTGGCAGATCCTACGGATTAGTTCTGGGTCAGGTTCTGCACGGAGGAAACCCTGAAACATTAAGTGCAAACATGTTAATGCAACGGTGAGAGCGAGATTTGAAACACAAAATTCAGGATGTTTCTTAGCAAAAATTCCCACTGGTGCTGCAGCCTGGCCATATTTTAAGGCATAAATCCACAATGGCAAGCAAAATTGAGGGGTATAAGAAGGCTAAGTACCACATTTTCAAATTTTAACACGTGATTATTGCATTTAATGTTCCTGGGCTTTCAAGCTGAAACAGCTCAGTGTACTGGCACCAGTTGGAATGTGTGGTCCAGTAAACTTATCCATTTGAGCTGGTGAATTTTTTATTGCTTTCAAAGGAGGGCAGTAGTAAAATCACACCCTCTGTATTGCATTGGTATGTGGGGTAGAAAAAAAATGGCTTTGGTTTTGTGCTGTTAGAGGTGGAGTGAGGCATCCAGTGCCAAGCTTTTGGTTTGACCTTCTAAGATGACAGGAATTAGCTGTAAAGTACACATTTGGCTTAAAGCTGGGACACTCAGGATCAGGGGGTTTGCCACATCCAACTTCTGTTCCAGAGGTAGCACAGAGTTTAAGTGAGCAAACTGTTGGTCGCTTTATTTCAGCTTCTGCTTCAGCTGCACTGGTGTGCACAAGCCAAGGAAGTCTGATCCATAGTCCTGTGCCTTCTGCAAAGCCTGGCCTGCTCGCTCCATAAGCCTGGCTTTTTTTGGCTCAGGTGTGCAGGAAGTGCTGTATGAGGTGGTGCCTCTGCCATGGCCATGAGCCTTGAGAAGCACAGCGTGGCCTGAGTCGTGCCCCTTCCCTGCCAGGGCCCTGGCTTGTGCTGGGGGCAGAGCAGCTCCCAAAGGAGGCTCCCTGTGTGCCATGAGTCTGCCTGGCTGGCCTTGAACCCCAAGAGATAACACTGGTGCACACCAGGCTGCCCTGCAGAGTGGGGTGGTGAAGAGAGCAATGACAGCTCCTTCCCTGAACTCTTGGTGTTGAGAACAATGCTTGAGGAATTTCCTGGAGTGACAGCATCTCCCGCCAGGTTTGCCCACGTGGTGTAGGGTAAATGTCCCCTCTAGGGAGAAAGGCATGTCACGGTGTCCCTAAGAACTCCCTGCCCTCACAAATTCTTGCTCTGCGGCTTGTCAGGGTTTTGGGGGCTGCTGCTTCCTAAGGGATGCTCTCCCACAGCAACCAAGCTGGTGGAGAGGAGTGTGCACCTTCCCAGAACAGGGCAGCTCACCTGAAACACCCCTTCATGGGCAGCTCTTTTGCATGAGTAAAGACTCTTTTCTAGGAAAAACATCCAATTGTCATTTTAAGAGTTGCTGGTGACAGGCTGGCCAACACAATGTAAGTTATTCTGAAGGTTAAGTGACCCCACTCTGAGCAGAGTAAACTGCAGTCATGGTCAAACCTTGCACAGCCTCAAATTCAGGTGTTGGATTTACTTGTACTCCTGTTAGCTAGACTTTAAAATAATAAATTAATTTTTTAAAAAGTCTATGTAGTCTGTAATAAGGTTGCTCCTCAGTTTTCTCTGACACATCTGAATGTAGCAGGAGTCCTTTCTTACAGAGAAAGCTCTCTTGTCCTTGAAACAATTTCATGCACCTTGGCAGTTGTCCCAGTTCTTCTAGGTCTTCCTTCAAGTATATTCCCTGGCATTTTAGTTGTAGCTCATCAGTGTATGTGGCAATTTTTCAAAGAATGGATTTTCTGTTCAGTAGAAACTGAAAAATTGGGAGGAAAATTGTTTTGGATTAACTGAAATGTTTCATTTGATCCAAAACATAATTTTTTATTTCATTTTCCTACTGGCTAATGCTTTTAGCTATAGTTCTGTTTTGAAACAAAAGTGTCAGCTCAGGAGAAAACATTTCCATTTTGAAAAGATCAACACATGACATTTTGACTTAGGTGTTTTTTTCTCATCCTTCCCACTCCAATTTCAACCTCTTTCACTAAAAATATTTGCCAAATTTGATGAATAATCTTAGCCACTAAAGAGTAAAAGGTTATTCTCTAAACACTTTTCAATAGAACCCTCCTGATTCTATGGGATCTTCTTTTCCTGGCTTGTCCATCAGCAGATTCACTGTTCCTCCATGCCAAGGCATTCATTTGTCACCCTGACTTCATGCTCAGCTTGCAAACCAATGTGGTACCCGTGTCAACAGGACCCACCTCGAGTACACTGACTCAAAATCTTGTGCACCATCCAGCTGCTCAGCAAGAAATAGCAGTTTTTTGCAATCTTAATTGATTATAAAGAGATTTGTAGCACTCTTTTATTGAGATCTGTGTTTATATTCCTGCTTGTTCCATATTGCACTTACTGGGTAGTTTGAATTCCTATGTTTTCACCCCGCAGCGCCATTGCAGTGCCTGGCCTCTCCATGAATGGCTGAAAATCAGGCTGAGAACCCAACTGTTTTCTTGGCCAGGTCTTTTGAGAACTGTCACTGACAGTTGCTCAAGGGCTGAAGTTTTGTTTGCCCTCTGCAGCTGCACTCAAAGCATTCTCCAGGCTGCTGAAGCAGGAGGGGTTTCACCATCACCTGTGATGTGACTGCACCGTTTGCTTTGCCAAATGGAGAACAGGAGTATAGACTGGAAAACAGTTTTTTCTGCCTGTTTTAGCTGAGTTTCTGGCAGCTCTGTCATTCCCACCAGAGGGGGAGCAACACCTTTGTTCCTTTGGCTCTTACCAGGCTGCTATTGTGCTTTTTATCACTATGATGCTGCTGAGCACTGAAATTTGGGGTTCTTGTGCCCATCAGACATGGTTGTAACTGTGAAGGAGAGATTTGGCCATTTATAACATTTTGTGCTCAGCCACAGTGCAAACAGCAGGACTTTGTACCCACCTGTTGGTGGCGTGGTGATCAGAAGATGAAGTTAATTTTGAGATATGGAAATGAATATTGATTCAGAGTCATGGAGAGGACAATATTTACATGGGACAACGTGGCCTGGGCTGACCTGGCCTGGATTCCCCCTGGAGAGCGACGTGGCCAGGGGGCTTTGTGCTGCAAGGGCACCCGGCAGCCTGGCATGCCAGGCAGATCCCAGATCCATTTTGGCCACGTGTCCCTTCCCCTCCAGCCTTCCTGCACAGCTGACAGAACGTGTTGTGTCAACGAGAGGATGGCAGGCAGCGCTCACACGCAGGGTTTTGTAAGAGCTGAGGGAGGAGAGGCTGACAGGGATCTCTCAGCCAAGTGTGGTTTGTCAAGAGAGTAATGTGAAGTTCTTTAAACAATTCTGTTCCTCGGGAGATGCAGCTCCAGGAACGCGGCTGCTGCTCCTGAGAAATACCACTGTGCCAAAAGGAC
The DNA here is from genome assembly GCA_013399915.1 of Illadopsis cleaveri. Lineage (NCBI taxonomy): Eukaryota > Metazoa > Chordata > Aves > Passeriformes > Timaliidae > Illadopsis > Illadopsis cleaveri. The sequence continues at coordinate 401,783 of VXBB01009081.1, read as the reverse complement.
ATCGTGTTGATCCCAAGGAATGTCCTCTGGCCCTTAGTGTGGGGACAGTGGATTCACTGGTGGATTCTGGGAAAAGTCTGCACTGGGGTAGTTTGACTGCTGAGCTTTGGAGATGCCCCTAAAAGGAAAATTATGGGAATTTGCCCAGCTAGAGGAAAAAAGCGAGTTCCCATTCCCAAACAAGGTAACTCTGACAAAATCTGCAAGCTTGAACTGGGCTCCTCTCCAGTGCCCTCCCTGAAGTACTCTTCCTCTGAGCTGTCCACAGGAACAAATTCCCTACCCTTCCCAAACCACGTAAGGAAGTGATGCCCCATCAGCTGGGGGGAAGATGCTCTGAGACTTCAGGATGAAAAAAAGGCTAAAAAAGGTCACTGCTCTGTTCCTCACTAGAGCTCCCAAGTGTGTCCTATCCCATTTGTTTCTACGTAAAATACTTCAGTTGAGTTCCCCAAGAGTGAATGGCTTCAAGCTGCCAGAGGGCAGATTTGGATTAGAGATGAGGAGGAGATTCTTTACCATTCTGTGATTCCATGGACTTCCCCAGCTGCCTGTGTGTGGCTACTGCTGTGCTCTTTGTGCTGTCATGGAGCCCAACAGGATCCTGCAGGGTGTACAAGGGTACACGTGTCCTTTTGGCAATGCTCAGGATTAAAAGAGGACCTGGAAAAAAAAACCCAAAACATAACAAACAAACAACCAAAAGCAATCATGAAATGGCATGAGGAAAGGCTAGTTTACAAAAACATCTCATGCTTAAACTCTGGCAAATGTCACATATTGCAGCAAGAGCATCCTGTGGGAATATGGCTGTAGTAGGACTGATTTGAAATAATAAATAATTTGCAGCACCCCGAAAGTGAGGTGTAAAATATGGTTGTTAGAGGAAATGAGTTGCTTCTGTTTTCTTCAACTGCAGCTAAATGTGTGAGAAGTAGGAGTGTATTTTTAGAGAAACCTTATTTGAGGTAGGAAAAAACCCCAACCAAACCTGGCAGCACTTCAGGTCTCTGTATCTCATGGTTTTAGAAGTCTAGAAATTTGCCAAATAAGCTTTAAAATGATCAAGATCAAGCATAAATCGACCAAAACTGGAACTGGGAATTTCTAAGACTTTGAAAAACATTGTCTGTGAACTTAGGATTTGCATGAGAGATCAAAACTATGTGTGTTGAGCTGGTGCTTCACCAGAGAGCTGTGAACTTTACAGGAGAGACAAGGGGAATTTTGTGAGCATGCTTGCATGAAAATGCCATAACCCCGTTTGGAATGGCTGAACTCTCATTGAACCAAACTGCTTAAACCTAGTCTTAAATAAGAGAAAAGCACTATTTTCTCTATTACTACATATGCAGCTAAGTTGAAAGGATATGGTAATATAACATGATTTATATCTTCTCTTCACCAAAAATGCTTTATTGTGCAGTTTCTAACTACATTTTTGCTTTTGCAACCAAAGGGCTGTAGGGGTAGACTTGGGAATAAAAGGAAGAAATGGAAATAAATGGATAGATACCTAAAGGCAGATTGAACATTTACATTTCTCCCTTATCTGATGCGAGGGTTTTGCAGTTCCTGGGTTTTCAACCCTCCCATGCATTCCCGATATAGAGGGAACCATGTCCAGTCATTTAAGGAGAGGAGCAGAATGGTTACAAACTAGAGAGGTTTGGGTGATTGCTGCCGTATTTCCAGTGAGGGAAAACTAGCTGGTGGCCCTGGGAGGGTGTAACCAATTTGTTTGAATAAGCTGCTCATAAGTTTCCACTCCAAGAGGCTTGTAATCCTTATTTAATAAAATGTTGTCATAAAGACCACTTTTTAATTCCTCCATGCGCTGGGGATGACGTCTTGAAACAGAGGTCCGTTTACATTGAAAATATGCATACTGTGGTAGACCAAGGAAAACAAGGCTTTCTATAATATTTTTGAGTTTTAAAGCATGTTCTCCTTTATTTTACAATAAGTGACGGATTACTCCAAAAAGAATAAGTGATAGATTCATAAGAACATATCCGTATGAGGTTAGCCGGTGCAGTCTGGGTTGGCAGTGTGGAGGGTGATTTTTGGGAGGCAAAATGTGGCAACATTCGAAAAGCTGGAAGCCTTAAATGCATCATTTTAACTCTCCTGCTTAGAGAACCTCACTTTGTGCTCCTCCAGCCTGCCAGGCCGTGGGGACAGGGATGATGCTGAGCTCCTGGGCCACGTCCTCCATCGAGGAGGTGGCTGAGGCAGCCCCGGCCGGCCTTCGCTGGCTGCAGCTGTACGTGTACAAGGACCGGGCGGTGACGGAGTCGCTGGTGCGGCGGGCGGAGCGCGCCGGGTACAGAGGGATCTTCGTCACCGTGGACACCCCCTACCTCGGCCGGCGCCTCGCCGACGTGCGCAACAAGTTCCAGCTGCCCCCGCACCTCAGGTACCTCTGCTGCCGGTGCGGGACTGTGCCGGGGCTGCTGGGGGAGAAGTGTGTCCTGGGCACTAGTTCTGTGGAGATGTGCCTCGGGCTGGGATCTGCTTTGGGTCCAAACTAAGCTTTCCTCTCTATTTGCACCCTGTGCCGGGCAATGTGAGGCTGCAGGCTGCTGAAGTAAGAGACGTGGGGCATTTCTTTATGCACGTGACAATGTGTTCTTGGCTGTCTTCAAACTTCAGCTGGGCACAGCCTGGAGTGACTTGCTCTGATGTTGAGCTGAGATCCAGCAGCAGAAATGGCTGCGTTCTGAAAGGGGCCTGGACTTGGTGGGCCAAAATTCCCATCCAAAAAGATGTTCTGGTTCCTTCTGTGTTGTCCAATGACACTGTTCTGGGTCCAGGGCCATATTGCTACTGACTGCTGAGCCCCTTTTTGAGCAACTTCAATACTTCTTTTACTCAAATACAGAAACATGTGGGTATCAGTCTTTCTAAATTCTCCATGAGGGCCATTTTTACCCCAAAGTGTTTTGGGGCATTTTCTGTGTCTCAGGATTTCTGGCATTATGATTGCACTAATTCTAGTTCCTCCTCACTGCAGGGTCAATGAGGAATTCAACTTTAACAGAGTTAAACCAAAATTTTAACCTTACAGTGGTATTTAAGGGTGCTGATTTGCCTGGCTTCTTGTAAATATGAATTGATAGACTGTAGAGACTCCCCTGATAAACATATGCTGAAGTGCTGGCACAGTTCTAGCAGCCAAGGACTGGATGGAAGAATATTTACTTGATGGGATATCCAGGACTTGAAGCTAAATAACTTGTGAGGTTCTTGCATGTAAGTCTTGGTAACAACCACAGTCTACCATGGCACCTGTTAGAATTATTTGGAGCATGAAAATGAATACAAAAATGGAGAGACAGAGAGGGGGAAAAAAAGCTTAATGTATTTTGAAGCAGATAAACATTGAGGTGAGTTCTGGGTGAAAGCTAGTTTTGAATATTATCAATGAAATTGAATTGTTCTATGTCTCGAAAGACTGTTGTGTTATACTATACACACATTGTATGCAACATGTACTTAGCAAGAATCACATCTAGAGGTTTTTCTTAATTTCCATAGTGTTCAATGGGAAGCTAAGCCATGGGACTCTGTAGTGAATCTGATTCTCTACCTCACTGGCAAAAACCCCTCCAGAGCTTGGGGTGTTGGCTCTCTCCCCCATGCACTTGTACTTGCAGCTAAGAGATGAAAGTTGACAGAGCAAACTGAACTCTGCCCTGGTTTCTGTGTTAAAGTACATAGTTTTAGGAGGAAAGCAGTAGAAAGCAAAAAAAGCCCTAACACATCTAACATGAAAATGTACCACTCTGTATGTCCTGTATCTATATGTCCTATGTTGTAATTGTGCTAGAGATCTGTGTTTGATACATTATCAATATACACTGACCTTTTACTCTAAAAGATAAAATTAAACAATTATTTAAATAGCTTATTTTTTTGGGGCAGTAGAATTTTAAGGCCTGGGGTTGAGGAGTTCTTGAATGTCCAATAACCCAGAAACATTTGAGGAAAGCGGGAGAGCGTTTCTGAAGCACTTTGACCCCACCTGCCCAAGTATAACAAGGTTTCGAGTGAACCCTGTGAAATCCCATGAAACTGGAGTAATCCTTAAAGGTTCCAATTAATCACTGCAGATTCCCGAGCGCCGCTTGGGCAGCGCTTTGTTGCAGAGTGAAACTCTCCTAGCGCGGGGCTCTGCTCATTTATGTGATAACTTTTTCTTGGCTTCGGGTTTTCAACAAAGTTTCAAAGCAACAACAAGGTGCCATTGTGCTCTGAGATGTATGTAAGGCAATATTCATCCAAGTGTTGATCTGCATTTTCCAGGCCAAGAAAAACAACAGTTATTTATATAATCTTATCCATGGTTCTGTTTTTCTCTGGGCACCCCACCCTCCACAAACCAACAGCTGAAAAGCTGGATCTCGCTGAGAGCTCGCTCCTTTCTCATTTGCTTCTGGGCCTGGAGCTGAACAGAAAAGCCCCATGTGAAATGCTGCTTGTTGCAGGCATGAAATCAGCAGTGAAACCAGCCAGGTTCCAAGCAAAAACACTCATGCACTTCCCAAAATGTGAAATGTGAGTATTAAATAGCCCAGTGTGGAACAGGACACAGTTTCAGAAGGCAACTGGGACATGGATGTACTAGAACCTGTGAGATATTCTTGCTGAAAAACCCAAATAACAGCTAATGCTTTCCCATGAGCTTCCTTTCCTCTATACACTTTACAAGGAAATGTACAAAAGGGACACAAGGTAAACAGGTTAGCTGTTGGCCTTATTGGACAGATGAAAATTCTGAATTCTTTGCAGGGTTTCATGCACATCCACCTATTTCATAGAGCTTAGGAAGACTTCATTTCCTCCTTCTCCCCTCCACCTACCTGATCCCCTATTCCTCTTATAGCTGAAGTCCCTGGATTTGAAAAACAACAAAACCCAACCATATTTCTTTTGCTAAAGTAGGACTGTTACCTTGGGCCAGAGAAACTTGCCCCAATGTTATCACAAAACCATCACAGAAAGATAGAAAAGCTTTGGTTACAAGTGACATTAAAGATCCAGTGCTTATGTTGATTATCAAATACTTTGTCAGCCAAAGGTTCTGGCTCACTGAGGACTGGGATCTGACATGCTGGGACCAGCTGGTTTTGCTCCTGCCCTGCAATGCAGCAAAGCTTTAACTCAGGTATATTGAATGCTGGGACTGAGCATGGCTACAGCGAATTTACCTCAGACTATTTTTCTGTGTCTTCTGTCACTTTAGATTAAAAAACTTCTCCAGCAGTGACCTGGCATTTTCCTCAGGGAAAGACTTTGGAGAAAACAGCGGGCTGGCTGTGTATGTTGCTGAGGCCATCGATGCCACCATCAGCTGGGAGGACATCAAGTGGCTGCGGGGCCTGACCTCGCTGCCCATCGTGCTGAAAGGGATCCTCAGGGGTGAGTAGCTCTGCTGCTTCCTGGGGGAGGTCAAGGGAAGGGCTGTCGCTTCTTCCTGCACCATTAGGAACTCACCAGTGAAGGTGGTTGTGGAAGCAGCTGCTTAAATAAGTGCCTGGTGTTGCCACCAACACCGCCATTAATATGATCGTGCCAATAATTTTGCAGTGGACAAAATCATTCAGCAAAAGAATTTCTTACTAATGAGTTCTGGAACACAATAGAGAAAATAAAGGCTAGCATCCAAAGTGGATGCTGATCCAAAGGGATAAAATATTCTGCTCCAACATGTCAAACTACTTTTCTGGTCTTATTTCTTAAAGATTAAACCTTTTTCTGTGTTGAGGTGAGGATCTGGAAGGCTGAAGCCCTAAGGTGGCTTTGCATGAGCTGACAATTGTTTTCTTAGTGATTCCCTGGGTGTCTACAAGCTCCCACTTATGGAAGGACACATCCTGTTTGGGTTTTTTCCTAGCTGATGATGCCAGAGAAGCTGTAAAGATTGGGGTAAATGGGATCCTCGTGTCAAATCATGGAGCACGACAGCTTGATGGGGTCCCTGCTACTGTGAGTACTGATGCCAATATGCTCCAGTAATCTCTAATTTTCTCTGCCTTTTGGCTTTCTCTGTTTGCTTTCTCTGAACACATGGAAGCTGGAGGAAAAACCTGGAATAAGTGTTCTATGCCTTAAGCCATGAGTAATAACTTCTCTCCAGTTCTCTGTGTATGTCACATCATACTCTGAGTTAGACACAGTCTTTCTTTCCTTGGTAGATCAAATTGGAAAATCTTTCAGAAATTTTTTTCCACTCTCCTCTTTCATTTCTTCTTTCTCATTCTTTTTTGAAAACCCCTTATTGCCATTTGTAGCACACTGAAGGTTGTATTAGGGTTGTTTTTCCTCTTTTAATATTCTTTGGAGGCTTCTGAAAAATTACAGCTAAGGAACAGCTAAAGGCAGAATGAAACTCTCCATTTTTCTCCTTTCAAATATTTTCACCTTTGGAAAAGGGAGAGAGTGGTTAAATTACAGTTTTTCCTTTTTCCTTTTCCTTGTCGTGCTACCCCGTGACTTTTCCAAAGGTGAAAGGGATTTGAGAATTTCTCAGTCGGAAAAAAATAAAAAAGTAAAGGAAAATGAAAAAGTATGTGCTCAGGATGAAGGAAAAACCCTAAAATTCCAGTCATCACTCATCTTGCTTCATTTGGTGTGGGAAAGCTGCACAAATAAAAAGAGAATGAAAGAGAGGAGAATCAAAGCCCAGTTGTGCCTCTCTGAGTATTTCCAATATGTTCTCGGTGAAAAACCTCCTGTTTTCCATGATGGTTCCCTGAAGGAAGAGGGGAACAGGTCCTCTTGTCACCTCTTGGGAACATGCTCCCCAGTTTCACTGAGGGTATTTAAAACTCTTGGGTAAGCCTGTGTGTGAGGTAATCCAATGGCAACAATGTATAAGGTTGTTAAAAATATCATTTTGAGGAATCCGTGAGAGTTCAAGAAATACAAATTAATTTTTGACAGCTGCAGTAGAAGAGAAATTTGCAAACTTCTTGTTAGAGGTTACTCCTTTGCCACACCACAGGGCAGAGGAGAACTGCTAAAGCTGATGGCGTTCCCTGGATTTATGGTACAAAGAACAACACTTCAGAATGCTGTTTTTATAATGTATCTGTATCAGATCATGTTAAATGGTTCTGATTTACAAACATAATGATTTGCTTCAGTTTCGTGGGGTTTCAGATCATGAGCTGAACCCAAGCTGGTCAATATTTCTAGTGTCTAGTTACATATTGAGGAAATCTATGTTCTAATTATGGTTTGCATCATGCTTCAGTTATTAGAGCACTTTAATGTTGGTACAGTTTGTCAGGATGTAGAAAGTGGTCTCTGGATATGGAAATAGATCCAAAATATGTCTGGCAAGAGAGCAAAACCAAAAGGAGGGGGAAATCACAGCAAGTGCCAAACGTCAAGAAAATTTTAATCCAAATCTAAAAACAAACTGCACTTTCAAGTTTTTCCCCCCCCCCCATCTTCTAGTCATTTTAATCCATTAGAAAGGAAATTAATTACATCCGTATTTGAAAGACATGAATTTGTGTGTCTTTTGTCTTACTTCCACACACTGTTTCCAGTCTCCTTAATACTTGGCTTCTGGTGGTGCTCCTTTCCTGATTTTCATGAATAGGAACCATTTCGGTGGCCTTATAGGAAAAGTTGCCCTGTAATTAATGCTGCAGGCTTGAATTCAGGAGGCTCATCCTTTCTTTGGGACCTCTTGCATGGCAAGAGGAATTACTTAATTCCCTGGTTACTTACTTGTAACTTGAGAACAGTAAAAATACTTTCCCCCCTTACTTGTATCATTGGTGTAGGGGATGAGTTGAGAAAGGGGATGAGCAGAGCTCAGTGAAAGCAACATACATGTGCATTAAAAGAAATTATTTCCCACCTTGCTCAAAACTTAGAGGAAAGCTAATTTTTTCTTATATCAAGAAGCTTTTCTCTTTAGTCATTCCTGTAATTAGATGCATTTTCAAAAGGGAAAATACATTAATTAAAAATTTTCAGCCAACTCTAAGTTCCTCCAGGCATGTGTTTCTCTCACTCCTTGTCTATAGGTACAGTGCCTGCCTCTGGGCTCCTGAGCTGACTTTCAGGATAAATGAATAGGAAATTTAAACAGGGAAGCAAAGATGATTATTTAAAAAGTGAGCTGAATCAATTTCATCCCCAAACTAGTGAAGACTGGAAGTTTGGGAGGTAACACCACCAAAAGGCTTCCTTAGTGCTGCTTTGCATATATTCTGCATAAGAATCAGATACTGGTTTGTGTCAGATATGTGTCATAGTGTCAGATGGCCATTCTGTGAGACCCTGCTGATCCTTGTTCTGTTTATGTGACTCTCAAAATGTATTTGACCTTTGCATGTACCTTCTACCCTGCAAAGTCACTGCTGGTTCTCAAGACAAAGCTGTGTTATTTGGGTATAGATTTAGGCATGCAACTGCTCATTAAGTTGCTGTAAAGCCTGCATCCTATGTGGAAGAATTGGCTCAAAAAATAAATAGGGTTTCAGGAGCAGCCAAGCTGTGTTCCTGGTTTCTCTCTTTTAGATTGATGTCTTGCCTGAAATTGTGGAGGCTGTGGAGGGGAAGGTGGAGGTGTTCCTGGATGGTGGTGTAAGAAAAGGCACGGACGTTCTCAAGGCATTGGCTCTTGGTGCCAAAGCTGTTTTTGTTGGGAGACCTGTCCTCTGGGGATTGGCTTATCAAGTAAGTGAGGAAAAGCTCAAATGCATGACTTTAGATCTCTGGACTCACTGTGTAGCCTTATTGGATGCACATATGTGTGTCTGTGTGCACAGAGGAGCGTGTTTGTGATGTGTCTCTGTGCATCCAGATCATCTGATTTCCTATTTGCTAAAATTTGCTATGACCAACCTTCAGGATTTATGTTTGTGCATAAAACTTTTCTTGGCACATATATATATGTTTATACCTACACACATATACATACACATAATAGTTCACAATGTCTCCTAATCTCCCAGGGTGAAGAAGGAGCAAAAGAAGTTCTCCAGATGCTGAAGGAAGAGTTTCGCCTGGCAATGGCACTGACAGGTGGGACATCAACATTTCCTCTCTGAAATCACATTTTCTCAGAGCTTTCATTTGCCCCAGGCAAGATGCTATAGCAACTTCCATGAGGAGGATGTTAGCAATCTGAACAGGTTATTCTGTGGTGAAATGGGGAAAAGACTTGTTATCCCTGCCTTATAAATGGGGAACTGAGTAAATTAGGTGAAAACATTATTTTTGGGTTTATTTTCATAAGGAGAGCAATAAATCCATAGAAAAGTAGTGGCAAATCTTTGGTCACTAAGGGGTGGATTTCATCTGACAGAATGTAGATTTTTATGAGGCAGAAAAAAAAAAGCTTAGAGTGGGTTGGAAAATCAGGGGCTTGAACTGATCTGCAGCTTCTCCTCCAGGATGCCGGAGAGTAGGAGAAATTGGCAGGACACTGATCCGAAGACATCAAGGATTGTTTTCCAAGATTTAGGTCTGAAGACTCTTGCCTTGTGCATTGCCTGTTGTGCTTCCAGACAAAATCCAACTGCATTCCCTCTGTGGGCCTCCTCCTGCAATCCTGACTGAGGGAACACTCTCTAGGAGATCACTTGCTGAAGAAAGACTCAAAGCAAATTTTACAGGTGTTTCCAAATCTCTCATGCTCTTAAGGAAAGCTGCTACCCTGGGAGGTGTGATTAGAGATGGGCCTCTATACAAGACCAGCATAGAAACTTCAATGTGTTTTGCAAGAAATGCTGACAATTAATTTCCATGTCTGGGAGTAATTTAGCTGTTAAAGTGAAACTATAAACAGAAATGTTTTGATAGCAAACAGAAATGCTGAAATTTAAAATGCAAAAGATGCTTCTTGCTCACTGTTTAGAGAAACCAGACTGTAGATTGTAGAGATTAAATCTTGCTTTCTTATGAACAGTGTCCTTTCCCTAGTGACTTTATAAGCCACTCTGGGCTTGTGGCACGTGGGCTGTAGGAGCCCAGAGGACTCTTCATTGTAAGGAACCAAAGAGCAAAGCAAAATTGGGGAAAATTGGGGAAATTCAGCTGTTTAAGTGGCACAAGCCCCTCTGCAATCAGACAGTTGTTATGTATGTGCATTGGATGTATGTCAGATCATTGGCTAATGCAAATCCCTGCAGCCCAAACTGTGCCAGCTGCATCCACCTGAAGCTCCAAGTCACATTTTTCACCTGGATTAATTTGCTAACAGTAGCAAGGGAAGGCTGACGCTTCCTGGGAGAGTTTGTAGAATTTGCAGCCATGTTCAAAAGGGAAATGTGAATAATTGAGGCATTAACTCATGACTTGGGAAGAGCCTAGTGGCTCTATTGACTTTCCATGCAAGCTTTCAAGTCAGATAAATCTTAGTGTTCTTCACTCTGCTTATGATGAGGATGCAGAGACACGCAGGATCTGTGCCTCTGTTCCCTAAACAATCCAAATATCCACTAAATTCAGGAGAAATTTCGCAACTGTAAAGAACAAAGGAGGTAAGACTACACTGTTCTCATCTTGGGTAAATCCAAGGGCAGCTCTTCACCTGTCTCACCACCCTTGCAGTTATGGCAGTTTTACACGGAGGAGGGAGAGGCCACACAGGTTTTGAGCATCTTGCTGTGAAGATTTAATGTTCATTTTTAAAGAAGACTAAAAAAGAGGAAAGTCCCTCAATTTCTTGATTTCACTGACATCACCAGCTCCACCATTTGTTTCCCATCAGCCTCGTGCATTCTGACTCTCCCACTTTGCTCAGTTTGAAATATCCCTTACTGAGCTTTAGAGGCAGCTTTGTAATGAAAATGATGGAATATTATAATGTGAACTAAAGCTGGGGCTGGAACTTGAAATGGGGAGAAAACCCAAAAGGCCACATGCTTGCCCTCCAGTTGTAAAATTTGTACTCTTATTTACTGCAGAACGTGGTCTGTTGTGTGAGAGTTGCATAGCAACAAAATAAAGTTTATCTGTGCAAGGAAATATGAATGTTTCTCAGAGCACAGAGAAGCATAATTTCTGCTGTTTACTGCACTTATCATATCTGTTGCAATGTGGACTGTGTCAGATGTCAATTACAGACTAACTTCAGCAAGACTGTTTATTTGAGATAATATAAATGTTACTTAAAAGACAGCGGCATAATATCTTATGTTTACATGTTTAAGATCTATTTCTAAAGCTCAGAAGATGCAGTTTCCTGTCTTTGCCCCAGCCAGATTCAAGGAAAGTTCTGAAACACTGTGGTTCAGTAGAAGTTCTGATGGTGAGGAAACCGGTTTCGTTACTTGTGCATAATTCACTGTTCCTAGTTCCTCTGGGATAAGGAGTTTACATTGTTTTTTTTCTGCCTGTTATCTGAGAATCATCTGACTGCCTTCCAGTTCAACCCTAGTAAGACTAGACAAGCATTAAAAACCAAAATTAGAGCCAAATACTTAAAGGCAGTGAGACTGTTAACAGACAGTAAATTAATTTTTCTGGTAGAATTTTCTTTTTTAAATATTCCACAATGAAGAGAATTCTTTTTGATTTAGAGACACTCAAACACAACTACTTTTTGAAATTATTAAATTAAAAAAAAAAAAAAAAGTAGGAATTCTGTTTGGTTTGGGTTAAAAAGCAGAAAGACTGAGTGCCCTCAACCATTTTAAAAGGTGAACAATGTCCAGACTAAGGGAAAAAAAAATTCTATCTCCACACTTGCTTCATCTGCAGAAGCTGAGAAAAAGCCAGAACGCACAGGTGATAGTAGATCTTTCTATGGTTTCTGAGAGTGTTTCTGAGGAGAACATAAGTAATGTAATGAAAAAAAAAAATAGGTCTTTGTGAACTATGTTAAGTAGAAAATCATTTGTCTTAACTAACAAGTGAACAACAAACTTTTAGGAACAATTAGTTATAGTTCTTAGATCCAGGCACAGAAGGAGAGGGGAGCAGAAATGTTTTGCATTTATGATGCTTTAGTGTAACTGCCTACCCAAATGTCAAATAACAAACATGATGGGTTTAATAGCAAAGTTATTTTCTGGCTTTACTTTGGCTCCATATTAAGTCACAAATACAAAGAAAAACTATCTACACAGGAAAAAACCTAATAAGGCGAGAACAGTGAGTGATACTTCTGTACCCAGAAAGACAACATGCAGCTGGTGTGCTGGGTACTGAGAAAAATCCCAACTGGTTTGGGAGGCTGGTGAATGATCAGTAACTGAATGGGGTTCTCTCACCACCTCCCAAGATGGACCAGGAACATTCCCTAGAAAAGAAGATTGCAGCTCTTAATGAGAAAATATTTATCACGTGTTTTGTGAAGAGAGAAGACACCAAAAGCAAAACCTGAGGGTATGAAAGAGAAGGATGATCCTGTGTTTTTTAGGAGAAAGTAGTACTTCCCAAGAGGTTCAGATGTGAGGCAGGCTCTTACATACTGCTGTTTTGTGTTCAGTCTGTGTGTGGATTTCTCTGCTGCAGGCAGTTCAGAGGTTTCCCTTTTGGAAGCATTGCTACAAAGTTGTCTCCTCAGCCCCAGTGAGCTCCTGGAGGATTAAACCTACTGAAGAATATGTAGAAGAGAGTGGCGTTCTTCACAGGATATGTAGAAACCACTCAGGAGGTTTGGAGAGACTTCAGCCCTGCTTTGGGATCTCAACAACTGAGATCAAGACACAAAATTTTAGCACTAAATTCTACAGAAATCAATCTGTTACAAAGTGGCAAGGTCAGTGAAAGAGCCTGTGATGTTTTCTGGACAACTGATAGATCATATTGAGGCTGGACATGCAGGGAGCAGGTTTCTCCTAGGGGAAAAACCAATATCCTTCTGGAAAAAAATCCCACCCTGAGCAGGTTTGGCTGCGCTGGGAACATCTTTGCCATGAGAGCCTGGCAATTTAATTCAGCACAGGAGGGCACAGAGGTGCAGGACTGCAGGCATGGCTCAGCAGATGGCAGGAGTCAGCCGAAGGTTGTGAGAACATCTGACCTTTCAGATCAAACGTGGAGGAGGAGGTTACTGTAGCTTCAGGACAGATTTTCCTCTCTCTCTCTCATTTGCCTCTCCGTCCTTTGAAGAAGAGACCTGCTGCTTTTCGAATGCTTGGAGCGTGCACACAGGGTGGAGAATCCAGTAAGTAAATAATAGGAGTCATAATTCAGTGCACTGAAGCTGAGGAGCTGTGAAAGACATGATCTGTTTTCTTATGACCTCCACCTCTCCCTGTGACTCCGGGACACGTTATTGTGTTTTATTTTCACCAGTGGCCAAGTCAAACAAATAGGTCTGGAACTGGTAAGAACTCCACCCCCATCCCCAGTTTTTCAGGTTGAGCATGAAACTTGTCTGTCTTACTGGGAATTTCTGAACATAAATAAACAGACACTTAGAGTAACTCGCCTTGATAAATGGGCAGTGTAGGTCGGGGCCTGCTGGATATGCAGGCGACTCAAAGATGAAGCAGAGCTGGGGAAGTAGGCAGGAATGGCTCTGCTTTTCTTGGCTTCTCAAATGGTTTTCAGGCTGAAATCAAATACTTGAGTGCATGAGGAAAGCTGGCTTCTGAAGTCATGATTTTGCACTGAACCTCACTGTAAGGATATCTCTTATAAAGCTACTTTTGATGTGGAAATTTGGCTCCAAACCACACTGAAGGCCATTATAAATAACCACTTCATCACAGGACACACAGAAGTTGGCTTCCTTGAACACTCCTAGAAAGCAAGCCTAACCTTATTGAGCCATAACCTCAGCTAGTGTAAATCAGAGAAGCTCCATTGACTTCATTAGTTTATACTGATTTACACCAGCTGTGGCTGTGGCCCACAATACAGCAAGATATGTCAGCTTTTAAATTCTGTCACTGGGTGTTGAACAAAACTGTTTTTAAAACAAGACTGGCAATCCCAGATTTAGATGCTAATGAGACGCAGCACTGTAATTGTTTCACGATGCTTATATGCTCCATTTTGTTTTCATTTTTGCATTGCTTCTGTTTTTCTTATCTCCTGCCAAACAGAGGAAGAGTACCACATATGTTACATTCATAAGAAAGATGTTTTGCTGTGCCGAGAACATGTCCTCCAGATGCAAAATGCCTTTGTGTTGTGGCTCACCTTCTTCCTTTGCACAGGTACATTGGTTATGTGCCGACATAAGAACGCCCTTGAGGGCAGCCCTGTGTTTCCCCAGGGCCTGGAGCTCTGGAAAGGGGCACTCAGAGGCTGTCCCAGGGGAACTTCAAAGATCTGATTCTCGCTTAGGGGTTTCCAGCTCCTAAGTCATTTTAGGTGGGCAGGATGAATTGTGTCTGAGAGCACCCTGATAGGACTGCCCTGAGACAATCAATACATCTCCTCTGTCACAATTCTGCAGGGTGCTCAGGTAATTATCCACACTGAGTAATCAGTTGGCACCTCTATGGTGTGGAAGGCTGGGAGGTGCATACAGATGGATTATTCAGCCAAAGGGAAGACATTCATATAACTAGACTGACAGTGATTAATATTGGTTATTATTTTATGACAGCAGCAGCTGTGAGTTCCAGTCAAGGTCAAGGCAGCACTGCGCACTGCAGAGATGCTTTTCTGCAGGCAGCAGTCTCTACTCAACAGAGTCAGAAGGGTAAACTGACAGGCAGAGGAAGAGAAAATCTCTCTCTAAAATGAGGGCAGAAACAAACTGATTCCCCCAGCTAAGTCCCTTAACTTTCCCTTCCACTATCTTAATTTGCTGTTCTCCCTAAGGCAGGTAGCTCTGGAGTGGACAACACATACAACAAATACTCAACAGCCATGGGGAAGGTCCACAGGTGAAAAGAACAGAGGTAGTTTTAGGAGAACTGAAGGGAGTGGGTTTTAAACACTTAGTTGTCATTAAAAAGGTTCCTGCAAAGCAGGTATGCACCACTAGGTTTATTCCATGTGAGAAGAGTCTCATTTTTGAGAATAGTCATCAGGACTTCAAAGGAAGGTGTGAAGATCCTACAGTAAGGTGACATGGCATAAACTCAGCCATTACACAAATTCAGGATGGTTATTGTACACACCTCTACTCTATGGTCAGCAAATTAGTTCAGCACATTCTATTACTGGACCCAGAAACCTAGCATGGGTGTGAGATACACAATCTTCCTAAAAGGGGGGGAGCTGAACACTGATCAGAGATGGGAATTCAAACAGCAGGATCATCTCCCGTATCTACACTTCCTTCCTCTGGGTCTGTACACATATTCTATCAAAGAGAGAGCTTGAAGAGTGTAGGTGGGGGTCTCTGTTATAATTTTAATACAAATTGTCACTGACTTAGGAGTTACATGTCTACAGCCTTCCTATTAGGCAGTTAAGAGCAGCAAAAATTACTGAATTTGTTATAAATTCCTTTTGACAAGCTTATGTCTCTACCCAAGAACCTAGAAAAACTAAAGTGCCCTTCATACAAGAAACTCCACTGGCAAGCTCTTTGAAAGTTACCAACAGAGAAATGTATATTAGGAAAAGGGAACTTGTGCTTTCCTGAGACTGTGCCCAACAGAATATACTCGCAATTAAAGAGTGAGAGTTGGCACTAATCCACCTCATTTCCTTACTGCCTGCTGGTGGGTCTGTTCCACAGCTCCTAATCCCTAGCTGCAGGACAGGGGGTGGCAGCATGCATCTCTTGGCTGTGGCATTGCATCTCACTGCATCCTGTGTGTTTACTGCCATGCCCACACCAGCCTTTCCTGTGATGCCCTTGGGTTGGATCACACAGGGAATCTGGGATGAAAAAGATGGGTGGGACTTCTGGGTAGAGTCTTTGTCCTTTGGAAATAGTTGGACATGAGGTGTGGACAAGTGTGGGTGTTGCTGGGGGGCGTTTGGTGAGAAGGTTAGAGCTCATTTTCATTTTTCAAGAGCCCCCTACCGAGGATTAAAGTTGAAGGTTTGCCAGATGGGACAAGGGACCTGCATAGGTGGGACTTTGGTGGCCTGTGGTGCTTCAGCAGCACTTTATGTCAGCAGAGAAAGCACTAAAAAATGTGGCAGAGGAGCCCAGACCCTGGTTTCCTGGTTCCCATATACCATCTAGTCATGGTAAGGAATTTAAAGAGGAGACTGGCAAAGACCTTCAAGTGAACCTACAGGCTCAGTTCTCCCTACCTTCCCAAGAGACACCAAAGATTTCATAGGTTTCACTGGAAGTTTTGTGGGTATCCCATCAAGTTCATAGTATTTGAATTGGTGGGACTTGAAGATGTCAGGTGCTTGTGAGATGCTTGATGGTTGCTTTTATCAGAAATTTTGAGGCCACAGTGGGAGGAAAGCAGCGAGTTCTGTGGGAAGGCTGCTGTGGTGATTGTTCTTAATTTGGCAAGGCCTGTGCTGTAACCTTCTAAATGCTGCCAGTATTTCCCAGACAAACTTGGCCTGTTACAGAGTTGGTGGTGAATCATAGAATGGCTTGTATTGAAAGGGACCTAAAAGCTCATCTAGTTCCCACCCTCCTGCCATGGGCAGGGGCATCTTCCACCAGACCAAGTTGTTCAGAGCTTCACTCAATCCATCTTTTGTGAACAGAAATATGAACAGTCCCATTGCTTGACATGCACACTTCAATATATAAATAATATAGCCTATGATCTCTGTACTTCACTCTCTATGTTATTTATCCATAAACTATATTTTAAACAGATTTGGTCTCCCAACCTTTGCTTTTTGTGTGCTCCCTGCTAACCTGGAAGACTGCCACAGCTGTACAGCAGGCTGAGAGACATCTCTGATAGCTCCAGCTTATGTTCTGGTTATTCAGTGGTGCCAGAGACACTGGGAAGACCTTCTGGCATCATTGACAGTCCTCATGTTAGTCTGGGGACAGTCACTTGCAAGTAGTTATGTGAAGGTTTGTAACTGCTGCATAACAGGCTACAAAACCACACCCAACCGAAATAATTCACTGGCATGTTAATGAGCATCAACCCAGACAGTTCAACCATCTGCGTGCTCTGCTTTTTATGGGTTTCAAGTGTGTTGGGTTTTGGTGTGCATGTCCCTTCTGCAAGCATAAAACAATACTTTTGATCTATTGCAGAAAGACCCTTTTACCATAAAGATAAAAAGATTTTTAAAAAAAGGATTCCTTTTGATTCTCAATCCTTTTTCCATTATTGCTCTGATATGGATGGGACCATATTGTCAAGTTATTATAGAGGATGTAGAGTGCATCCAAAGAACAAGGAACTGTAGAGCACATCCAGCCCCTGAGCTCATTTATTAATTTGTGTTGCTGTTTAGTGATGTGTTTGGAAATCTTCAGTACTCTGTGATGAGCAAAGATGTTGGCTGCAGCATAAAGTGTGTCTCAGCCAACACTGTGGCCGCTGCCATGATTTCTAGAGCTGTGGTTGCAGCACAATCATTCCGTTCTGAATTTGTGCACTGGATAATTTACCTTGGAGGATTTTTGTTGCCTCTGAGAAGTTTTCTGGTTATTAACACAGGGAAAGCAGTATGTCTATTACTATGAATATTAATATATGGGAATGCAGGAGAGAGCATCCTCAGCTAGCCTTTATCAGTCTCACCTTTTCACTCTCATGAGAAAATGCATATGGAGAAATCCCTTGAAGCTTCTCCTTCCTCTTCTACTTACAGTTAGCATAGACTCTATTGCCACTGCCTCACTGGGTGTGAGGAGGTATCACGGTGATTAGTTATGTCCCCCCTTGTTTTTGTTTGTAGTGCTGGCCATAGTTATTCCATCCTGCTGTGCCACGTCATCATGGTAAATGCCAGAACAGCACATCCCAATATCTGAGTGTACAGTGAAGCGTGCCAATTAATTACTCTTCACTTGTGCTCTCACATAGACACTTCCGTTGTCCCGACGAGATGGTTTTAACAGTATGTAAACAGCTGATAGAAACAGGACCATGAGCCTAGTAAGAATGTTGGATTTTTGGGTGTAGTACAAAAAACCAGAGTGTAACTTTAGGGGATGTTTGTTGTCAAAAGCAGAAATTCCTAGTAAAATGTTTTCTATTTGTGAATTTAAATTTTCCAAATCAAGTGAACCTAAGTCCATTCCAGCACATGATTTAGGTCTGTAAAAAAAAACTTTGCACATGTGTCTGGCTAAGGGGCTGCCTGCTGATCTTAGGTGTAATGTGCACTCTGCATGCAGTTACTTGCATGTGGGAACACAGGAACCACACATTAAGGTGTGTATTCAGCATCTGCCTTATAATTTTTCCTGCCCTGATCACGACTTTTGAAAGTTCACTTATGTCCTGATGGTGAACCTGTGCCTGATTTCCCAGAGGTGAAACCTTTTTGCCATGCAGGACCCAACACCTTTGCAGTCTTTGCCAGTGCATATATTCCAAGAAGTGTACATAGCTGATCAGTAAAAAGATGGAAAGAGTACTTGGTATAGGTTTGGAGGTGCAAGTGAGATGATTTTGAGGCTCTTTCATCTCAAAAAGAACATGCAGAGTGCTGTGGCTGCAAGTTGAAGGTATTAAAAATAAAGCATGAGGGCTTTTTTTTTTTTAGCAACAAGGATTATGAGTGTTGGGATGTTCTCAAGGGATGTGGTAACTTGTCCCTTGTAGTCTTTTAATGAAATACAATTTTTTTTTTTTTTAGAAGATGTACTCTTTTTTGGCCAAAAGATCTTGGAGACTTTTTGATTGAAATGTTCTGTTTTTTTCATGGTCAAAATCAAATGGGATGATTACAACATCTTTAAAACTTCCTATGTCTATCACCTTCCTTGAAGAAGGTGATGTTTTTGGTGGTATTTTTTCATTTTCATTAATCTATGAGAATCAGAAAAGACAGGATAGTTTGCATGACTGATTTGTGCAACCCAAGCTACAAAAAGGTGTTCCAGTTTCCTGATCCCAAATTGTGCTGAGCCTCTTCACCAGGACTTCCCAATGGCTCTAGGCATTTAAGATTTTTAATCGTCTATGATCCAGTGTTGACACCTTGCTGAATGAGACTCACTAAAGCTCTGCACTATCACCTTGTTTCTCTGACATCTCTGCTTTTGACTTTGTTGGTGTAGCTACATCAGATGTCTCGCTGTCTTGCTGACCCACGGTAGGTTTGAGAGCATAATTCCAGGCTTTGTGAGAATGGAACATTTCTAAAGCAGCAGCCCCTCACTAATCTGCAGAGAGAAAACACATATGACAGGCAGTGGGGATTCCATTTTTCAGGATTCAGGGTTTAAGACAGGCTTAAAGGAGTCTTATTAAAAGTGTTTTCCAGTGCATATGGCTCCTTCTGACAGCACCCAGGTGGTTAAGAAACCAGCATTAAGAATAAAAGCCATCTCTCTTTTCTGCACAACAAATGGTTCAAGTGTCTGGTATTCAATTCAGAAAGGAAACCTGCAGCAGTCATGTCCCCTGAAATAAACCAACCAACATTTTGAGCTGCCAACACTTCTGTCTATTACGTCAAGGCATCGCAAAGTTTAAAGCATAGCAAAGTAATATATATATATATTTTTTCAGTAATCCCAGGGTAAATATTAGGTAGACAGCATTTCTGCTTTGCGCATTAAAAGCCCGACTGAATTTGAAAAGCCTGCAAGTGCACTTTGGGGATTTCGGAAAGTGTCGTTTGACCATGAGCTAAGACCAGAAGCTGCCATTTTGCAGATGGGGCAGGAGGGAAAGGCGTTTGGCCTCATTCATAACTTCACAGCTACTGCAAATATCAGCTGATGAATATTTATGTTATGACTGGCAGAGGCCCGAAAGGCAAACGGCGGAGGAGTGGAGGGGGAAGCTTAAGTTAGGAAAATGGTTGTCTGATCTCTGTGGGATTTCTTTACCAACACTTTCCATGCTTGAACAGTAGCTGCTGAATGAAATCATTATGTACTGAGCCCCTGTGCAGGAAAACAAGGTTTGTCAAGACTCCGTTCGTTAGCACCTCGTACTTTGTTTGAACCTTGGACATTTGCTGGGCCCTGTAAAGGGAAATTGTTTTTTTTTTCTTTTCAAATACTCTATAGGGTGGACCAGTCTTATTCTGTTTAGTCATGGTTTAATTAGTATTGTACTTGAATTTTAAAGAAGCAAAAGAAGTGAGCGCCATTCTCCTCCATATAACATAATTTCAAAGTAATGTATTTCTTCATATTTGTATTATCTCAAATCAACCACTGAGAGGGAAAAATCCCAACCTCTTCCTTTTGCCATCACCAGACTATAAATTAACAGCAAGGAACAACTTTCAATGAAGCTCACCAACATGACTTCAGCGCTGGGACGGATCAAGCCCAGGAAGGAAACCGGCTGCAAAAAGGAACTGCTGGAAGGCAGCAAGGGCTTAGCAAAGTGATGGCGGCTGCGGGTGGGCGGGCTGAGCCCCTCCACAGGACCACAGGGTCAGAGGTTTAGGGCTTCATGAAATATAAACATAAAGAAATAAGGACAGGCAGTCCGAATTACATATACAGAAAAAATAAAAGTGCCCAGAACCAATTGGTCACCTCAGAAAATCCTTCCCCGGGGCCTCTGCAGATTCACCACCCTCTGCTTCAGAGGATTAGGGAAAAACCTGGATTTTGACTACTACACTTCAGAAAAAAGCCCTAAAGTTGGGTCTAATATGCCCACTTTTTCCCTGGGTGGTGGCGTTTCTTATACTGCTTATTTAGAGACACCTCAATGTTTTTAGAAGAAGGAAAATCTTCAGGAAAAGCCCACATGCAACAAACCGCTCAAACCCCCCTCTCAACTTTCTTCTATGCCTTTCTATCCAGTTGGGAGATCCCTGTGTGTCCCGTCTACAGGAACCAGCAGATGGTGCTGCAATACACGAAGTATTTATTTCCCTGGAAAGGGAAAACCTGAGCTAGATCTACTCGGAGCTGCCTCTGGCTGCTTCCAGCCCCTGAGGGAAACCTCTCCCCGCCTTCCCCCCACGGCAGCCCGGTGCAATTGCAAACGCAGCCTTTGCGGCCCTGCTCCTTCCCGAGGGCGGGCGAATGTCCTCATCGTTATTTCCTAATATCCGAAGAAGTTTCTGGTGGGGAGGTCTCTTTGGGACTGAGGGGAAGGTGTCTGGGGAGGGGTTTGGGGGCGACAGGCAGCCATGAAGCCCCGGCGCTTTGCCCTCACGGGTTTTGGCGGGCTCCCCTCAGGGAGGGCAGCCATGTTTGACTCCTTCCCCGCCACTCTCTTCGGTGTTAGGTTTGTGCCCGCTTCCTAGAATGGAGATGTTTGGGGCGTAAGGGAAGTCCAGTTTTTCCTCAAAAACTTAAACAAAATCTCAACCTCCCGAGAAATAATGGTGAATTTGTGTCCAGTCCTGCTGCCAGCCCAGCAGGAATCTTAGGGTGCTTTCCCTCTCAAGGTGCTGAGGGCCGCCCAATTGCTGCCTCCACCACCTGCCTTCCGCTTCTGTGGTGAAAATAGTGAGGAAAAGCCTCCCCCCAAAAAAAGGACAAGAGAGAGACATGGGAAATTTGGACTGAGGTGCAGAAAACACATACAAAGACAATGAGCAAACAGGGCATACTCATATGCAGGAGGTCTGCAAAACATGGCAGGGTGAGCTACGACCAATGTGGATGTGATACCTTACTTTTAATAGAAAGAATTATGTTGAAAAAAGGCAACTTCTTGAATCATTTCGTCTTTATTTGTGAGATTGTCCCACTAGCACCTGTAAACTCGTGGTGTGCTGTGAGGAAAAGGCATCGAGGAGATGCTTACCAGCAATCAGCAGGGAGAGAAGCCATAAATAGGGAGGCACAGATTAGGGAAGGATATAGGACAACCCTGTGCAGCTGTTTTTGTTATACCACCGAGTTGTAAAGTTGAAAAATGATTTAAAAAGCAAGGGATGTGCCAGGAGTACTGATGTGTCCCGCTTATGGACGCTTGGGGCATTCTGTGCAAATTGAACTTCCCCCCATCCATTTTTTTGGATGGCTTAATATTGCAGAAGTGGAAGGGAAGAGAAACAACACACTTGAAGTGTGGAGCCTTTTCCCTGATCCCTCTGGCATCGAACTGCACCAGAGTGACCTGAGGACAGAAGCAAAGCCTGGCTGCTCCCATCTTTTCATTGCTGTAATCTGAAACATGGAGGTTATTTCAGTGTGGAGGCTGCATGTGAAAAGGGCCTCAGTTTGGGGGGTTTTTTAAAGTTAAAATATTAATAACCAGAAGGGACGAGAAGGATAACCTGTGCATGATTTACTGGACAGCAGGGGAGCAAGTGGAGGGGCCTTGATGGAGCTGGAGCGACTTGCATCCAGGGAATGTGGGGCTGTGCCCAGAGGTTTGCACACTGATGCTCCACAGACTGCAGTTGCAGCTCCCAGGACTGAGACAGCCTACATTACTTTCCCAAGTAAATAGCAAAACTTTCTTTTCACTGCAGGATTATTTGATCATTGTGAGTCATGTGTGTGTGTGTTTGTGCGTGGAGGCTTCTGGTTGGGTTTTTTATCTGCTCAGTAGCTTTTTGGGAAGGTGACCCATTTGTTTCTAATCAAAAGCAACTAGGAAAACCTGCTCCATAAGAGAGGTTATTCATCTCAGTGAGGGAAAAAGGATGGGAAGACAATTACTGTGTCTTGTGACTAATACAATATGTGACTCAAAACATTAAGCAAGAGTGCTGCTGACGTGATAGCCTCATCCCCTCAATTTGAATTCAGTCTGAAGCATCAGGCTGAAACATGAAGTAGTTCCCCTGAAGCTAGGCTGCTCTGGCTTTGTGTCCAAAGCCACTGAAGTTAGTCCATAACTTAGAGAAACAGGAGCTGTTTAAGTGGCTCATTCCTGTTACAAACAAAATTAGGAGATCTCTGCTGTAGTCTTTATGTTTTGATTTACCAGGTAGAAGTTGGATTTCATAAGCAGTCTCATGGAGTGACGGCCTGCAGCCCTTCTGGAGGCTGCTGCTGTGGCTCAGGCAAAACCTGCCAAGTAATCTCACCTTTCCCTCCTTGCCAGACTCTCCTCTGCCATTTTTAGATTTGATGTATGAGGCAGATTTTGATTTCATCTCTGTGTGGGAATGGATGGTTGTGTTCCTTTTGCAGGACAAGGTGGCTGTGAGGTGATTTTTCTGTCCTTTTACAGTGTGCCTGTACACATCTACTCCAAATGGTTTGAGAAGCTGGAAATCAGAGTGTGAAAGGATGTGTCCTTGCAGGAGCTCCTCATGTGCAGGGTCTGCAGAATCATAAAAAGGTTAAGTTGGGAAGGACCTTAAAGACTGTCTCATTTCACCCCTCCTGCCATGGGCAAGAACACCTTCCACTAGATCAGGTTGTTCAGGATCACATCCAGCCTGGCCTTGAGCACTTCAAGAAGGTGAGCTCTGTGCAATACAACAAATAATTTGTTTAACTTGTCACATTTATATTTCTGAATGCAGCTGTCTGAGTGACAACAAAATAAATATTCTGTGAGAAAATTGGAAAGTTATGGGGAAATTCAGTGAGTGTCCCAGAGGACTTAAGCTTATTTTCAGTGAAGCATTAGTAGCAATTTTATTGGCCATATGAAGTGAGGTGGTTTGTCTCTCAGGTTCTGTGATGCACCACTGTGGGTGATACTCTTGATACTCTGTATAATCTGGGTGATGTTCTTGATGTTGTGTGTATGAAGAAGCACAGATGTTGCAGGTACTTCCAGCGCACTTAAGGTTCTTCAAAATTACATTATAAACATTATTTTAAAAGAGGCAAGCAATTCAGATTTTAAAAGGCTGCTAATTACAGAAATATCTTTCCTTCTTCTCTTCCCGAGCTTACCTCTTCCTTCTCTCATACTTTGCATTTATGGTTTTGGGACCTGAGCTCAAGCACAGAGCTTTTTCATTTCTTCATGTGGAAGATCCAGAAGGACACAAAGCTTTAGGTAGGTAGACATTGATTTTATTTGCTGTGTGGCAGCATTTTGGAGAAAGTGCCTTTGAAGGATGAGGGCTGGATCATCCTGCCTGTGGGAGAGCTGCTCAGGGGCTGAGCTCCTCAGCGTGGGGTTGAAGGGGTTGTGGTCTGACTGAGGACAAACTAAAGGTGAGTGAGGCCACCTCTGAGCTGATGTTCCCTGGAAAAGAAAGAGTATCCTTCCACCAGCCTCCAAAATGGGACTGTTTTCACGCTTGTTTCAGAGCCAGTCACAGGATGTAGCATCATATTTGTGTGACTCCTGTAGCATTGTACTGCACTGGAGGATGTTTTTTTAGTGAAGAATCATTTCCCAAAATACAGCCCTACCATGTTTTGCAATAGGGTGGCAAATACTGCTTTGTTTGTCAGCTATGGGGTGTGCTGTGGATGGCGAGTGATTCATTGCCCAGCAGGCGAGAATTTAATTTGTAGGAGATGTCTGTAGTTTAGCTTTAAAAAATCCTGTATTTTATGTTCAAAAGTCTTGTGAGAATGATAATTAATTGGATGAACTTCCAGGTAAGGTAAGTGGTAGATTAGGCTTCTAACACCTTGCCAGATTTGGCCATAGTTTTGTGCAGTCAGTTTAAAAGAAAAAATAAATTGTAGCCATGACTTTGTTTCTGATTTCGAGGAGACTTAATTTGGTACCTTGCTTTGGGATGTGACATGCACAGTTGTTACCCCTGAAACTGGACAAAAGCAAAGCAGATGAATTTCAGTTTTCTTCTGGAAGACCATGGACTTTAGGAGATCTCAGTTTACCCTCCCATCCAGGAGAGACTCATGTGGTTTGAGGTTTTTTTATAGACTTTTTCTACATCTGTACTCAGGGTAGATTCATGTTTAATTGGAAGCCCAGCAAGGCCACAGCCAGGTGTTAGGATGTGGCATGGGTGACTCAGTAGGTGGTAGTTACACTTCCTTCTCCATCAACATTGAATAAGTGTCCTTTGTGGTAATGGATGGGTCAGCTCCTGGCTGACAGGGAGAAAAACAAAGTCACTACTGAGGCTTTGGTACTTGTAAGCAAAGTCCCCTGTCCTCTGAGAAGCACAGATTTTATTCAGACTGTTCAGTTGTGACATGGCTGGGCTTTGTGGGTCTGGGAAGTGAGAACTGCATTTAATTGTACTGTCCTCAATTCCAAATTCCCTGATACTCCAGTGCTTGGACCCTGTGTGAGGACACAGGAGAGGCCCCTTCAACCCTCAGAGGTCTCCCAGCAGCAAGCACCAGAGATAGGGATGAAACTATATATCCCATAATTTTGAACCTCTCTGAACCCTGCCAGGGCTCACAAATGACCAAAGCATGCATGAGTTCTGTTCTGCTTTAAAAATGAAAATACCCTGTAAGAATCACATCTTGGAGCAGTAAAAATGTTTTTAACCTTAAAGGTTGTTATTTCAAAGGATATTTTCATAGTGACTGAAAAAAACCCCTGGAAATCCCATATTATTTCTCCTTCCCTCCCTCAGCCAGACCCTTTCTGTGCCCAGAATTTTATCTGGTGTGAGGAAAAGGCTCCCTGGATAGACTGAGAGAGGTCTGAAGGCAGCATTTAGGTGTCATTTGCCACCTGGCCCAACTGCAGCTGGCCTGCTGCTGAGATGGCATCTCCCCTGTGGATGGCACAGTTTGGGGCTTTCTTTTCCAAACCTTGCCTTAAGGAACACAGGCAGGAAATATTAGAGAATTTAGTTGGAAAATGGAGAGAATGGTGCTTCTGAAGTAAGCACCTCAGATACAGAAAAGTACAGAGGTAGCTCACTGCTCTGTGCATGTTCCCACAAACAGTAGGATACAGAGTTGTTTCTCTTTGGCTACAACTGGGCATGGAACATGGAATTAAACAGCAAAATTTGAAGTCCTGACAAAATGAAAATTCTTTTCTGAGTTCAGTTCGCATTTTAAATCTGCTCTTTTGTAGCCACAGAAATGAAAATCTCCATTATCATAAACTCTGATTATGCAGCAGAGTTTTACAGCAAATGCCACTTTCTGTGTCTCCAGAGTTCTGGTGTTTGCAGACTCTTGGTCATATAAGAAGGATCACACTTCTTTTCTGTATAAGGGTTTGAGCATCATTGGCTGCCAAGGTAGATCTTCTTTCTTCCTGTGGAAATGACATCTACATTAAGTTTTTTTATTACATTAACTTATTATATGGGCTTACATAGTGTTATGTTACTCTCAGTAAAATGTGTCATGGCTTTCTGAATGCTTCTGTGGCCTCACTCTTGTTTCAGTAGAGTTCTAGGTGTTCTAAATGTTTGTGTTACCAAAGGGATCTGGATCCTTAACCTCTGTAGGGACCTTTGAGAACCCCTTTAAGTGCCTACCTGTGCTTAAAAAATTTTGAGAAGCTGATCCTTAATCTCTCTCTGAGCGCCTCGTTTGCACTTTTTCAGTGGAAAGATCCTTCTGACAGAAGGTGATACTGACTTAGGAACCGCTGGTTGTGATGATACTTGTGTCAGTTTTGGGTTCATAGCTGGAGGCAGCTCCAAGGACAAAATAATCAGAGGCACTGGTAAACTGCTCCATGCAGGACAGATCAGAAGAAAGGAGCATGTGTGTCTTTGCTGGTGAGGGTGGTGGCTGCAATAATGTTTCCACTAGAATGTAACTGTCTGTACTGCCTGCATTGTAAAAAGAGAGGGTAAGAAAAATACCTTAAGTTATATCCTGGTTAGTCATGCACAAAGGAACAAATGCTGAGGGAAATTTTCACTCAGCTATAATGCTTAATCATGGTGGGTGTTGCAGTTTCTTAACTAGAGGCTCAGATGGGGATTAGTGTTCCAGAGAAGGAAGGACTACAGCAGGAAACAGAGGCCCAGTTAGTCCTGGGGCTCCAGGCAATTTGTACCTGGTGCTGATGTTGAAAGCATTTTATTTTCCTGAGGAACTTCTGTTGTTTGGAAAGCTGAAAATCTTTTTGCTGGGTGTATTTTTAACCTTTCTGATGAAAAGTTGCAGTTTTCTGTGGAAGACAAAGCCCTGCTTTGGAGGGGACCATACTGGGGGACATGCAGGTTGCCTTGAATGGAAATGTTTCCTACCAGCTCCATACATTCAAAAGAAACTGTGTTTCAGTGAGCTTCCCTAGTGAAGTGAAGTTATTTCAGTGATTCTTGTGCAGGCAGAGCACCCTGGGATTGGAATATGGCTGTGTTCATTGCAAGCTGTCCAAATTCAAATTATTTTTTAGACAAGCAATTTTCATTCCAGGACTCCTTGTGCTGTGCAGGAGCAGCCACAAAACACCTTGTTTTCAATAATAAATTTACTGTTATCTATAATAACTCTTGTAATGTGAGACCTTGTATTGAGCTGTGTGATCTAACAGCTGTGATTGCTGAGGGCCTGCAGTAAAAAAAGCTCTAGTTGTTTTTGCAAAGAATGAAACTGATTCATAGCAAAATTATATGAGTTTTCTACATGATTTGAAGGTAGTTTGTGGGCTTTTACTCTCACTCAAATTTAAATGGTTCCCAAATTTCCAGCGGAATGATTTTTCATATTTGAGTACTGGCAAAGAGAACCCTTTAGAGCTTTCAGGAGATGTGTGGTTTGAGTGGCAGCTGCACCTCCCTTCAGCAGAGAAGGAGGATGGTGGATGTGAAAGGAAGTAACTAGGAGAACAGCAAGCAGGACATGGCAGGAAAATCTTTTCTTGGGTTGGTCTGGCTGTCTGGAGAAGTCTTGGAGTGCAAATGCTGAAAGATGTGAAGATCTTAAAAGATTGGGACCTGCAGGAAAAAAAGGTTGAAAGGTGATGGACAGGGAAGAAGACAGTCCATCAGGGAAGCCCAACTGTCCTAATCACATTTATGTTCTCCTGCTGCTCTCTGCTTGCCATCACTCAGAGATGTGTCTCTTTCTCCTGCCTACTCCCTTTTTCCTCCCTGACACTGAGTGCTACAGCTGAAGGGCTCTTGCAGGCACAGCTCTCATTCAGGATGTGCTGTCTGAGCTGGGCTCCCATCCCAGCCTCAGCTGACAATAAAAAGCCTCATTTGTATCACCACCAGCACTGAGAGCAGAGCTCAAATGAATGCCTGCACTGACCCAACAGGATCTCACAGGGAAGCAGCAGGCCTGGGGCTCTGGTGCATGGTGAATCTGGGCTTACTCTTAAATTTGCCAGTGCTGCTGGAGCTTAGTGTTGAGGTAGTTCCCACCTTACAGTGAGTCTGTCCAGTGGAGGTGAGGAGCGCTGGGAGGAGGGGGACATGGGGTGAGGGAATGGGAGCCCATAGCTGACAGGCCCTGGGCAGGGCAGGTTTTCATGTCTTCATCTCACTCATCTATTTGTGGCGTTGGTGATTCCCATGACCTTGGGATTTTGCTGTGAAAGGAAAGTTTGAAAGCTTACCATCATTTATTTATGATTATAAATAGTAATAAAAACAGAGACAGTTTCTGGGCTCAGTACATTCCTCGCAGCAGGATTCCCCCTTGACACCATTCTCTGTTCCAGAGAATAGAATGCCCTCCATTCCCTTCTTACACTTAACTTTCCCTCCTCCAAACAATAACCCTATGTTGCTTCCAGTGGCTCAGTTGTACCATGGTGTTAGTCCTGCTGTCTCCCATCCCAATGCCTCCTGCACTATTGCTGTGCTCTGATGAAGATTTTAAGCATGGAGTCATCCAGAATATTTAAATTATTCTATAAATTAGGCTTAGAGAAGTGACAGCCAATTATGCAATTTCTACGTTTCCAGACAAACTGTGTGTTTTATCAGAGGTTTTAAAGCAAGTTTTATAGGCTGAGTATGGCAAAAATCAGTGTAATCAGCAAATACTGACCTTTATGATAGAACAGGATATTGGCTTTAGTAATTGTGGTCCGGGTCAGGTGATCTAGATCTGGAAAGAAAATGAACTTAATTTGCCTCCCAATGTGAGCTGATGTTTCTCAAGATCTGGTATCTAGGAATATATGTTGTGTCCGAAAACCACAAAGTTAAGACCAGAAAATAGCATGGAGGTTTTAAAATAAAGTCTCTTCCCTTCCCGCCCCACCCCCCTCCGCTTTTTTTTTCCCTTGGATCAAAATCTTGAAATATTTTTAAAACAAAAAAGATAATATTGTAAGTATATGGTAATAATTACCTGGAAGAAGGAATCAGACCTCAGATCTCAAATATCTTGTACCTGAGTTGCTATTAAAAACCCTAGGCAGTACATGGGTTTGAGCTTTACTAATTCACACCAGAAGAGCATCTGGCCATTTAGTGGTTTGGGCTTTTGGACTGAGCTTTTTTTAGCGAGGGGGCTTTTTTTCTTAAGAATGTGAAAGTTAAATTGTGATAAGGACTCAAGCAAGGCATTGTGGAAGCCTCTTTTATCTCTCCCTGGTCCCCAGTTTTGTCAGTATGTGTTAGTCGGAGCTTTGTGGGAGTGGCTGAAATGTCTCTGTGATATTAGTCTGGATTTCGATAGGACTGGATTCTTTTGAATTCAGGTAACTCATTTCTACCTCACAGAGAGAGCAGAGCTGGGGTTTGTACATCATTGTCATGAGGAGCCTGCTCAGTGAAAGCCTAAAGGTAACCAGAGCAGGTTTATGCAAAATGGAAAGAGTGAGGAAGGCTCTGCTCCTTGAAATGAATGTTTCTTGAGTTTTGTCATCTTTATTTTAAATATTTGTTCTTTAACCTTTAACTTTGACCTTTAGCTCCCTCAATATTAATTGAAATCCACATTCTTTTAAACATCAGGGAACACAAAGAGGCTGTCTCTAGTAGATTTTGGCCTCAAGTCACCAAGTTGCCACTCGTCAGCTGAGCTGTAGCAGCTGATGACACATGTTCTCATAAATGAATGCTTACAATTAATATTAATGGGAACTAAATGTACAACTACCCTAGTGAGATTTGGACTTTTTGTCCAATTTATAATATTTTTTTGGTTTGTTCATTTTACTGTGGAGACATCTGTTTGCCTTTATTCCAGTGGAAATTAAAGAGCTAACCTCGGTCAAAGTTTAATTTTGTTTTTAGTGTTACATTTTATTTTCAGAAGTCTAATCAAGTCTAAGTTCATTCAAGGAAATCAGCTCCTGTTTTCAGTCTAGCCTTCTTTTTGTTTGAAAAGTTGTGCTGCATTTTAGTGGTTGGGATTAAAATTAACCACCTGCTCACCTGGATCCAAGCTAACACTGAAACTAAGGCAGCACAGCCTCCCATAGTCTGTGGGCACAGACATTTCTGAGCCATTCTTTTATTGCCCCCTCACATCTGTTGGCAAGAGAAGCTCGTGCCTATGTGCAATATTCCAGCTTTAAGACTCCTCCCAGAGAATGGGGAACTGTTGGATTAGATTGATTTTAATCCCACTGAAAAGCTTTGCCATTTTTTAAATTGTCAGCGTCTGGATGTTTCTGGAATTGCCACTGGTGGAAAAAGGAGTTTTCGTGGCTGCACAGGAAGAGTGATTTTGACAGAGGACTGGAATGAATTGTTTAAGTGTTGTACATCTGTGGTTTCCAGAAATTCCAATAAATTGGCTATACCTATTGATGAACTGAGCATCACACCAACTTTGATGGAACAATCAGTACTGGGGTTAGAAATTGAGGAAGTCAGTCAGTCAATGGAGCCTGCGGATGGCAGAAGGGGAAGTCACTCCGTGGAGCTGTGGAAACCCAGTTCTTGCTGTATATAACTCAAAGTAAGACTTTGCAGCTTAATATAACTCCTGAATTTTTACATCATACATCTTCAGCCTTGCTCCATAAAAGGGGCAGAAACTTCTGGTAGAACTGTTTGCTTTGAAATGAGTTATTCAGTACTGCATCCATCTAATCCAAAGCTTTTCCATCAGCACTAGACTGAAAGTTTGCTGTTCTTTGGTTTTCTGTGGTCTGCCTTCTTACTCACCATACCCTCTGGACTGCCAGGTCATACACGACTTGTAAGTTCTGGCTTGTGTTTGATTATAATCGGAGCTCCTAAACCCCTTAATTTGCTTACTAATTCCATTGGGAAAGACTGAAAAATGAGTTTGAAAGCTAAATGTTATCGACTAAAAAGCCTCTTTTACTAATATGTAAAAAATGTCCAGTTCCATCTAAACCCTACTTTTTTTGTCTAAGGATATAACATCCTGGTGACATCAGAGACACTCTTACTATATTATTTTTGGCTCACTCACAATGGCTTTAACTCTCAGTCTTGTCTCAGCCAAAATTGTGTCAAAAGGGGTCAAAAAGGAGAATGTAGTAGCCGCACTAAGAAGGTCATTTTTGCTTAATATGTTGGGTGTGCTCCCTTAAACCCTGGGGCTTAGTATCTGAGAAACATTTGATTGGCTTGGATCAAGTACAAGTGCTTCTATACTGGAAACTAATCCTGATAGATTTTACAGGATGTTTCAAGTTACTAAAACACAAACCTCTGGATGAGGGCGAGTTAGAGGGAAGGGGGACCCTGCTGGGCTTGCCTCTGGAAGGAACAACAGACTCAGAGCCACTCATTTGCTTTTAAGGAGGATGAGTGAGAGGGCGTTGGGACACTGACTAAGGCAGACAGCCCCTCGATGGCTGGGGAGATGGGAGTTACACACCATTTCCATTATGTTAATGGCAACTTAAAAACACAAATGTCACTCTCGGTAACTCTCTCTGCTCCACAGAGCAGCTACAAACAAACAACAGCCAGCAGAATCATGTGAAGTACTGGCAGTGGCAATGAAAATGTTCCTTTGACTCCTGCTGAGATTTCCTTGGGACTTGGGACGGGGAGTGATTGCTGCAGGGCAGATGTTAGAAATAGCATGACAAACAAGAGAGAATCTTTAGGTTTATGAGAGAGGAAGGACAGTTATCATTGTACACGTGATCAAAAAACACCAGAGACAGAGTGAGAACGGGATATGTAGACTAGGAGCCCTCTGAACTGTGTTTTCTCAATATGGTTCTTTTTGGGGGAGAAAAAATCCCCAGAGGTGCTTCTCTGCCTCTGAGGAGTTGAGAAGGAAACTTCTGCTGTGCACCTGAGAGTCTGTGCTGCTTGCTGGAAAACAGTGGGTGGCAAGGATCTCCTTTCTCGTTTTAAATAGGATCAACAATCTACTGAATAAGCCACTTCAGCCTTGTTTTGTATCTACCTTTACATCTTTGAAAGTTTGTATTTTGCCTAAATTTCATCCCTGGTCCTGGCCTCTTTTGCTGTAGTATTATCCCTATGTATATATACAGCAATTATTTAACAGAACATTAGGACTCCTAACTATCAAAACTTGGTAGAATTTGAATTATCATAGGAAAGGATGAAAAATTTATGCAATTTCACTCAGTACCTACCAACTGTTTGCTTATTCATCACCCTGGACTGCATTTAGATAAAATTTGAAATTAAACTATTCTGCACAAAAAGACCACGAAAATGTTTTATTCGTTGTATCTCTTAATGTTCCTGTTTATATAGGGAAAAATTATTTGAAGATATTTTGCATATAAAATTGACCTGTTAAACACAGAAATAGAGAAAAGCTTGTGTGAAACATTCACATTAGAGGCCTGGAAAAAACCTGAACAACCCCTCCCCCTAAAAACACTGATATGGTTTCTACTTCTTGCCTGGAAGCAGTAATGTCTGAGACCTTGACTGAATTAAGTTAAGCTGGTTACAAATTTTGCTGAAATCTCAGTTGGAAAATCAGGCCACAGTGAAATTAACAACATAAACAATGTCTTGAGGAATAAATGTGAAGAAAACTGGAAAAGTAGGCTAAATTTCTGGGTTTGGCTTAGGTCAGGAAGAAAGAAAAGGGGGACAGTGTCCTTTTCACAGAGAAATGGACAGGAATCACCAAGCGTGAAATAAGTGTTTCCACTGCTATTTATTGGAAAGCAGTGGGAGCCCTTTTTCCTCCCTAGTTCACCTTGAGGGAGGTCTAAACAAAAAAAACCAAAAAACCAAAACAACAACAACAACAACTACAAGTTTTGACTTCTAGTTTTTCTAGTAACTCTTTTACGTCTTTGATCAAGGGCCTGATTTTATTTTCCCCTTGTTTGTTCTCTTTTGCAAAATGAGGATAGGAAGTCTCTTTTGTTAGCTTCATACATGGGTTTTTTTTCTTATCTACCTCTTGTCATCAATGAAACCCTAAAAGACTGAAAAAAAATTAATGTTTTTGTTCAAGTTAATCTCTTCCTAGAGAGCAAAGAGAGATGTGCACCTACATCCATCCCACTGAAGTAATTTGAGTGTGCCCAGCTCCTTCAACTGATGCCTTATGCTGATGCCTTATGCCTACACAGGGGACTGTAAGCATGAAGTCTCTCTGCAACACCTTGCATGTTTGGGCTCCAACTCTGGTTTTATTTGTACTGGGAAATATGAACTAGAAGCAGTGGTATGATGGGAGGGGTAGAAAACTCCATCTGAGTAGCTCCTAAGACTCCTACCCTCCAGGGATCAGTAAGACTTGCTGTGTGGTACCCTGATTAGAGAATGAATTCAAATATTCACCTATATGATTTGCAGACTCTTGGACAAAAGGTTATTAAAAAATATTTCTGGCAACAGACTTGTTCTGAAAAAAATTTTTTGAGCCAGCTTTACTCTGCATCGTTTTGGAGGTAATTTGCACCTCTTTGTGCATGTGCAATGTGACATTTCCACTAAGCCCAGGCCTGCCTGCATTTCTGTGCAGAAATCCTATCAAACACATGGTTTGGCACCAGGCACACTGAGAGCCTGGGGTGGGTACCTGAGTGGAGTTCATACCTTGTAGTTTATTCAACTGGAGATGAATGGACCTGCTGTTTCCAGCAGACTGCTTTTCTAAAGAGTTCACTTGTCTCAGAGTAGCAGTGAAAGAGTAAAAACGTCCAAGCCCTCAGCCTTGCTAAGAATTAGAGCATAAAGTCACCACCAGCAGCTTGATTGGGCAGAAATGCTGGATGACACTGTGGGCCTGCAGAACTCCCAATACCCAGTGCTTAATGGGCTGGGGTTTTACCCACTTCAGACAGTGTAGCTGCAATCCTGAATGAGTTTTTGTTGTCCTGAGAATGCTTATGATTGTGAGAGCAGAAACCTTAAAAGCAAAACAAAAACCCCTAAACCCAAGTGGGGATTTTCTTCTCTCTGTGTGCATATGTATTATTTCTGGCTACTATGTCGTTTTTCCTCTGCAATTTGGCTTTGTTGAGTTGATAGTATCACTTCGGTCAAACCAACTACATTTCCAGACCTGGGCTGCACAGCCCATTACCGAGGTGAACAGAGAGGTTTTTACCAAATAACCTCATTAAACTGCTACACTTTTTGTTCAGCAAGAAACAGTTCATCGTGCAATATCTCAGTTCTTTGGGCTCCTCAAACCAACTGGAATTTGCCCACCTTGTCGTGAGGTGCTTTTGTTCTCTTGTCACATGTTCTGTGCTCTTTGCCACATGAGTTACAGATGGCAATTTTAATTGGAAAACACAAATCTAATAAATTCAGCAGATTAGTGTTTGGCTGGGATTGAGGGCTGAGATTGTTCAATTGACTATTATGGAAAACACATCAGCCAACCTCATCCCTGACCAAAGAGCAGTGGTTCCATCCCCTTACAAACAAAGCCTTTGTTTTGTCTTCCTTGCTCTGTGATTCTGGTCTCTACTGTGCATTTGTTTCCAAAGCAAAACAAAGAATTCATAATCTTTGGCAGTTGAAATATTTCAACTTGGATATTCCTGTTACACAACTTACCTACTAGCTGATCAAATAGGAGATGACCTCACTGCTGAGGAACAGTATTTTTTCAGATGCCTTCAGCCCTGTTTGTTTCTAGTCCAGCTTTTGCCAGGAGTCAGCCATAAGGCAGAGTGTAAGGATCAGGGTGCTGGTGCTGCTGCCCCACATTCCATACTGCAGAAGGACTCAAGCCTGTCCATTTGTTACGGTTTGTGAAATGAGCACACATATTATTTGTATTCTCTGTGATGAAATGTAGAGGGTTATGGATAATCAATGTGTGCCATACAGCCCTTGACTGTTTTACCTGCATTCTGCCTATTGCTTCCCCCTGGTTAGTTATAATATGTCTAGACTTCTATCAGATTTAATGAAAACAATCATAGTGGCAACAAAGATTTCATTTTTCCTCCAAATGTGCTTCGAGTTGACCCTGGCTCAGAGTGCCAGCAGCTTCCTGCAGTGCAGACAGTCCTGTCATGTTGCAGGGTATATTCTAGGGACAGATTTGAGCTAGGAGCAGATTTGAACTTTTAGGTGTAACTGCCACGAAACTCAATTTTCCATTGAGTCATGTGATATCTCTTCCTTATTATTTTGGCCATTCTGTTCAGACAGGTTTTAAGTGTTTCATTTTTTATTCCGAGGCACTGAAAACAAGAGCCAAAGAAGCCTAGCAGAAGAAAGCAGGAGAAGAACACATAAAAGGATGTAAGGTACTGGACTGCACCTCTATTTTTCTGGTTTTGGTCCTGTATCAGTGTAAACTGCATGATCTATTAACCACTGAGCATGATGGGGTCTTGAAAAAACCAAATTAATTTAGAAAATGGATAGACTACCTGAGTAAGGACAGCACCAGTATTAGGCATGACAAACAAGCAATGAATGACTCTTATTTTTTGGATGAATATTTGTAGGATTAACATATAAATTTGAAAGTTGAACAAAAGAGAGGAATGAAAACAGAAAAACAAAAGACATATCTTTACAGGTCTTCTGCCAACCATTTGATTTTTCTGAGAGTGCATTTTTTGACATTTAGTAACAATAATTTGATTTGTTTTAGTATTTGAGACCCTTGGCAAAGACTGGGGATTTGTTATGCATTGCACGTGTTGCACATGTAGGGACAGCTCTGCTCATAGGACTTGCAAAGTGCAGGAGCAGAAATAAAGGCTCACTGAGGTGCTGGTTGGTTCCATGAGGTGTTGGAAAAGGCCAAGCAGGTCACTGGCATAGCCAGGAGTAAAGCCCAAGTGTGCTGGCTCCTGATCTTGTGTCCTGCTTATTAAACTTTGCCTCCTGTAGCAGAAGAATGGCAGCCAAAATGCTGCAATTGTCTTGGGTGGGAACAGGGTTGAGAAAGACACAGAAAAAAACATGTTCAGCTTTTTATGAATTCGTAATTTTCTGGATTTGTCACTAGCAGTGACAAAACTGCCAGTGCAGTTTCTATCTGTTGATTTCTGCACCTAACAAATTTATTAGTGGGTCTTGGCTCCTCACACTCCCTCTGTTTTAACATTTCTCTCTGCATGGTGTCTGTACAGTCAGATATTTTACTGGATTGTTTTATAACTTTCCAGTTAGGTATCAATACTACCAATCACCCAGTAGCAATATATGAAATAAGGTATCTTTAAGTGCTGAAGGAGTGTAAACTTGAAGCTTGGCAAACCATGTTTTAAGGAAGAGTTGAACAAATGTTCTGTCCCTTCTCTTGAAGCCTTTACACGCTGGCACACAACACATACAGTGGTTGCCATAAGCTTTTATTAGGGCTGTTTTTCCGTTTCTGAGAGGGAACAGTGCTGCGGTATCTGCAGCACTCGTTGTGTTCCCTGTAGGAAATGGATAAAGCACACTGAGCACACGGGAACAAAGCACAGCCTGCCAGCCCCAAGGATGTGTCTGATAGGTACTGCATGGGTAAGGATCAGCAATGCCCAGAGCATGACAGGAGAGCTGGGTCAGAATTGTTCTCGTGAACAGTGAGTTGATTTAACCACTGCTATTTACCACTGAGACCTGGATTTATGTGTTTAGAGTCATTTCAATGTCAATACGTCAGCGCTTAATGCAGATCAGTTCTCTCTAAAGAGGACAGGAATGATCCAATTTCCTCTTTACTGATGGGTGAACAGGAGCCACAGAAAGACTTCATGATTTGTTCACCTAGCCAGCCAAGATGGAACAAGGGATTCCCAATTCCCAGTTTGTTGTTCTAGTGATTGGTGGAGTCTGTTTCCATTCCCGAGCAGTAATGTCTGTCCTAAACCCATTAAGAACACTCCTTCTTATTCCATATTCCAAACTAGAACAAACTGTACTGATGTGACCCCAGTTGTGAAGCTATAAATTTAATTTACAAGGTCATTTATATGGGAGGAGAAGTAGTGTCAAAATACAAGAATCTATGCAAGTAGAAAACAGAAGAGGCATGGATAACATAACCCCTATAAAATGTCTCCACATGTGATTTGTGTGGAAACAGTTGCTCTGAGATCTGAAGGAAATCTGTTGCTTTTGGCAAAACTGGTAATTCTACAGCTCAGGAGTTACTAGGGCCTCTGTGTGATACTTTCTGAGCTATGGACTTATCTTAAAGACTTCCTGTTTTGGAGCTCTCAGTCCTGCCAAGATGTTTGTCTTAGCATGATTCAGTTCTGTTATTAGAATGATATCAAGATTTACAATGAGCTGGTAAAAGATTAAAAGATAGAACTGCAGCAAGCATAAAGATGAACATAGTCTGGAATGGAAGGTAGAAGAGTCAAGAAGAAAATTTCAGGCTGGATGTTGATTTAGCAGTATTTTAGGCACTCTGTGCTTTCTGTAAGTCCATCAGTGCAGTGAGCCTGTCCTCACTGCAACACTTGTTAGCTCTAAAAACCTTTTTCTTCCACTGCCAGCTCACTGTTGTGCAGTGTGGAAAGGAGATAGATATAACCAAATTAAATTGATTTGATTATAAAAATATTAACAATGTCTTTACAGAAGTAACTATAGGATTTGGTCTCTAGGGTTCTTCTGTTCTAGGTGCTGACCCAGTTCCTATGCACACAGGGTGACACTTGGTCTGTTCTTTGGTAACTTCTCTAAGTGATACTGAGCAAAATAGGGAGCAGCCACCTATGGTTTCAACTGTGGACACACAGGGTTCATTTTGAAGCCAATAAAGGCTGTGGAGCTGGGAAGAGACAGCTGAAAAATAAACTATTATTTGGCAAAAGGATCTGAACGTGCAAGGTCTTCCATAGGTGTTAAAGGGTCTGACAATCAGTGGGAAACACTACAACTTCATGACCCTTACACCGTAATGACCACGTCCTCTCAAGGCTCCAACCCTGCCAAAACCCATCCTACCTCACACTAAATAGCAGCAAAAAGACATTAAGTCAGTTTATCTTAAAATCACAAATCAATGCACTTGGGGTAAAAATTCTATCAAAGCAGAGTTGATAACTCCCAAAGACAGGGCAGATAGAAACCTGTCTTGCTTGGGCACTGTGAGTACTCTCAATTTTGGTCAATTTGATTCATCAGGGTATCACTCAGGTGCTACCAAAATGTGGTAACATAAAAGAGACCAGGAAAATTACATTAAAAAGCACAGCAGAAACATTATTTTACCAGAAGTGCTTGGGGTGTTGGGCAATGCTTTCTCCACAGGTTCAGCTTTCTTTCCCTAGTAGCATCTCAAGGATATAGGTTCAGGAGTGGAGTTCTCATCTGAGGTTTAGCCACACTCTGAAGAAAATACTGGCAAGCTTGGGAGAGAATGGAGATAGAAAGAAACCCCAAACTATTCAGAACTGCTGCTTTTCTAAGCTTTTCTAGCTAGGACATACGAGGAGGGAAACCTTAATTCTGATGGGATTAGTGGGAATTTTTCTTTGCTCTTCCAAGGGGCCAGGATTTTACCCACACCTCAAGAGCCTGCAAGTCTGAAGGAGAAGGTAAAGTGCCTCTTGTCCAGCTATGCAGGCAATCACTGGGGTGAGCTGTGTGATCTGGGCATAATTCAGTATTTCTTCTCCAACCACTGGAAAGGTGAGAGAGCTTTTGGAAAGTGGATTCTGACTTAAATGTCAGAACTAAAAAATAAAAAAGTGTGACTGGATAAATGAACGGAATGAGATGATGGATTAGCTCATACATTTGCAGTTACTCACCTGGTCTCCTCCACAGTATAAAGTCACCTTCTTCCTTTCAGTGGCAGGTTTTGTTGTCACTTGTAGTTAATATTGTAATTAAATAAACATAGATTTGGCATGGAGTTTATTCTGGCCTCTCTCACATTCATGGAGTAAGGAAAGAGGCACCTATCTGACCTGGCTCTGTGACACATGGGACCAATCAGTCAAAGGTTTTGCTCTACAGAACAGTTGTTTAGATAGCAATTCACAAGATTTACAGAGGAGATAAATTATACTGGACTCCAAACTACACCATACCCATTGCTTGTCTTAAGGTTAAAAGGGGAAAAAAACATTTATGAATGGATAGAGGACAGGATGGGAGCTCTCTCCCACTCCCTCACAGACATACTTGTATGTATAGCTGGTTTATATATATATATATATATATATATATA
>VXBB01009081.1:337993-362226 GCA_013399915.1 Illadopsis cleaveri | reverse complement strand
AGTGGATTTTTTATTGTGTTCAAAAAAAAAAAAAAGAAAAATCTCTGTTTTGAGCTGTTATTAATTGTCACTGTGCAATTGAAAGGTCAAACCTGATGTTCTTGCTCAAGCGAAATGCTTTGGAAAGCCAATGGAGTTTTGCCTGAGAAAATACTGGATAGAAGCATGCACAAATGTCAGCATTGGGACTGGATTTGAACTGGATTCAGGCATTAGTTAAGAGAGTTCCAGAATAAGCTCTAAATGTTGAAAGAGTGCTATCTTTAAAGGGTACTTCTACATGAGAAATACGGGGTGATACCCTCAATTTATAAACTCTCAGGAAGAAGGAGGAAGTGGCTGTCATTTATGGCACTGTTCCCTTGGTCCTAGGGGTGTGAGCTACCAAGTGCCATTAAGTAAGTCTGAGGTCAGGCTAAATGCTGCTCCTAAAACTTCCAACCTCTGATTGTCCACATCCTGTCCCTCCAGGTGATATCAGGGTGACTTTCAATCCAGGCCTGTTCAGAATATCTTGGTGTCCATTTTTTCATGCATGTGCATGAACCAGCAAGAGTGTTCACAGACAACTATCCATGGTGCAGCAACCAGGAAGGTGCTGGAAGAAGAGGGATTTCATTTGTTTAGCAGCTGCAGAGGCAGCTCTACTGCTCATCTCTTTCCATCCTGAACTTACTGTCCCACACCAAAGCTCATCTGCCCTGCTCTCTGATCTCTCCTGTAGTGCTTACTCTGTAACATTCACAAGATCATTTTTTGTGCAGCTTTTCAAGAATTGACTGAAACGTTTCTTATTTCTGTGTCAAGTTCCTAATTTGACCTTTGCAGATCTAGTCAGAGTAACCAATCATGGGATAGAAAAGGTAATGACTGATTTTTGTGAACAGCTTACACAGTGCAGCATCCTAAATTAAATAATGAAATGTCAACAGCAAACTTCTTGTAAGTTATTCTGAGAGGGAAATGGAAAACAAGTTCACAAGTCCTTTCAAATAAATCTGAAAATATCTCAAGCTACTCACAAACAAAAGAAAAGAGATGGGGTTTCCCAAGAAATTTATCATACTGCTCAACTCCATTCCTGTCCAAAAGGTTGGGAAAATGAACAGCCACTTCTCACTTTTGCAATTTTAATTTCCAAATAGGACAGAATACAAAGTATTTAGTAGATTGTGGGTATTTCTGCATTGAGGGATGTCTCCTGAAAGTAGAATCAGATGTTTGCAGGTCTCATGTCACTCTGATATTGATGAATTAGATCTTTTTACTGATATTTCATCTGCTGAGTTATGGCATGGTGGATGGAGCTGAAGAATATTGAGGTGTTCTTAACTCTTAAAATAAGAATAATGATGATAATATTAAAGGCTGGAAAGTCTGAACCAGATCTCAGCTATCCTTGTGGTAAAGCCTGACACAATCTCTGTGTAGAGACTATTTCTATACTCTATTTAAAAAACATGATAAACTAGAATAAATAAATAATAATTTTTGCATCAAAAGATGAAAAAAACCCCAGGCTCTTCATTTTGACAAGAGCCTTGTTCATTGTGTACAGTTTTCACAGGCAAAAGATTGTGAGTGTGGAGTTTGCCCTGCTCTGACAGAGGAAGGTGTAACAGGAGCCAACAAACAGAAGGAGGATCCATTCAAAGCAGGAGTAAGGCTGCATTTGAAACAATGAGCTTATTTAACCAGGTTGGAAAAAATTACCCAGGAACATTGTGGATCTCCATCACTGGAAGTCTTTAAATCAAGAATGGATGTCTTTCTGATGACCATGCTTGTTGCTACAGCAGGAGTTATAGGCTTTGAAATTCCATGGCTCGTGTCATCCAGGAGGCCAGGGTAGATGATTGCATTTGGTCTCCAGTGGCCTTCCAGTCCCTGCAAAGCATTCAGCTGGATTGCTGTTTGCAGCATGTCTGGAAGAGGAAAAGTAACATTTCTCATAGCTGGACAATAGATGACAAGTGGTTTCCACTGGAGTTACAGATCAGGAGGTTTTTTTGAATTTTCCAGGCAATGCACTAATTTTTCAGGGAATAAGGAAACTGCCAAAGGACTGTTTGGTTATTTAAAATTTCATTACAGCATCCTTTCCACTCCTCCCCCTTGTCCTCCCCTGCAAAATCAGTGTAGAGGTGAACAATGCATAGAAGCGGGGTACTGGTCCAAAATATGGAAACACTGGCTCTGAATAACTGTGTTTGCATTGGGCATCCTTTAAATGACATTAATTAAGTTGACTGAATTTCTCTGAGTGCTGTGAAATGACTTTTGAAAGAAAACAGATTTCAGCAATTTGAAAAAAAAAATCTATTTCATTTGCAAATGGCACAGATCGTCTAAGGCTGGCCATAGTGTTCATGAATTGCCACAGACACCAGAGGAACAGGATCTACACAGTCACTTCCAAACTTCATTGCCAGAATCAGTCAATTCCTATAGCACTCCTGCTCTGATACACCAGGTAATGGTAAATATTATGGATGCAAAAGAGAAGAAACAAACAGGCATTCCTTAGTGGTATTCTGCTGCAAATAGACCAGCACTGTGCACCGACTTGCTGCAGCCCATAGCAAATTAATCAAACCACAGAATATCTGCAAATATTTACCTGATGGCTGGGGGTTGAAAAAGTTATAACATAAATAGCTTAGTACATAAAATAGATCTGATTTACATTTCAACACATGTGTTGGTGAGAGTAAATGATGGGGAAAAAAAAGAAAGAGGAAAAAGCTAAAAAGAAAACAAATAGATTATATTTCCAAAATCCTACCAAGTATGTGATGCACTGAAATGATCAGACTCTTAACTGCTTGTAAATCTGCCTAGACTGGGGTTGTGAATTTATTTTTAGGGTGACAGCAGAAGCCTTTCTAATGCTACCATTGTGGCACTGTGTCAGCTGAGTAAGAAGCAGCAAGTATGGCATAAAAGTCATGTGGGCAATCTGAGAAGGAGGCAGTTTAGCAGTACAAAAATTTCTGTCCAAGTAGAGGAATATCCTGATGTAATTGTATTTATAACCTGTGAACTCCTGAAATCCTAGGGAGAGTACATCTGAGGACAGTGCTGTGGCTGTTCATGGCCCAACTAGGAGCTATTTCATTTTTGAAGAAGGACAGCAAGAATTCTTGCTCAGCTGCTTAATAGAGTGTGTCAGAGCTCTGCTGTCCTCTGTGGAAGTGGTACCTTCCCAGCACAACAGTTCTGCATCCAGTCCTGCCAACCTCAAATATCCCCCCGAGTCATATCTTACACTTTTCATAAATCTTAAACTTGGTTTCAAATGAAAGAGCTTCAAATAAATGTCTTTCAGTTACTTTTATTTCCTGTCTGGTTTGGGGGTTTGATATTGGTAGGCAATAAGGTTTTTGTGGTCTTGGAAGCATGCTTTCTCCTCTTGGACATTTGGCACTCCTCATGCATCAGCCTGAGGCATGGTCACAGCAAGGATGACCTTGGAAGAGGAACAAAGCAGAAGAAGATGCCATTGTGGAGGAGTTCTGGAGATTGGAAGAGTTGCACACATGGATTGTGGCTACATATTAGGATTTGAGGTTGGAGTTTTTTAAGGCACTGAGTGAAAAAGTGGGAGACTGCAGAAGTTCAGCAGAGCATTTCTGCTGACATCCTCAGCTGGGGAAGCATTAAAAATGTTGACACAGACTGTCAACTTCTGGTTTCAGATTCACTCCTCCAGGATGAGAGACAAGAGTTCACATCCCTCAGACATTGTTTCAAGCTGTCTACAGGCTAGAGAAGATAACAGTGGATCAGCTTACATTTTTATGAGTTCGCTTGTAATTACAGGAAAGGAAAATTGTGGTTTTGAGTGTTAATTTCAGTGGGAGCCGAAATGCAGAGGCACTTCTGAAAATTTTGTCTGCAGTTTATTTTGAAAACAGAACTGTAACTTTTTAATCTCAGTTCTGTGAAAAATGTCAAAGATGGAAAAAATATTAAGTCCTGCATGTGGGCAGAAATAGATGTGACAGTTCTACCTGATTAATTCTGAAGAAAAGCAGCACAGCCTTATGCAAAGGAAATTTCTCAAAAGTACATGAAGACCTGAAAAGTTACGCTAAGGGAGATTAAAACTGACTTTTGAACATCAAATTCAAAAGAACTTCTCACCTCACTTTGTGAATTGTAACAATTCAGTTTCTTCAAGATACTCAAACAAATTGAGCTTTGTCTTCCAGGCCAATGGAAATATATTATACTGTTGCAAAGGAGAATGGCTCCAGCAACTTTATGGAAAGGGGGAAGGTTCCCAGGCTTTCTGTTCCCAATCCAGTTTAGTTTCAAGCCTCATGTTCAGTTTCACTTTCAGAGTGCCCTAGGAGAAAATGTAATTTAGACTAGAGCTGCATTCAGAAGTTAATGGCACTGACTGTAATCCTTCAAAATGATGGATACTGGAATTTCCCCTCCTTTACAGGAGGAATTGCATTTCTCAATGTCACAAAAGGGAGAGAAACAAACATGCAGAAACAGCAACTGGCCCTCAAATCTTTGAAGATACATGTGTGTTGCCAAAGCTGAAGTAATTTTCCTGCCAGAAATCATTGTGAAGGGAAGTTAGAACTCCTGTATCTGTGCCCTTTGTACTGTGCTGACCTGGTTAAAGATATCATTCTGTGTATTGGAGAAAAACTGGGAATTGTGGGGGAAGCAGAGAGATCCTCAAGCAGGTGAGGGTTTGTCTCTTGAGGTAAAGGAAAATCTTAGACACAAAGCCCAGTTGCTGTTGTCTGTCTTCTGTGTTCTGCGTATTCCGAGTTCTCAGCAAGGGTTTGAACAGCAGTATTTATGTGTTTGGGCTGGTTTTGCAATATTGTATCTGCTTTTGCCTTGTTTTCCATGGGCTGATTTACTGCTGTTGCTTTGCTACACATTGACACCTGTGCTGGTCACGAGGT
This sequence comes from Illadopsis cleaveri, assembly GCA_013399915.1. Classification (NCBI taxonomy): domain Eukaryota; kingdom Metazoa; phylum Chordata; class Aves; order Passeriformes; family Timaliidae; genus Illadopsis; species Illadopsis cleaveri. The sequence goes on along the minus strand of VXBB01009081.1, from coordinate 357,292 downwards.
GCTCTGTGCTGAAACATGATGTCCTCAGAATAATCTTCAAGAGCCTGTGAGGGTAACAAATGGATGGGTTTGCCTGAAAGAGGTGGATGGAAGGATGAGACAGAGCCATTCTGATCTTTTCCATTAGTATCAACACTAGTAGCAAGAAAGGAGGCCTAAGAAGCATCTTCTTTTTAGAAATAACACAAGGAAGGTTATTTCACTTAGATTAATCGAACCTCAGACCCAGACTCTTCATCCCTGCAAAATTATCCATGTCCTCTGCAGCAGCTACATGGGAAAGGTCAGTCTATCACTTTGAGACTGTTGGATGGGTATGGTCCTTACACTTAAGCTCAGCACCATCAACCATAGCAAATGTCAGAAACACCTGAAAACACTGAAAGCAACAGCTGGTAGAACAACAGCATAACAAAAAGCCAGTGGAAGCAGCTGTTTGTGCTGCTAATGGATCCACTCTGCATCTTCTTCTGAGGTGCACCTCACACTCATGGATCGCTATAAGGGTTTAGCCTTTCAGACAATCAGCACTCAACCCTGAGTGACTAACTCTGCGTGGACTGGATGCATGTTGTATTCAGAAGTCGCTGCTTGCCTTCCCCGGATGCTTTCTCTCCCAGATGACAGTTATCCATTCAGTGTTACTGGGATCAGTACACAGAGATGTTGTATGTCACTACAGGGTGTCTTATGGCCAGAGCTGAAACCTCTGTGCTTGTGTTGCTGGACTTCACTGCAGCTTTGTCAGGGTGAAGTACGAGCTATTACTGTGATGATGTGGTAGGAGCAGCATCCCCAGGAATCTGGACAAGAATATTGAGTGGAATAATACTGGTAGCTTCTCATGCCCTGTTATTGCTGATGTATCTAGTCTGAGGCATATCCCATTATCCTAAGTTATTGCAGTGTTGACAGAGGCCTGGTGTTTTTCCATGGATTTACGTGTGACTGCCGTGATGTGGAGGAACAAAGGGGGTCATGCAATCAGGTGATTTTCCTGAGCAGTAGTGAGCATGGGGTTTTGGCAGATATCTGTGCTCACTGCTCTTCTCAGGTGTCCCCCTCCAGAAAAACTCCTTAGCAGTAGTATTTTTTCCTTTTAACAGGCAAGGAATAATACCAGGGGAAAAAACCTACAATAAAAGGAAGGCTACTTCTTTGGTGTTTTGGGAAACATTTTTGTGAAAAGACTTAACATTTGTTTTTGCAAGGAGATACCTTAAAACACTGACAATTGACAAACAGGCTGGAGTAGGGAACTGGGTTATATCAAGACTGTTTGGTGATGCATTGACATTAGGTGTCACAGCTCCATTAATCAAAAATATTTTTGAGGAAATTCTTCCTGGTTCATTCATGCACAAATAATTTACACTGGGAGCAGTGGGTCTAAACCTCTTTGGCAGACTGAATGGAGGAGCATGATGAACAGCTAGGCTGGCTCCTGAGTGACCAGACACTCACTGCTTTACCAGGGCTCTCCTTTTTTCCAGGTATGCAGTCGTCTGTTGTGCCTGGAGGGAGCTCACAGTAGATATTTGTGAATGATAAAATAAAAGGGGGCTGAGGGCCCAGAGACTCAACAGAGGATCTTAGGTGAAAGAAAGCTCAGTTGTTAACCTTCCTGTGCCTGATATGTGGTTTGTCAATTAGGCAGCAGAAGCTGAGTTGGTTGTATATTGACCTACAAGCATTAAACAACTGGCTGGGAGCCATATCCTGTGAAGTCTGTACTGTCCTTTTGATTTGAAAAGCAGCACCACAGTTGTGGTTCCACTTAGGGTTTTTGAAACACAGGCTTTAGTAAAAAAAAAAAAAGAAAAAAAAATTTAAAAAGTATCTTTCACCAGGTGCACTTTGACTATTTATTTGGAAAAAATAAAAAGGGGTTTGCACAGAAATATCCATAGTGTTCCAAGGGTTATTAACATGCATAGCCATGCCTGGCTTGACCGTGCAGTGTGCTCCTAGACAGAATGACAAAGCTGGAAAAATGAAGTCAAGGAAATATGAGCTGATTTATTTTTTATGTGTAACAAGCTAAACCTTGATCCAGTGCATCTGTGGAGCAAAAGAATATTTATTCAGTTCCACCATTGAAAACAGTGAGAAACACGAGGTGAGTGTGAATTGTCTCAGCTGAACTCATGCATTCTCCAGACATAATTAAACACTGGCCCGATTTTTAATGTGGACTACTTAATTGGATGTCAGAAATTCCACATTTGGAGGTTCAGTTTGACCTTTAGTTACATAAAAGAAGCATTTAAGAGTCTCCAGTGAGTGTCAGTGTCTGAATGCAGATGCCTTATTTGAAAACTGTGCTCCTTTACAGTGATGCATTCCAGGAGGAGAAAGCCCTGATCCTGCAAACAGTTTGGAGCAGGCTTCAGCTTGCTGCCAGTAACACCAGCTTGCTGGAATCCACTCATTCCAGGGAATGGCATGCTAGTAAATACAAGCAGATGGGAAAGCAGTTGCAGGATTCAAAAGTAGCATGAGCTTTTTCTCCCATCTAAATACATACAAATTTGTGAATATACTTTAATTTCAAGGTAGAAGTCCAGAAATGGAAGCTCAGATAACCATCTTTTTCAAATGCCTGAGGATTTGGGGAGGAAGCATCAAATCAATTACAGTGAGACTTTCATTAAGTGGTGGAGCCTGTTAAAGCTGGTGTGACCAGGTGAAAAATGTGATTTTGGTATACACACAAGGTCATTTTTGATCCAGCCAGCCCAGGGGAGATAAATACCACTGAAACTTGTCAAGATCAGCTGGATTTCCATCCACCTAGGAAAAAAGCAGAGGATGTGGGCAGGTGTCTTAATCACAGCTATTGGAGATGTCGTTAATGCATAATGAAGTGTCCTGAAGGAACACTTCTGTTATAAGGAAGTCCTAAAACACATGAAACTGTTTGGTCAGTGAAGCTTCATCTATGCCCCAAGACCTGGAGAGACTCTTGCAGCTCCTGCTGCTCAAACTTGACTCCTACCAGTCCATGGCAGAACAGGGTTAAAGCCATGGGAAGCAGGTAATCCACACGCTGCCAGCACAGATCCAGTGTAGGCTCATGTAGGATGGGCCTCACAGGTAACACAGATCCCAAAGGTGTGTCAGAGATCCCTTTGCACACAGGCTGTGATTCCCTTTCTGTGGTTAAAAAATAGCCTTATTACAACACCAAGAAATTAACTCATCAAGGGAAATGGTTGCTGGCTGGGTATTAAATGCTGGGAGCTGCTTGTAAGGTTTAGGAATGGAGTCAGAATCTCCAGACTTAGATTGGGTATGTATGTGCAGGTCCCTGTTCGCTATGATGTTATGCTGAAACATCCAAACTGACATTCTTGTTCCCATAATGATTTGTTTGGTCAACTCAATTCAGGTAAAAAAAGTAGTTTTAAGGGTAAAAATGTCATCAGTAAAAAGCATTGCTCACTGAAGTGTGTTCCTCACTTGCCAACTACTACTTGGCAGGAACAAGCAGGCAAGGTCTTTAGTGTGGTACTTTCTGGAGAAGGATCCAATGCACTCCATACAAACTGCAAAATCCAGAGAGTGCCAGACTACCAGTGTAGAGTATTTTCATTTGCTGAGCCACAGGGGACGGTAAAAATCTGCAGATAATTTCTCAACTTTAAACAAATGTTCTTAAATGTTCTTTCTGTGTATGGCTTGCAATTCACACAGGGCAAATGTCCTCAAGAAAACAAAACTCGATGAAAACTGGGCTGTCAGTCAGCCCTGAGAGAGCTCTGTAACTTGAATTACATCCATATTACTCACTAGGGCAACTGTGTATATATAAAACAATTTGCACCATTTGAACTGGCTGATCTAATGATGTAAAGTACTCAAGCAAACAGAGAAGTCCCCAGGAAAATTATGTCTTTAAAATTAATTCTTTCTCTCACTGTATTTGTTTATAGAAAAATTTAACAGATAAAGAAATGGAGGTTCTTTCTAGGCACAAAAAAATACTGCATAAAAAAAAATTCATGGATTGGATAAATGCAGTATTTTGATCATAGCCTGTGGAATATGCAGGGGGGCAATCTACAGTTTAGGTGTTCTAGTGGTTCTTAAATCACAAGTTGATATCTGCAATATTATGACCAAGGCTTCAGAAGTAAAGACAGTTGTAAAATATTTTCAAGCAAAAATAACTTAGGGTTTGTATTTCCAAGTTTTCTGTCTGTCATTCTGTGGACTACAGGAATGGAGAGCTCTGTGGAGCTAAAAGATTCTCAAGATTCTCTTTTTTCTCTTTTAGCCTTTTTTTTGGAAAATGCCCACCCAGTATCAGAATAAGTAGCAAAAAACCACGAGTGTGACAATCCTCTTGTCACACCGAATTTCCTGCACTTATGTTTTTTAAACAGATGATGGCCCTGGTGAGAGGGTGAGACTGTGTACAAATGTTTGTGGTTCAGAGCCCAGTTTTCCAAAGAGAAGTCCAGAACACACAATACGTCACCTGTTTGTACTCCAGCTTCATGAGGCAACGAAGACAGAATTATCCAGCCTTTCCAGATCAGCTCTCCCGTGGGGCTTTAGAGCTGAGTTTTGGTCTCTGCAACACACAAAAATGTTTCCCCACATGAATTAAAATATTACTTCTTGGCTGTACAGAGTGCTACAGGCTTTATCCACTGGTGTTACACTTTTATAATGTTTTAACCATTCCCAAACTAAGGTGGGGAGATGGTCTTGCCAGCATACTATTAGTCTGCCTTTGGCTCAGAAAGTGTTTGCATTTCTTGTTATTACTGCTAAGCTGATTATTCACCGTTTATGTGAAGAAAATTTATCATGTCCTATAATACACTTAATGAGAGATAGAGAGGATTTTGCCAAGTGAGGTTTCTCTACCTCCAATCTGGATAATTTTTATGACTGACTTCAGGAGCAGCAGAAGTCAGACCCAGTGTGGATGCTTTTATTTGATGTTAAGTGAGTTTAGAGCCCAAGTGAATACCTGGGCATGGCAAAAGGTTTGCTGCTGTCTGTAGTAGCACTGGAGTGTATCCAGTGAATGGTACAAACAAAGGCTTTACTAAAATTAGGACTGACATGGGCATGTAGCTCTTCCTCTGTGCCTTTCTGCTACAACTTACTTCCAGTTTGTGAAGGGAAGGCTTTGCCTGTGAGAATGAACGACTTCATGACAGTAGATGGGTTCTGTGTGCTGTCAGTCAGCAGGAGAATCAGCCAGTGTCAGACACCCCAGTGGGAATGTTTATTCTGCCCCATGGGCGTCCATATTGGGGCATCTATTGCCTCCCTTCCCACTTACATTCCCCTGGCCCTGCTCTATGGGCATACCTGACACAAATGCCAGGTGCTGGCTCCTGGACATGGAGCAAGTCCATCGAAGGTAGACTGGAGCAATCCTCCCATTTCAGATTGCTGAACACAGACCTGGAGAGAGCACAGAGCATGACTGCTGCATACAGAAATGAAGAAACTGGCTATAGGGAGCTCAGGACTTTATTCCAGTTTCCACATGCTTAGGTATTGTGCACTTCCATCAATTATTACATTGATTATGCATTTTTAGCATTGATCACCCTTTCTAGTTCTTTGGTTGTAAAAGGTCCTTGGCCAGGTGGCTCTCAGCCAGGTGGCTTTCAGCTCTCCAGTGATATTTATATGAGAGACAAGCTGTGGTCACATTTTCAGACGCATTGTGGTCACATTTTCAGTCAGGAATTAGGGCAAGAATAAGACCATTCTTTCCCCCTCTCCAGTTGGAAATATTGTTCAGAGGCATCTTTCTGGTGTCATTTCATGTCTGTTCATTTTGGTGTGGACAATGGCCAGTGTCAATCACGCTGCCGTGCCAGTCGAGCAGAAAGACCAGACAAGGAGGGGACTTGAGGGCCATGCTCAGCCTGCAGGGAGAACATACAGTGCAGGTAAGTGGAGGAGGCAGGCTACTCGGAGCCACTGAGTGTGCCCTTTGTGCAGCACATTGTGATTTTTGGCTATGAAGGCAAGCAGGTGGGCAAACTAGAGGGAGGGAGAGATTTTTCACTAGCCAGCTCCAAGCTGGCCTTTGCCAAGGGAATAACTTTAAGTGCAAACGGAAACCAAATCATAAACAACTGCATGTTGAATGTCAGGGGATGGAAATGTTGTAGGAGTCAGAGTCCATGTTTGCTTTCTTGGTGTGTTCTTTTCCGTGCTCACTAGAAGAGGAAAATGGAATTTAGGATGGGGAAAAGAAAGAGCTGGCAGTCCTGATAAAGCAAAACCCACATGGACACTACCTGACAATAATATGCATTTAGCTGCCAACAAAAGGGATGCTAAATAAGCATGGATCTCTTACCAAGTGCTGCTAGCTGGATTTATTTGGTTTAGGTGTTTTTTTTTCCTTCCCTCAGTGTTTTTGCTAATTATAAGCTGCAGCACCAAGAATATTTAATTCTGTTGGGAGGATGTGTGGTTTTCTGGGTGGTGGGAGTAAGATAGCCAGGCATACTACAAAGGAGATGTGTCCTAAAACAAAGGTTTTAAAGCATTTTCTGTCCATCTGAGCAAGCACCTTGTACTGTTGGGACTTCAGATAGAGCTTTACTGCTAAGACCAGCTTAAGGGTGTTCTCTGCACATACATTTTCAGTGACAGAACTCCATAATTCAGCAAGGTGGATCCAGTTATGCCAGAATAAATTCCAATATAATTTGTTTTGCTGATACACCTTTATTCCAGTTATGCCAGGATAAATTCCAATAAAATTAGTTTTGCTGATATACCTTTATTGATTTTTAAAACCTAAATGCACAATGCTGTTTTGAAAACCTAGTGACTCTTCTGGAAAAGCTGTGGAGTCTGGACCCCTGGGAATATCTTAGTGGAATATTCTTGTTCCTATTGTTCTACACTGTGGTCACCTCTGCCTGCTTCTGGAGGCATCTGCTGTGACCTAGAGGAATTTATTGGCAGGAACCAAGACAAAGTTCTCAATCTGATGATTTAATCCCTGTTTTATTTTTGGAGAGGTGGTTGCAAAGAAGCAGTGTGGCTTCCCCAGTGAAGCTGTGTTCTTTGGCATTGCCTTAGGAGTCCCATTAGCTTCTCAAATTAAAAGATTCTGGTGTGTTACTAGAACAGCTGTTTTCATTAAACTCACTCATTTAGGATACAACAAATAAACCTTTAATCTAATGTGTTGATCAGTGACAAGTCAGCAAGTTCATTGAAGGTGTTAGCAGCTGAGGAAATGTGTGTTTGCTGCTGCTTAGTCCAAACAAACAAAGTGTTTTTCTTTGTTGCCTTAGAAGTATTCTCCAAATTGTGAAGAGGGTCCTGTTCCAGACTCATTTTGGGTCTCATCTGTCATTATATGTGAAGAAAATGTTATAGCTCACAGGTAAGAATTGTTATGGCTTATCAATAATCTGTACCAGTTTCAGCTGGATTCGAAGGGACACAAACCTGGAACAAGGGATTTCTTTTTTTGCGCTCCTTCCACCCCCTGCTTTTTAATGTAGAAAGGCTTTAAAAAATTCTAAAGCAATTTTACAAATAGCAGCCAAATTATAATAATGTTTTCTTCTTTCTCCTGCTACTCTGAAAATTAACTCCGTTTCTTTTTCTTTGCGCACTGGGCACGAAGCTGAAACAAATATTCCATTTACAGTAACCATGGCTGGCACACGTAAGAACCAAAGTCTTGCTGGTCTTTGGGATTCGTATTTGGGAGGAAAAAGTGGTGGCACTAATCACAGCCTTGGCATTTTAAACTGAGAGCTGTGGTCTTTTAGGGACATGTCTACTCGAATGATCTTCAACTAGCAGTTAACAGCTGTGCTGTTTGTATTTTCCAGGCTGATTCTACCTTTGAAGGTCTGTTTTCCTCTACCTGCATGCCCAGGAAAAGACAGTCCTGCGTCACTTCAGATTAGGTAAGTTTTCTTTGGGATAGGAAAACCTTAAGCTGAAAACTCAAACCTAACATGAATCTATACCAAACCAAATAAATCTGAAGATCCATCTGTATCCTGGTATCTCTGAAAAATGGCAAAAGCTTGGAATATCCTAGGACAGCAATCCAGTGAGTGTATTTTATATGAAGGACCAGCTTTGTGGTGTCTTGGTGCATTTCCCACAAATCTACTTAAAGATAATATTAGTGTTAAAAATACCCCAAAAGAAGCAGATATGGATGTACTGACTCCCAGTACAATGTTTACTCTGCCTTTTTTTGGTCAACACAAACAGGCCCTCAAAGCAGCAGGCCTAGAAATTTTTATTTCCTTCCTTGAAGTAGCAGCTGGGTAGTTTGACTTCTGATCACTGTATAAAGGTGAGTCCACACCTTGAAGACTACTGTGTAAAGGTGGGTGTCCACAAAAATGAACTCTTGGGCTTGCACTTCATACACTGCACTTGTTTATACAACTTGTAGTTTTCCTACATATTTAGGAGTAGTTTCCATGTGAAAATTTAATAATTTGAGCTGCTGGAAAACTGAAAACTCATCTTCAAAGTTAAAAGACTAAAGGAAAACTGGTATGTTGTTGTTATTGTCATTGTTATGTCAACATTATAGAAAGCTATCATCACTTTTATAGCTGAGAACTACACTTTACATAGTTACAAGAACTGCTGGTGGTCAAAGAAATGGAACAATCCTTTTGGGAACCACTTTAAAATTCCAGAGGTGGTGTAGTGGTGGTGCTTTTTTTGGGTCTTTAAGTAGAACTGTTCTCTTGCTATTCCCACTTCTAAGCCTGTCCCTGGCCTCCCCATACTGGGTACCTAATAGAATTTAGATATTGAATTTTAAAACTCCAGTAATCATGAAAAATGTAAAGTGCTAGGTATGTTTTTTGCCAAATATATATGTTTGTACTGAAATATCCTAAATACAGGTGCTTTTGGGACCTGATTTTTTATCCTAGTGATGGGTATAGCAGACCAGTGTCTGAGGGTCAAGCATGACAGTTATATTTTGATACTTGCATGATCTTGCAATCACCATATTCCACAACATTAACACATAGTGGAATGAGCAATCCCTGTGTGAACAGACTGTGTATGATAGACAGAAACACAATCTTACCAAAATGGAGTCATCTAAAGGATTGGAAGTGATCTAAAGTAGGAAGGAACAGGGCAATGCTTTCCAGAAGCCTCTGCTGAAGGTTTTCTCACATCAATTGTCATGACAATAGGTGGCACCCTCATGCCAATAAATATCATGTTTGGCGGAACTAGGCTTCCTTGCACTTACGTACTACAATTTCTTTAACCAAAATTATTGCAATTGAAAGCAAAACCAACTCATGGAAGCAGAATGTTCATTAGGGAAAGGGGAGACATGCCTGAAAAACAAAACTGTAAACTCCATTTTGATTGTTAATTCTAAGGTAAAACCAAATTACCAATTTAACGTGAAACTAAACTGGTGTTCTGTTGAGGCAATTGAGAATTTTGAGTGTGGGCCTGTACTGAGCAATGCACACAAACTATGTCATCCTGTGCTTTATAGCTGAGGATTTTGACACTTTAGGGATTACTTCAGAAGAATCCAAGGTGTGTCCTGTTTTATTTGCTGTGTTACACAAAGCCCTGGGTGCATGGAGTATCCAGGCAGTCTTGAAGCTCACACCTGCACAAAGTCAGAAAGGGAATCTTAAAAGAAAGGTCTTCTCTCAGTAGAGTTTTTGTCACTTTTACTTCCAATGTGAGTCAAAACCTGGAAAAAAATATTAACCAGACTTTGTCAAGCCACAGGCATCTTGGCTTGTGGTTTGGATAAATGTCCAGGTCATTTCTTACTCTATCCTGAGCAAATCTTATTCCCTGCTTCTCTGCTGAGATAGAGAGAAGGTTAGGAAGCAGCAGAAAAGAGAACATTAAATAAGCTTAAATGCATTGTAGAACAGTGAAGGGTCTCCACATATTAGGAAGTGTGAAAGACACGTGCTTTTGTTGATTTTGTTGATATAACTGGCTATGAGAAGTTTTGCTAAGCCTAAATTTTATACATTTTTTTATTTTCATGAAAATGGGGTTTAAAAATCTGATGTAATTCCAAGGACATAAATTGTCTTGGGCCTGCAGATGGCCCATAAAATTTGCAAAGCCTTGGCCATTTATAAGCTGGAATTGGATCAGAAAAAGCTTCAGGATTCATTGAACTTTGCTAGTCTTGGCAATGTCTCTGTTACACTTTTGCTGGGATTTTGCTTCATCCTTACATTGCAAAAGTAACATCTTAGGATGGTAAAGCCAAACTAAAGGGGAAAAAGAATTGATGGAGTGAATGAGGTTCCATTCTAATTTGAGTCTTAGCACAGCTGTTCTCTTAGCTAAAATTTTGCTGAAGTAGCTATGATGTTCTAGGGAAAATGAAAATGTCCAGTGTTTCAGGAAGTCCTTCTTATTTAGACTTCTCTTCATTTCCTTTCATCATCTCACACTGATTTTTGCAAAGGTTTGTGTGCAAAGCAGTGTAATCCCTGGACAAATTATACTCCTTGGGATGAATGCTGTGTCCAAGTTTTGATGCCAAAATGGAATTGTTTTCTGCTTAGCATTTGCTCCTCAGCAGGTCTGGTTTTAGGCAGGTGGTTAGAGGTCCAAAAGGGACCAAGAGACTACTGCAAGTCAGTTAAGTCAAGTCAGTCACATTGCACTTAAATGATATTAAATGAAGATGCTTTACCAAACACTTTCATCTGCTCATCTTGCACAGATAAATACCCTGATGCCACTGTTAAGTGTTTCTATTCCTTGAATTTCACAGATGGGAAAACTCCATCAGTTCCCCAAGATGCAACTCCTGTCTTGAAAAATCTAAACAAGTTGGACATATTTTTTGTCCCACATCTAAGTCTTGGGTTGTGACAGTGACCTGCAGTCCTTCAGAGCAGCAGGATCATTCTTTGTAGCCTCACTGGGAATGAGGAGGAATATTCTGCTTCATCATGTGCTTTCTCTATCCCAAAGTGGAAACAGACTGTACAAAAAGTGTTATCAGAATACCACCAGCCTTTTCCTGTGAGCAGCAGGCTTCCAAAGGGAAGCAGTAGCTGCTGAATGTCATGCTTAATTCTTAGAGAGTAGGGAGAACACTCTCATTCCTATTTCTGGTCTCCCCTTGGGAAAAGACTAAGCTGTAGGGAGAAACTTTTGTGCAGTCTAAGTGTCTCTCACTGTGAGCTCCCAACAAAATACTCCAGGGCAGCAATATTTGTGGGAAACTCATCTGGTGGAGCAAGGGAATCAGTCACAGGTTCAGTATAACAGAAAGAACCAAAGGGGTTCATTTGTTAATGTTTCTGTGGTTCTCTTGTCACTGGCAGTAGCCTAAAGGGTAGAAAACTCTTTTGATTTCATTTAGTCAATTTTGTCAATTAAGTAGAATTCTTCTTCCGTTTCTCCACTTTATCTTTTGCAAATATCTAAGTGCATCTTCAGCTGCGGATGTGATTAACACATCCCATTATTTGCACTTCACCTTAACCTGGCTTTAATTAATGAATGATTTTTTGATTGCTCAGTACTGAGGTGTTCATTGCTCCAGGAATGGCAAATTTGTACTCAAATATGTCTTAGCAAGGCCCAGCTTCCTACAACATTCACCAGAGTATCCAAAGGGTAACAGATTCCTTGTGCACTCTTTCTTTGCTCGCAATGGGAGAGAATTTGGAATGCCTGGAGCACACTGCACCCTGGCATTGGTGCTGGCACCATCCTCTGCCATTTCCACAGTTTTCTTTCAAGATGTATTATTGAATTTTTTTTCACAATGTGTCACTTTTGTTTTGCTTTTCATATCTGGATATAGAAGACATTAATTTCTACTGGTTACTATAAGAAGATAGTTCTAACAGTTCAAAATTCAGGAGCTACCGATATTTACAGAAATAAATACCACTGTTTATCAAGCACTTGAAGAACGTTTCCTCATAAGAAAGAAAGGGCTTATTTACAGCTCATCTGTGTATACACAAAGTATTCTGCCTTTCTGATCCTCAGGTCAAATTTTGTATTATAAACCCCAAAGAGATTGTGTGGTTTGCAGGAAGCTGTAAAACTAAATGAAGCGCATTCAAAATACATTTTTGGTCTAATTCCATTTTCCAAATCTATGTATTAAACATGAATATAATAGCCCACGTTTCAAAACCAACAATATTCTCCTTAGAAACCAGCATCTTTGTTTGCAAAGGGGTTCCCAGAATTGCAGTGCCCTCATGGCACACTGAAGTGGGAGTGGGTGGATGGTGGGACCCTGGCCTTCATGGAGCACTGGGAGAGCTCAGGACATTGAGAGCAATGTGAAGGTTAGAGGTAATGTGCAGGTTTGCAACCTTCATTGCAAGTTTCTCAAAATGAGTTCTCAGCTGGGGACTCAGATATAAGTTCCAGACTTCAAGGATAAAAAAACTTTTCTAGAAATAGCTCTTGGTGTCTCTGTGATGCAGCTCACTATTTTCTGTTTGGGGGCTGTGCCTCTTTGGGAATCCTCAGACACTCCAGGTCCCTCCATGCATCTGACATTTCCACGGGACCTGTGGGGACACAACAGTAGGGCTGGCCACTAAAATGTGCTATTTGATTGGCCATGAGCAAACAAATAAGGTTTTGGTCAAATGAGTTACCAAAGACCAAAGGGACATGCTAGCTTTTCTGGAAATCTTGTGAGCACTGGGGAACTTTGGGCTCAGCTGGAAACCTTGGATGTCATTACTGAGCCACTGTGCTTTACTCAAGAGCATTCCTTCAGTATAAGGTTGAAAGGTGAAGGGAAGAAATCCCAGACCTGCACACCATACTGCAGAATACACATATTTCTCCTGCACACATCTCTGGAGGAGTCCCCCACCAAGCTGACACTAACCCTGACAGCCAGATGTGCAACTCGGATCAGACAAAAACCAAAATAGACTGTGGTTTACAGCTGCTTGCAACAATAAACAAAGCATATCAAAGGATCCTCCAAAACACACTTTCTCTGTAGAAACCTACATGGTTTTATTATTCTAGTCTCCAGCTTTAAAGCATTTTTGTCATTTTTGTAGAAGAAGAATTAAATAGTTGCAGATTCCAACCAGGGACAATTGTCAGGGGCTGGACTGGGCTTGCTGGTCAACCACATCCATCTCAGCGAGACTGTGCACTGTCAGCAAAACTTTCCTTAAGGATGATGTTACTTGCCAAAATCTGCTTTCTTCAGTTTGTGATGCATTTTTATAAGGACATTACTTACATAAAGCTTTCCCCACTGCCCCATGCAAATAATTGCAAATACTATTTTATGTGGCCCCAGTTGGCCTGTGCAATATTCAATCTTTCACTTGACTGCTGGTGAGATCTTTCTGTTAAGCAGAATGAAACAGGAGCATCCATTTTTTTGAAGCAAATCTTAATTGTTTTCTCCAGGTAAACATAAATATCACAAATTGGCATGACAAAATGTCATAAGTCTTTGAAACACATTTCAGTATGAAAGCATATAAAATATATATGGTGTAAGCTGGAAGTGTTGCCCTGCAGAAAACTAATTCAGCTTCGCAAACTGATCTGGATGAACTAACCTGGGAAGGGGAAAGTGAGAAAAACTACTCTAATATGAAAACAAGTAAAGCTCCTGTTTCAACCTGGCTTTTTTTGAATCTATTTTAAATCTTTAGCATTCTTTTAGCCTCCAGATTTCTATGAAATTGAAAGATGCTTTGTTCTCCAAGGCTGATATCACCTTACTAGGAAAGCCATGGAGGAGGACTCATAATGTCTTCTATTATACAGCTCTATCTCTACTTAATGTTGACATGAAATTCTTTGCTAAAGTTCTGGCAATAAAATTAGAGAAACTTATTCCCTAAATTGTTTCAGCTGATCAAGCAAAATTTGGAATTCTTTCTACGTCCTGAAACTTCAGAAAGTTAATAGTTTGTGTTATCCTGACTCAGTCAAACTCTTGTCACTTTCCTGGAATCTTTGTGGGCTGAAATACTTGGGTATTTTTACTTTTGCAGACATGTGCATTCTCCTGTGGAATTAAATGTGAGAAAATTTTAGTTGTATTTTATTACTTCAGGAAGAACAGACAAAATAATTGTTCTTGGATTAGTTTCTTCTGTTCTGGTCCTTCCCTTTCTGCCTTGGTGTATTGCTTCTCAGGATTCTGGCTTTTCTAACTCAAGCTAGGAATAATCATCAGGCAACAAAATATGTAGGTGATTCTTTCACTCATCTATCCTAGATCTTCAGTGTCCTAGGGTGACTTTGTGATGCTTGTACCTGCAATCATCTATTCTGTTTATGCTGGATATTAAGTTCTGCACCTTTAAGGCTGGTTCTGAGAGACAAGGGGGAAAAAAGAAGCGTGCAGTTTGTTATCAGAAACTGCACTCACTCCTCCTCATTCTGCCTGTGGACTGTGTTGTTTGCAGCACAGACAGACAGTGGGAGAGAGCTCTCCTTTGCCTTTAGTTAGTTTTTTGCTAGCTGAGGCAGAGAAGTTCGCCAAACTGTGGCTTTTCTTTTTTGTGGAACTGGTCAGCCTACTCTGGACTGAAAACACAGACAAACACTGGGAGCTCACACCTGTGCCCCACCTGGGCCGGGATGCTGCACTCCAGCACAGGAGGGACTGATAAGAGTCTGAGCAAGCCAAGCTACACCCCATGGCAAGGACTTCCTGCATTTGCCATCTCTTCAGAACAGCAAGAGGCTTTATTTTTTAATATTACTCATTTTTTTAATGCATGTGAACACTTTGCTTGTTGAATAAACAGTTTTTTCTGCTTTTCTCCAAGGAAATATTTTCCCGAACTAGTTGGGGGAGGGCCACTTGAAGTTGCTTTCTAGAGAGAACCCATTCAGAGGTTTCCTCCAAAATTTGCCCTAAACCAGGACATTCAGGTTTCAAATGACCATCCAAAATGTCATCATTTGCTTGGTTCTCAGAGGTCACAATTCAGGAAGGCAGTTGTTAAGGGAGGACATCAGGAAAGGAATTCCTGCAAAGAAACCTCTGAGTTCACTGAGTTACAGGAGAATGAAGGGGGGAAGCCAAATGACAGTCCTTGTCACAGCAGCCTTCATCTCAGGTGGGTGTTACTCCAGATGGCAAAGTGCAACCTGCTCTTCTTTAACACTGAGTATGAAGCTCTCTAAGAAGGTGACATACAGGAAAAAATGGCAAAGGGAATAAAAGCAGATCTGCCTGTCAGAGTTGGTGGCCAAAAAATTCTGGGTGTGAACAATTGTGACCTCTGGACTTTTAAGATGAGATGAAAATGTTCAGAAAGCAGAGATAAGAACACCCTCTCCAGGCTGTACAGGTGCTTCTGCTTGCTGTTCTGAAGACCCAGAGAACTTCACATTGTTCATTTCACCACGACATGGCTATAGAAACAGGGAGAGTTAATCCTGGCTACAAAGTGGGAATATAGGCTTAAATGAGAGACTGAAGAAGCCCAAGAGCCTGTGCCTCCCACATTCTGGGCAGACACTGATCCTGGTGTCACCTGTGAGAAGGGCAGATAGTGTTTCCTGGGAGTCTTTATCACCATCTGCATATTTATTGTTACTGCTCTAGGTAAGCCAGTAGCTGGCCCACTGTGGCACTCTTTTCCCAGTATTCCCAGTAGACTTGTCAATGAGTGGGAGCGGGCTGGAAGCTGGAGTGTTTTCCTAACTCACTGGATAATCTTTACATGCCGTAGCAGACAAGCTCTTGTGGTCATGGCATTAAAATATTACAAGCTTTGTTTTGAAACAATGACACAGAAATGTTCGCAATGACTCCTTGTGCAGTGGTTTGGGATTTTAGCTCATGTCTGGAAGCCACAGTTTCTAGATTGCAGGACAGCTCATAGCTTGGGAATTTCCAAAGTGACTATTAACTGGAATGTTGGTTTGTATAACTGTGTCTGTGTTAGTTCAAGGTTTGTCCTCTTGCAGGTGGCAGTGCTGCTGGGCAGGGAAGGGGGAACAGGAGGAAACCTCTCACTATTCATTTTGCGTGGGTGCGGTGGAAATCCAAATTTTGACTAACCCACCATGTCTGGAATTAATCTCTCTGGCAAACCAAGTACAATCATGGCAAGAAATTCTGTTTGCTGTGCTGAAGCCTTTCCTATGGGACTGATCCAGCTTCTTATGAGGTCAGTGGAAAAGCCTTTGTAGGCTTCTCTGGGTGAAGTGTGCTAAGTGGGCTCTGTAGGT
This sequence comes from Illadopsis cleaveri, assembly GCA_013399915.1. Classification (NCBI taxonomy): domain Eukaryota; kingdom Metazoa; phylum Chordata; class Aves; order Passeriformes; family Timaliidae; genus Illadopsis; species Illadopsis cleaveri. The sequence continues at coordinate 341,089 of VXBB01009081.1, read as the reverse complement.
TCTTAAGTCGTGAATGGATGCAAGAGCCTCTGTTCCACTCTGCAGTTCATTCTGAACCAGGCAGTGCAGGTGGGTAGGATCAGAAAGCACACTGGAGGGGTCAGAGACCCTTTGCTAAGAATGAGAGATACTGTCTCTGCTGGGGCTTGGTCATATTTTTTAAATTCAGTAATTAGCTTAGGTAGAGCACTTAGAGAGCCCTTACAGAACTCTGTGAACTAAATACGTAACAACAAGAAATGAGTTGTCTGACCTTCTGCTCCTAGAGAGGAGCAGCACTGCACCTGTCCATCGAGTACCCAGCCTCAGCCAGGGCTTTACACACCTCTCCAATTACCTGCTTTGCACAGGGCTTCTTAGAGATCTTAGGTTAAGAGCTCTGCTTTTTTTTTTTCCCTCACCTCCACTGTTCATGCAACTAAGGCATGAGTTCAGCACCACCAATGCCAGCTGGCACAGTGGTGCCCAGTTCTGCTTCCTTATGGAATTCCTGCTGGAACAAACCCACACAGCTCTCTCTCTGTGGAACAGTACAGCTTCTGAGCATGGGGCCAGAGAAGGGCAGAGAAGAACCAGTGACTATTATTTTCTAAAGAGACTGTGAGCTGCAAGAATCTGTGTACACTCCCTCAAACACTTGTTCACATTCAGAGTATGTCTGAGCTGCCTGTCCAGACACTAAGAAGTGAGAAAAGATAGAGAATGACAGGCAAGAGACTGTGTTCAGAACACAATTTTTTTGTTTTGCTTGTCCTTCTCCAAGATGAAGATGAAAGATTCTTCAAGCTGTGTGCTCCTCTGCTTTCATTGCCACTTTTTGTCCTGCCAGGAAGGGTGTCTGCTGCAGATTTTGTGCCTCGGGAATGCAATAGGGAAGCCAGGAACAGACACAGAACAGCAGCACACTCAGTTCAGTGGAGTACAATGAACTTGGGGAAGAGCTGCTTCCAGAGGACCAAACACAGGAACCCAGTGAGGTCTCAGCTCTGGACAAACACAGCAGGATAAGAATGGCTATCCTGAATTTTTCTAAAATTGTCTTTCCAGGCTCACTAAATAGCAATACTGGCCTAAATATTAAAAAACAGAAACCCATAGTGTTACCACTGAATTATTTTAATTTGATTTCTCATCAATTTCACTTGAAGGTGGCTCATTCTATATTGTTTTAATCCTTTTGGAATTGGTTGCACATAAGATCCCTCATAAGAAGAATACCAGACTTTCTCCAGTGCCTAATTAGTGCCTGTTTCTTCAGTTCTCAATGGTTTTTAAAATTTTTCCTCCTATCTCAATTAGAAAACTTTGCCTTTAAGGTGAAAAGCTTGATTGCAGTTAGTGTCTCACTGGCAGAGCCAAATCTTTTCTACAAGAACCACAAATATTGAAGGATTCCTAACACAGCGGTGTGAAATGTAAACTGTAAAGTGGTACAAATGTAGTAAAATGAAAGCTAATGAACCCTGCTGTAGAAAATTAAAGCTGCATTCATAGCTGAGACCCTCCTGTCAGAAAATGTGGTGACATGCTTTCTTCATAACCATGAGTTAGCAGAGTTTACAGCACCCTGAACCTGCTGTAGATATTTGCCAGAGCTGAATTTCTGCTCAGACACTGTGCATCTGAAGATTCATGGACAAAAAAGGGACAGCAGTCCTTTCTGCTGAGTGGATCTTGGATTACCTTGTAAAATGCAGAATTCTGCTAATACCTTAAATGTAAGAAAACAAGAATGAAAGGGTTTTAAGATGCATTTTATCTTGACAAATGAGATGCATTTTAATGCACCATAAACATGTAACCCCTCACCTCTCCTGCATTTCAAGGTAACATAATGTTTTGTTTTCAGTTTACCTCCCACCTTCTAACTGTTGTTCTGTTTTCCATTACTGCAACTTGCAGTGTAACAACAGAGTCGTTGAATCATATGAGAAGGGTCCAGCAAATCTTATTTGTTCCACCAAAATTCCTTCCATGTGTTGAAGCTTCCTTTTTTCTTCTGCTAATTTTTGTCATGTGCTTAATTTTAGTCATTTCTCCCACACATTGGAGGCCAGCATCCTTCCCTCAGCACTGACAGGTTTCAAGGCCTTACAAGGAGTAACTGAAGCCTGTTGGATTTACCACATCCTTAGAAGAACGTAACCATGTGCATAACTTAAAGCTGCCCTCACAAAGAGGAGAGAGCAGAAGAGCAAAACAGAAGAGGTGAAAAAGAGGAGCTGGGCTGGAGCGTGTAATTGGCCATTCAAATTAGAGATGCTAAATAGTACAAGAAGAGAACAAGACAAGATCTTGGCCTCTCACTAATATTGGGGGAACATAATTTGAAAATGACTGTCGAGACCTAAAATCAATTACTTGAGGGATCAAATCAGATGAGGGAAAATCAAATCAATCAAATGAGGGAAAATGTTGCACCTTTAAGGTAAACTGAGCAAACTGCCATGGGCTGGTGCCAGGCAATGGGGGATTTTGAGCTCGTTTCTGCTGGAGGCCTTTTGAAGTCTCTCAGCTTGAGCTCAGGATCATACAGGATTTGGGCAGGAACTACTGTGCACTTCATTTGCTCAACACTGCATTTTGTGCCTATATGTTTGGAGGCAGATTTCCAAGCTTTGAATATCTCTTTCCTTTGAGAAAGGATAATTTGGGTCATTGGTCTTCAAAGAATTTTTTCCAACAACGGTTTGATTTGCTCAAGGAAAGTGAATGGGAATTCTATTAGAAGCAAATGCGTAGCAGAGACATCTACTACTGCCCTTTAACTGCTGGAGACTTTGCTCTTGTGTGTTTTATTCATCTCATAAAAAACAGCTTAGAACCTTGTAAAAAAAAAAATCACAGAAAAGATGTGAGACTTAGCACAAATATATACCACACACATAGGGTGGTCTTTTCTTTGCGTGTATCCAATAAATTTCCCTTTTTTTTCATGTTGTTTTTTGCCAACTTCCCATTGTTTCCTCATATATGAATTTCCTTTGGCTTGGGCCACGCTACCCCCATTGTTGTTGTAAGCTTTTGCTCTCTCTACAAATTTATAGCTTCCCAATTAAAAAAAAAAAAAAAAAAAAAAAAAAAAAAAGAAACAAT